>CM076579.1:1422729758-1423153403 GCA_034641835.2 Pinus albicaulis | reverse complement strand
ACCAGAAATGTTAGTTCCTGGTGGCTCAGCTGCAAAATAGAACAATTGTCATGGAACTAGAGATTTTGAGTTAAAGTGTCCCCAACGGAGTCGCCAGAAATGTTAGTTTCTGGTGGCTCAAGCTGGCTAACAAAGCAAGTGTTCTATGAACCCCAACGCAAGATTCTTTATGAATAGATTTGAATGTAAAGACTCTAAGTTGCTCCCCAGTGGAGTCGCCAGAAATGTTAGGTCTCTGTAACAAGCAAGATTGGCAAAGTCCGATCACAGAGTTAACATCATTTCAACCAACTTTGGGATTCTAGGATCTAGCCCTCCTGAATCCGGAGAGGGATCTCTCCAATATGTACAAAGATGGATATTGTCTTTTAAGTCTAGGGTGATGATATTAGGCTAGTTAATGGTTGAACATAGTTGCTATCTAAGACGGAAATATCTATATGCAAATAGGTTCAAAGGTGAGAAGTTGCAAGTGAACAAAATAAACTTTGATTCTAAAGAAAGGTGATGGCAAGTTTTTAATCCATTGGGCTATGGAGTCATAAGAGAATTTAATTGAAACAACCAGGTTCAAGAGTAATCTAATGGGAAAGTCATCTAGGCCTAAGGATCTCTTTGAAGTTTGATTTATGGAATGGGGTGATACAAAAAGAAAGGGAATTAACAGATGCAGAACAAAGAGCAGCCCAGGATCTGGTAAGTACTTTGAAACTAGCCAGCCTTTGACCAGGCACTTAAGGAAAACATAGAAGCAAACTAGGATCTGGTAAGTACTTTGAAACTATCCAGCCTTTGATACACTTCTAATAGAAAACAAATTAAAACAAAGGGAAACTTGAAGGCAACCTTTGGAGCAGAAACTAGCGGGCAGGGCTCACCTTTCTCCTCATCTTAGTTCTTCTTTACTTAGTTACTTCCAAGCCAATTACCAAGATAACACATAATGGCCCAAGATATGATAAGTACTTTGAAACTAGTCAGCTTTTGACACATCCTAAGGGAAACAGACAAATAGTTGAGCAAACAAGAAAGGGACTCAGGGCTAACCTTTGATTTCCTCAATTCATTCCTTACACAACATATATGAAAGTAACATTTAAAAAAAACATTCAGTAGTGACGAAAAGATGAGGGAACGCCAGCATCTCTGTGCTTAGACTGAATTAAATCATTTCTAAATAACACAATAAGAAGAAAACATTGGGATAAATATTTTTCAGCCAGAGAAGGTCACTGGTGTACAGCAAACTCTAACACTGTTTAAACTGTTCTTTATAGTGGAAAATGAAACAAATTGAAAACAGAAATAAAATGACAAGTTACAGTGAGAATAACATCACCATCAACATAGACCAGGATCCCATAAATCAGCTTGTATTGATTGCTTCAAACCGGTTACAATCTTCAAATCCAATGTTTTAATTCACCTCTCTTCACAACCTAATCTATTTGTTACAAGAAGAGCTCCAAGGGCCCATGAAACCACTATTTACAGTCAAGAGTTTTCCACTCAGAAACAGCTACTGCGCTTCAGCAATTACATTGACAACCAACTAATCCAACCCCTCACTCATCTTCTTCTGAAGTATTTATAGAAGGATGAGGAGGTGAGATCTGATAAAAAGATCTCAAACACAATCAATGCGGAATTAATGTCTTCCTGACCCCGTGAGGATCGATGAAGAAATTCTACAGGTGTTACATTGCATTAATGTGTTTATACTTAAGAAGTAAGCTCGAAGAGAGCTTTTGTTGACCTTTGAGGCTCTGCATATTATTAGGGCTATTCTGCAAATATTCTGGAATAAAATCTGGTGCAGAAATAACTTCTTGGTTGTTCCGAGGCATAGTATCTGATCTTGTTCAATAAATTCGGCCTCTGACTGATCGTTCTGAGGCAATAGGTGGCACCGTGGTGGTTGAGGAATCAATTCGCCTCAAAGTATGGTTGTGGAGGCGATCTGTCTGATGAACACTTTTAGGTTTTGCTTTAATCCGTGTTCTGAGCCGGGGATTAGGCTTTTGATAACCGTCTTAGCCGTAATCCCCGCCAATTTATTCACAAAACTGCTGCTCTGGTTCATTCTGTCTTCAAAACCTGATACTCTTTCTCTGCTCTGACATCGATGGCATTCTTCGAGCTTTACAGGGATATGCGGCAACCAAAGCTCATGAAACTTTGTTGATATCATTGTTCTTCTCTGTATGATCGATTCCCTGGATAAATCGGAAGGATTGGAGTCGTCACCCCCATCCTTTAGATTTCATAGAATACGAAGAGAAAACCTTAAAAACCTGCAAAATACAAGAAAAATGAGGAAATCCTGCGTTATATGGATAGACTGCATCGGAAGTCGTGCGGGAAAATGGAGAGATCGGAACCGTTGATCGTATCGCGATCAACGGTTGGGAGCAAATTGAACGGTCAACGGGGAAAAAGGTGGAATGTACAACGGAATCGGGAGAACAAATGAGAGCCATCGATCCGCGGAGATCGACGGTGGGGATCGGCTGTTGAATGCGCCGGGGAAGATTTAACAGGCGGGCCAGTTCGTTAAAGGGTGAGCGGAAAAGGCGATCAGGGACCGTCGGATGGGAGGGCCCAGATCCGACGGTGGGGATGAATCCCGCTGCGGGGCCATAGGACGAGGTTTAACGTGCGGGAAATAGACACGGCACGACAGTTTTTGGGGTGAGGTGGAGTACACGTGTCGGCCAGCGGGTGGGATCGCTGGCCAATGGTATAAAACCGCTCCCGGACGAAAGGTGGTGCAGGCACAAAACTGGTGGAAATGGAAAACAGTGCGGCGAAGGGGGGGTCCACCAGGTGAGGGGTACACTCCGCACCGTTGATCCGTGAGACAGATCAACGGCGGAGTTTTAATATGATTTTCTTTGGTGGAAAAATAAAATAAACCCGACTTTGCATTTTACAAAGGGTTTTCAATGTTTTTGGGTAATAAATTATTTCTGAGGGTTAAGCGCCTGGCGGTTTTAGCACGCGGTTCCGGCGTTGGGGCATATGGAGGAAAAACGAAAAGGGGCTTAGCCTGAGGGGCTAAAACCTAATGCATAGAAACACATGTTTTTCTATGGTTTTTAACTGTTTTTTGCAATAGGAGAAAGGTTCCGACAGGTCAAAAAGTGGGTTTTTAACCTTAGGAAATGAGATTAATGGAGGAATAAGGAATATAAAAGGGTTTGATGGGGTTTTTATGGATGAAAGGAGAGTTGAAGAAACGAAGGAAAGGTGGAAGAAGGGGAGAGGAAAAAGGAGGAGGATGTAGCAATATTTGATTAGGATTTTTATGGAACATCAGAGGCAGAGAGGATGAAGAGTATGTAGAACCAATCAGTAGTTAGTGATCTTACCAACAGTCTTCGAGGACCAACAAGTTTCAGGATTGAATTTTTTTCTTGAAGGCTGCAAAGAATATTTAGCCACCAGCTGATATAATTGAAAAATATAGGTGGCTAACAGTGGCTCCACTTGGGGATGGTGCCTTCTTGAAGGCATCAAGAATTCAGACTTGATTTCTCTGGGATGCTGACTGGTGTCTGACCCAGCACTTGCTCTTGCTTCCTTCTGGACAAAATAATGTCAGTCATGAAAAAGAGATGAATTTCATCAATACAGCTTCTACCTACCCCAATCCTACTGATCTAACATTTTTTCTTCATCAGAGTGCACTTGGATTGGCAAACTCTTTACACAACATTTTATTCTTTTGAAAACAGGAAATCTAATCTATTTCTACTCCTTATTTCTCCCTGAACTCATATTAAACAGTTGAGCTCAGATGTTCCTCTACCTATTCTACTGTTTGTTGGGATTAAACAGTCCAACAAACTTTTATTCTCTAAATTCTACAACAGAAATTTAAAAATAGCCAAGTCAAGATTGAGCTGTTTGACTTGCTATGATCTATGGCATAAAGACAAGCTGCACATAGATTATTATTTGCAGAAAAATTTAAATCAAAACAGAAGGCTTAAGATCTGAAAATTTCTCATTATGGCCTTCTCTTATCTTTACAACTCTGTTTTTTTCTTTTCAGTGAGCTATCTTTATGTTTCCTCTGGTTCAAGTTTTGAGCGGATTAGAACCAGGTCTTTTTTCTTTGACTCAGAAATTAGAGTAGCCTTGAGTCATCTCTTTGGAAACTTTGGTTCAGATTTTGATTTTGTTTGAACCTTCATTTCTACCCTACTCTATCTACTGATAAGCCAAGATTAAACAGTTTGGCAAATCAAATTTGCTATCCTATCAGCAGAAAATTGAAAGCTAATTAGTCAAGATTAAACAGTTTGACCAATTAGAAGTGTGTTTCAAGGAGTGGCATTTAAGCTTGCACACTTTCAGATTCATTTCTCTTTTTGGCATGGGGCCTTGCCTTTCTTGTTTTTCATTTCTGCCCTCTTTTCTTTCTTTGTTTGTTTTTGTATTTTTTAATTTTTCATAACTTTAAATGCAATGGTGGATGAAGTATTTACAATGGAAAAGGTAAAAAGGCTTCAAACATGAAATAATTTAAGACAGGTAATGCTTAAGCATCCTGCCATTGACAGGACCCCCAAACAATTCTGTTCCATTCAGTTCTTGTAAGAAGAATGCATTGTTCCCAGCAACTGAATGAATGGAGTAAGGGCCAAGCCACAGATTGTCAAATTTACCATGCTTTCCCTTGTCTTCCCTCTTTGAGTCCCACTTTAAGACTTTGTCCCCAACTTTGAAATTACTGGCCTTTGTTCTCTTGTCAAATATCTTCTTGATATTGTCTTGCTTCTGTAATGCTTTTTGGTACACTTCCTCTCTGGTTTGCTGAAGATGAATGGTCTGATTTATTCTTCTGATTATGTCATTCTCTTCAGTCTGCAACTCTTGAATTAACTTCATAACTGGTACACCAAGGCTGTTAGGAAAAATTGCATCTGTACCATATACAAGCTGGAAGGGTGACATACCAATAGATTTCTTCAAAGTCAACCTGTCAGCCCAAAGTGCATGAACCAGGTTTGTGTGCCAAGACTTCTTGTTGCCTTCCAACAGTTTCTTTATTATGTTCACTAAGCTTTTGTTGGAAGACTCTGCAAGTCCATTACCTTGAGGGTAATAGGCTGTGGAGTGTCCCAAGGCTATCTGGTATTTGTGACAGAATTCTACCATTCTCTTTGACCCAAATGCTGCTGCATTATCTGTAATGATCTTAGTAGGACAGCCAAATCTGGAAAGGATATTGGTTTCTATGAATTTTATGATAACTGAATCATTGGCCTGTCTACACAGAATGGCTTCTATCCACTTAGTGAAATAGTCTGTGGAAGTAAGGATCCATCTATGCTGAGCAGAAGATGATGGATGGATTTCTCCTATGAAGTCAAGTCCCCACTGTTGGAAAGGGGCTTCAACAGTGATTGGATGCAGAGGAAGGGGTAGTAATTTTCTCTTGCCCTCGAACAATTGGCATTTATGGCAAGAGGTTGTAAGTTTGTGCAAATCAGGAAAAAGAGTGGGCCAATAGAAACCAGCCCTCAAAATTTTGCTGGCTGTTGACTTCCAGTACAAATGGCCTCCACACTCTCCTTCATGGAATTCCTGCTTAATATTTTCTGCATCAAACTCAGGCAAACATTTAAGCAATATACCACTAGCATTTTTCCAATAAAGACATTTATCAATAATGCAATAGTTTACAGCGTTTAACTTTAGGAATCTTGCCTTTTTTTTGGATAAACCAGGAGGTGTGTTTAAATTAAGCAAAACATAAACAATATTAGTATACCAAGGAGAATTCGCAAAATAATCTTCAACAATGGGGGTTGAGAATTCTTCTTGGTCATCCAAAGCATAAATCATATTAATATCAAGAACCTCACAATTTGATTCAGCCATTAACCTAGCTAGACCCTGACCTTTGATAAGCTTAGTGGGTTTAATCTCTAAATCATATTCAAGAATAACAGCAATCCACTTACCTCTCTTACCATCTGGATCCTGGGTCAGAATGTCCTTTACAACTGAATTTGGGACAAAGGCAATAATGTGTGAGTGAAGGATGTATACCCTGAAGTCTTTTAAAGCTTTTACCAAAGCAAAAGCCTGTTTTTCCATAATGTTATACTTCAAAGGGGCATCCCTCAATGCCTTGCTAAAGAATGCAATGGGATGCTCTTGTCCTTGTGGATTTTTCTGTAAAAGGACAGCAGCTATAGTATGTTCTGATGCAAATGAGAAGATATAAAAATCTTTTGAAAAATCAGGACTTATGAGAACCGGTGTTTTGGTTAACGCTTGTTTCACCAGCTCAAAGGATGTCTTTTCTTCTGAGGTCCATTTTACCCCTTGCTCCTTTTTTAACATGTTTGTGATATTCCTAAGGAGCTCGGCTAGGTTGGGGATGAACCTTCTCAAAAAGTTTATCTTTCCAATGAAATACTGCAACTCTTTGATATTTCGAGGATGGGAGATTTGCAATATGGCCTCAATCCTCATGGGATCTATCTTTATGCCCTGCTCTGAAATGATATGCCCAAGAAGCTTACCTTCTTGGAGACCAAATAATGTTTTCTTGGGGTTCAAAGATATCCCAAACCTTCTGCATTTCTCGAAAACTTTCCTCAAATGTTCTAAGTGTTCTTCATCTGTTTTTGAAAACACAGTTACATCATCAAGATAGATAATGATGAAGAAGCCTAATTCTTCCGAGAATGCTATGTCCATGGCTCTCTGAAAGGTTGCTCCAGCATTCATTAAACCAAAAGGCATTTTCACATACATGAAAGTGCCCCAGGGTGTAGTAAAAGCTATCTTTAATTGATCATCAGGGTGGACTAAGACTTGATTATACCCTGAATACCCATCCAGCAAAGAAATTATTTTAGACCCTACCACCTTTTGCAAAATATGATCCATTTTGGGTAAAGGGTAGTTGTCTTTCAATGAAGCTTTGTTTAAATTCCTGAAGTCTATACAAAGCCTGATTTCTCCAGTCTTTTTCCTAACTGACACCAGATTAGATACCCACTCAGAATATCTAATAGGGACAATAATGCCAGCATCATGCATCTTCATAATTTCCTTCTTAACCAATGGCAGCTGGACAGGGTTGATTCTGCGCAGTTTTTGTTTGAATGGTTTCTGGTTTTCTTTAAGAGGGATTTTGTGCTGTATTATTTCAGTGTCATAGGATTTAAGATCTTCGTAACTCCATGCAAAAACATCAGAAAATTCTTTAAACAGCTCTAAGTATTTGAGTTTAATGTGAGCTGGTAGAGTTTTAGACAGTTTGATCAATCTCGGTTTTTCCTCACTGCCTATATTACATTCTTCCACTTCAGTTTCCACAGGTTCCAGTTTTGGTTTGTTGGCCACATCATCAAAATCAAACAGTTCTTCGAGAGGGGCCAAACCCTTGGGCAGACTATCATTATGAGAATGCAGAGTTTCCATTTCTTCTGTTTTAGATTTCGCACTTAATTCTGTTTGGCTTCTAGATGAGATAGTCTGAAGGTTTATATCTACCAGCTGTGGAGATGGTTCTTCTTCACCAATAAAATTTTCTTCACTGCAGTCTGTATCATAGTCTGAATCTGAACTATGGGGTTCAAACTCATTTCTGAATTTCATGAAGTCTTCTATTTGTTTATCCCCATCAAACACCTGCCAATATTTTTTGTTATCTGGGATAACTGGTCTGAATTTTATCTGAGAGGTGTCATCATACAGCATTGGGCAGGTTCTAGCAGCGCAGGCTAAATTGTGGGCTGCAATCTTTCTCTTTCTTGGGACAAAAGACAATGTGGACTCCTCAAATGTTTTCAAAAAATCCATGACATCATTCCTATAGGCCCTAAGTCTGGGGTGATTTGCATTATACTCCCCATTAACTTGCCTAATGATTAATTCAGAATCCCCACATACGTTAATTCTCTTGGCACCTAACTTTTTCAAGTGATGCAAGCCTAAGAGAAGAGTTTCGTATTACCTTATGTTGTTGGAACATTGAGAAAATTCAGTACATGAGATGCATTACGTATGATTGTTTGATGTTAGTGATCCGGACACACCACCAAGCATTGTTGTTACATGACCATCAAATAACGATCGGGCGGTTAAACAAATGATGAATGGGCTTGCTGTCATTTGTTGATTCTCAAGTTTTTCAACGGAACAGAGACACGTCTTCCGGCTGTCAGTTTTATTCTTGAGTTGATGACTTGCAGTTCAAGATCTGTGTTTAGCTTGCTAGGATCTTCAGGCAGAATAGACCGTTTTGGCACTTCAGCGCTGTTTTCCTCCTCTTTTACTCCAGCCATGGATTCTATTGAAATAATTTGTTCTGTGAGTGTTTCGTTATTAAACATGATAAAAGAATCAAGGCTCGTGTTCGAAATAGAGAGGAGGAGAGTTTTGAGGCCGGTCTTGACTTGTCACTGTGTACTGCATGTGGGATTCCCTATAAAGTTTTCTGGTCTAATTAAAAACGGGGATAGTTTCATAGGTCATGTCCATTTGCATGGTTCCTTGTAACTTATCCCCCCAAGATCTTGATAAAAGCATTCCATACTTTGGGGGGACATCAGCCACAACAACATCCATCACTAAACATTTGGCTGGAATCTGAGCTAAGTTAACACAAAGATCTTTTATCAATCCTAGACATTTAACTCTGCTTGAGTCAAAGGAGTACAAGTCCTTGTAAGGTCTGGTAATTTCAAGACCCAGGCTTTCCATTACAGCTTTTGGCATCAAATTATGGGAAGCGCCCAAGTCATGCATAGCATTGTGCAGAATTTTGTCATGAATGTTTAAGCTTACATAAAAGGGAGGGACAGGACCTTCTTGGAACTTTCCTTCAATCTTTGGGCCAAAAATAAGCTACCGGATTTGGTCATCGCTTCAAAGTTGAGAGTGTCTTAGATTATCTTCTAAGTTTAAAGCCTTCAAAATTTTGGACCTATACACGTGTTGGGCAGCTAACTCAGTCAACGGAACAGAGATTTTGATCTTTGAGATTTCCTGTTCTAGGCTGAAAAGGTTTTGATTCTTTAAAGCATTGACTTCAACTCTGTTTACTGCCACTTTATCAGCAATAACAGCTTGCTGTTTTGGTTTATCTACAATTGGAACAGTTGTTCTTCCAGGAGTACTAACTGAGGTGCTAGTACTACTAATGTGTGCACTCTGTTTTTCAATGCTTTGAGTGTCCTTTTCTTTACCATTTCTAGAATCAACAGCCACCGTTTTGTCCTTTTGTTTGTTTTTTTTAGACTTGGTTGCAGTGTTGTTTTGAGAAGGTTTGTCAGAGGTTTTGTTGTTGGGGGTTTGTTGATTAGATCTACTTCTGAGTTCATATTCCCTTAAAGGCTCTATGACAGTGTTCTCCATGTTCTGATAGTTATTCTCATTATCATTTCTTCTGTCATCATAAGGCGTATACAGACCTTGTTTATTATCATAATGAACCTCAAAGTCATCATCATTTACCCAAAATAAGTTTATATCATCTTCCTCTGTTATTTGATCTGTTTGTTCAACCTCACTTAAAAAGTTCTGATGAAAGGGAGGAATAACCTGCTGATCATCTTCCCTGGGTCTATTTGGAGGCTGATTTCTTCTAAGATTCTGATTCTGGTTTTGGTTTCTGTTTTGAGGAGCGTTTTGATTTAGACTTGCTTGTGCTCTCTCTAGAATGCTCATTTTCTTCATCATTTCTTCCATCATTCTTTCCATCTTCGAGCTCGAAGTAGAAGGGGTGGATTCCTCTCTAAAAGATACTATCTTTTCAACTTTCATCCTTGCTCTCTTCTCCATGAGGTTTACCTCCACAGAAAGAGCACCTCTTTGCATTTCTTCAAGGGTTGCAAAGACTCTTTCTCTGAGTGAATAAGTCATGTCTGGGTCAAACCCTTCAGGGAATTTGTTTAAGGCTGATCCCTGAGGAGGTTTCAGTTCGGGGGAAAGTGCATTATACACACTGTTAAATCTGGTACAATAAGTTTGTACACTTTCCCCGGGGTTCCTATGGAGATTGTTATAGTCGGCAAGGACTTGGAGAGGGTTTTTCCTTACTTCCCATTTGTTTAAGAATGTTTGATGGAAGGCTTGGAGATCGTTAATACTATGGGGGGTCAAACCTTTAAACCATTTTCTCACTTCTCCCCCCAAACTTTGAGCAAACAATCTGATTTTGACAGATTCATTATCAATTTCATTTCTGTCAAAGTAGTCATTCATCTTGTCCACATGCTGAGATGCTGTTGTGGTATTATTAGCATCATATAATGGAATTTTGGACTGATAGTCCTTTGGAAGATTGACTAATGGTACAGGAAGGACTAAGGGAGCATACCATGCTGCCATGATATGTGGTAGGGGTGGGTTTACAAGAGGAGGTGTAGGTTGAAGTGGAGTGGTTTGAACAGTGGGTGAAAGATGAACAGAGGTGGATGGAACAGCAGTAGATCTCTGAGCTTATCTCAGATGAGAGACACCTAGATTATGTAGGAAATGTAAATCGGGAGGTGTTGATTCTCTATTCCCAAGAGTCTCACTGGTTTCGGGAGATGAAAAGGTAGGCTCAGAATCTAACTGATCTAAATCACCAAATGACCTAGTGCTGAATGGGTTTAATAAGTCAATTTGTGATTCATGAAGAGCTGAAAGGTTTTCAGGGACTGAATTGGCTCTTAGGGGTGGTCTGAAGATAGTTGAGGATTGTATCCTAGGAGACTTCCTAAGAATTATTTCTGGGTTATCAACTATTTCAAGAGGATCTGGGTCAGGATGGGCTCTAGTATGAATCTTTTTAGGAGCCACAATTTTTATATGTTTAGACCCAACTAAACAAGAGAAGTTCAACCAGATATGACAATCTTTAGAAGGTTAACTAATTTGTTTACTCAATTCGAATCCTGCAGTCCTCTAACTAAGTTTGAATGTCGTTATAATGATAAGGGTTCTTCCCAATGGAGTCTTAAGGTCTGTTCAGGTTGGTGGAGTCGCCAGGTGGAAGGTTCAGAGTGTTTTCAAAGGGGTACACTGTCCACCACAGTGTTTGCGAAACATTCCTTTTCAGGGATATCTCAAAACACAACAAACTCTAACCAGAGATTGACTGGGAGGGCATTCACCAGATATGTCACCCCTATAGGGGATGAGATCCAGAGGCTACCTGGCCCTATCCAGACTCTGTCTAAGAGTATAGGGTAAAACACATCAAAGACGTATACAAGATATCAAAAACTAGTGTTTTACTACCAATCTGAAATGTTTTTGGTATTTTCTGAATTGTTTATATTTGTGGTTTAAAAGAATGTCCTAACTTTGCCTCAAAACTTATCTACGGTTATGAAACAAAGACAGTCTATCCTCATGGCTAAGCTAGCTGATTTTCCAAGGTTAGATAAAAAATTAAAAGAATCCTAGGATTGACCTAGTTTGTCACTGATTCAATTGATCTTCATCTTAATTACCATTTTCTTGGTAGTTCTTGAAAAGGCTGCCTATGACTCTCAAGATTTTAGGAAGTTGCTGGGTTTGAGTTCCCCAGTGGAGTCACCAGAAATGTTAGGTTCTGGTGGCTCAAGCTGGTTAAAAAAGAAAGTGCTCTATGAACCCCAACGCAAACTTCTTTATGAATAGATTTGAATGCAGAAGTTTCTAAGTTTGTTCCCCAGTGGAGTCGCCAGAAATGTTAGGTCTTTGTAACAAGCAAGATTGGCAAAGTCCGATCACAGAGTTAACATCATTTCAACCAACTTTGGGATTCTAGGATCTAGCCCTCCTGAATCCGGAGAGGGATCTCTCCAATATGTACAAAGATGGATATTGTCTTTGAAGTTTTAGGGTGATGGTATTAGGCTAGTTATGAAGTCCAATGGTTTTGTTTGGTTTTCTCAGATGGTTGAACATAGTTGCTGTCTGAGAGGGAAAGATCTATATGCAAATAGGTTCAAAGGTGAGAATTTGCAAGTGAACAAAATAAGCTTTGATTCTAAAGAAAGATGATGGCAAGTTTTCAATCCATTGGGCTATGGAGTCATAAGAGAATTTAATTGAAGCATCCAGGTTCAAGAGTAATCTATGGGGCAAGTCATCTAGGCCTAAGGATCTCTTTGAAGTTTGATTTATGGAATGGAGTGATTACAAAAAGAAAGGGAATTAACAGATGCAGAACAAAGAGCAGCCCAGGATCTGGTAAGTACTTTGAAACTAGCCAGCCTTTGACCAGGCACTTAAGAAAAACACAGAAGAAAACTAGGATCTGGTAAGTACTTTGAAACTAGCCAGCCTTTGATACACTTCTAATAGAAAACAGATAAAAACAAAGGGAAACTTGAAGGAAACCTTTGGAGCAGAAACTAGCGGGCAGGGCTCACCTTTCTCCTCATCTTAGTTCTTCTTTACTTAGTTACTTTCAAGACAATCACCAAGATAACACAGAATGGCCCAAGATCTGATAAGTACTTCGAAACTAGTCAGATTTTGACACATCCTAAGGGAAACAGACAAATAGTTGAGCAGACAAGAAAGGGACTCAGGGCTAACCTTTGATTTCCTCAATTCATTCCTTACACAACATATATGAAAGTAACATTTAAAAATAACATTCAGCAGTGACGAAAAGATGAGGGAACGCCAGCATCTCTGTGCTTAGACCGAATTAAATCATTCATAAATAACACAATAAGAAGAAAACATTGGGATAAATATTTTTCAGCCAGAGAAGATCACTGGTATACAGCAAATTTTAACACTGTTTAAACTGTTCTTTATAGTGGAAAATGAAACAAATTGAGAACAGAAATAAATGACAAGTTACAGTGAGAATAACATCACCATCAGCGTAGACCAGGATCCCATAAATCAGCTTGTATTGATTGCTTCAAACTTGTTACAATCTTCAAGTCCAATGTTTTAATACATGTCTCTTCACAACCTAACCTATTTGTTACAAGCAGAGCTCCAAGAGCCCATGAAACCACTATTTACAGTCAAGAGTTCTCCACTCAGAAATAGCTACAGCGCTTCAGCAATTACATTGACAACCAACTAACAAAAAACCAACCATTAACTCATCTTCCATTGAAGTATTTATAGAAGGATGAGGAGGTGAGATCTGATTAACAGGTCTCAAACACAATCAATGCAGAATTAATGTCTTTCTGACCCCGTGAGGTTCGATGAAGAAATTCTACAGGTGTTACATTGCATTAATGTGTTCATATAGAAATGTAAACTCGACAGATTTTGTTGACCTTTGAGGCTCCGCATACTATTAGGGCTATTAAATATTCGGAATAACATACGGCGCGAGAAATAACTTCTTGGTTGTTCGAGGCATAGTATACGATCTTGTTCAATAAATTCGGCCTCGGCGATCGTTCTTAGGCAATAGGTGGCAACGTGGTGGTTGAGGAATCAATTCGCCTCAAAGTCACCAGGTGGAGGCGATATGCAGATAATTCTTTTGGGTTTGCTTTGTCAGTGTTCTGAGCCGGGGATTAGGCTTTTGATAACCGTCTTAGCTGTAATCCCCGCCAATTTATTCATAAAACTGCTGCTCTGGTTCATTCTGTCTTCAAAACCTGATACTCTTTCTCTGCTCTGACATCGATGGCATTCTTCGAGCTTTACAGGGATATGCGGCAACCAAATCTCATGAAACTTTGTTGATATCATTGTTCTTCTCCGTATGACAGATTCCCTGGACAAATCGGAAGGATTGGAGTCGTCACCCTCATCCTTTAGATTTCATAGAATACGAAGAAAAAACCTTAAAAACCTGCAAAAAACAAGAAAAATGAGGAAATCCTGCGTTATATGGATAGACTGCATTGGAAGTCGTGCGGGAAAATGGAGAGATTGGGACCGTTGATCGTATCGCGATCAACGGTTGGGAGCAATTTGAACAGTAAACGAGGAAAAAGGTGGACTGTACAACGGAATCGGGAGAACAAATGAGAGCCGTCGATCCGCGGAGATCGACGGAGGAGATCGGCTCTTGAACGCACCGGGGAAGACTTAACGAGCGGGCGAGTTCGTTAAAGGGTGAGCGGAAACAACGACCAGGGACCGTCGGATGGGAGGGCCAAGATCCGACGGTGGGGATGAATCCCGCTGCGGGGCCATAGGACGAGGTTTAACGTGCAGGGAATAGACATGGCACGGTGGTTTTCGGAGTGAGGTGGAGAACACGTGTCGGCCAGCGTGTGGGATCGCTGGCCGACGATATAAAACCGCTCCCGGACGAAAGGTGGTGCGGGCACAAACCGGTGGAAATGGAAAACAGCGCGGCGAAGGGGGGGGTCCACCAGATGACGGGTACACTCCGCACCGTTGATCCGTGGGACAGATCGACGACGTAGTTTTAATATGATTTTCTTTGGTGGAAAAAATAAAATAAACCCGACTTTGCATTTTTCAAAGGTTTTCAATGTTTTCGGGTGATAAATTATTTCTGAGGGTTAAGCGCCTGGCGGTCTTAGCACACGGTTCTGGCGGGGGGACATATGGATGGAGAGAAAGCAGGGGCTTAGCCGGAGGGGCTAAAGCCTAACGCATAGAAAACGTGTGTTTTCCTATGGTTTTTTAATGATTTTTGCAAGAGGGGAAAGGCTCTGATAGGTCAAAAAGTGGGTTTCTAACCTTAGGAAATGAGATTGATGGAGGAATAAGGGAGATAAAAGGGTTTGATGGGGTTTTTTATGGATGAAATGAGATTTTAAGAAACGAAGGAAAGGTGGGAGAAGTGGAGAGGAAAAAGGAGCAGGATGCAACAATATTTGATTAGGATTTTCATGGAATATCAGAGACAGAGAGGATGACGAGTATGTAGAACCAATCAGTAGCTTGGAATCTTACCAACAGACTTCAAGTATCAACAGTTTTAGGCCTGAATCTGTTTCTTGAAGGCTGCCAAGAATATTTAGCCACCAGCTGATATAATTGAAAAATATAGGTGGCTAACAGTGGCTCCACTTGGGGATGGTGCCTTCTTGAAGGCATCAAGAATTCAGACTTGATTTCTCTGGGATGCTGACTGGTGTCTGACCCAGCACTTGCTCTTGCTTTTCTTCTGGACAAAATAATGTCAGTCATGAAAAAGAGATGAATTTCATCAATACAGCTTCTACCTACCCCAATCCTACTGATCTAACATTTTTTCTTCATCAGAGTGCACTTGGATTGGCAAACTCTTTACACAACATTTTATTCTTTTGAAAACAGGAAATCTAATCTACTTCTACTCCTTATTTCTCCCTGAACCCAGATTAAACAGTTGAGCTCAGATATTCCTCTACCTATTCTATTGTTTGTTGGGATTAAACAGTCCAACAAACTTTCATTCTCTAACTTCTACAACAGAAATTTAAAAATAGCTAAGTCAAGATTGAGCTGTTTGACTTGCTATGATCTATGGCATAAAGACAAGCTGCACATAGATTATTATTTGCAGAAAAATTTAAATCAACAGAAGGCTTAAGATCTGAAAGTTTCTTGTCATGGCCTTTACTTATTTTCATAGCTCGGTTCTTGCTTTTTCTTTTTGGTGAGCTATCTTTGCTTTTCTTCTGGTTCAAGTTTTGAGCGAATTAGAACCAGGTCTTTTCTCTTTGACTCAAAAATTGGAGTAGTTTTGAGTCAGTTCTTTGGAAACTTCGGTTCAGATTTTGAGTTTGTTTGAACCTTCATTTCTACCTTAATCTAACTACTGATAAGCCAAGATTAAACAGTTTGGCAAATCAAATTTGCTACCCTATCAGCAGAAAATTGAAAGCTAATTAGTCAAGATTAAACAGTTTGACTAATTAGAAGTGCGTTTCAAGGAGTGGCATTTAAGCTTGCACACTTTCAGATTCATTTCTCTTTCTGGCATGGGGCCTTGCCTTTCTTGTTTTCATTCTTGCCCTCTTTTTATTTTTTCTTTGTTTTTGTATTTTCTAATTTTTTATAACTTTGAATACAAATGATGGATGGAGTATTTATAGTGAAAAAGGTAAAAAGGCTTCAAAACTTAGAATAGCTTTAAGAAAGGTAATGTTTAAGCATCCTGCCATTGACAGGACCCCCAAAAAATTCTGTTCCATTCAGTTCTTGTAAGAAGAATGCATTGTTCCCAGCAACTGAATGAATGGAGTAAGGGCCAAGCCACAGATTGTCAAATTTACCATGCTTTCCCTTTTCTTCCCTTTTGGAGTCCCACTTTAAAACTTTGTCCCCAATTTTAAAATTGCTGGCCTTCGTTCTTCTGTCAAATATTTTCTTGATATTGTCTTGCTTCTGCAATGCTTTGTTGTAAACTTCCTCCCTGGTTTGCTGAAGATGAATGGTCTGATTTATTCTTCTGATTATGTCATTCTCTTCAGTCTGCAACTCTTGAATTAACTTCATAACTGGCACACCAAGGCTGTTAGGAAAAATTGCATCTGTACCGTATACAAGCTGGAAGGGTGACATACCAATGGATTTCTTCAACGTTAATCTGTCAGCCCAAAGTGCATGATTCAGCTTTATGTGCCAAGACTTCTTGTTGTCCTCCAACAGTTTCTTTATTATATTCACTAAGCTTTTGTTGGAAGATTCTGCAAGTCCATTACCTTGAGGGTAATAGGCTGTGGAGTGTCCCAATGTTATCTGGTATTTATGACATAATTCCACCATTCTCTTTGACCCAAATGCTGCAGCATTATCTGTAATGATTTTGGTAGGACAGCCAAATCTGGAAAGGATATTGGTTTCTATGAATTTTACGATAACTGAATCATTGGCCTGTCTACATGGAATGGCTTCTATCCACTTAGTGAAATAGTCTGTGGCAGTAAGGATCCACCGGTGTTGAGCAGAAGATGACGGGTGGATTTCTCCTATGAAGTCAAGTCCCCACTGTTGAAAAGGGGCTTCAACAGTAATTGGATGCAGAGGAACGGGTAGCAATTTTCTCTTGCCCTCGAACAATTGGCATTTATGGCAAGTGGTTGTCAGTTTATGTACATCAGGAAAAAGAGTAGGCCAATAGAAACCAGCCCTCAAAATCTTGTTGGCTGTTGACTTCCAGTACAAATGGCCTCCACACTCTCCTTCATGGAATTCCTGCTTAATCTTTTCTGCATCAAACTCAGGCAAACATTTAAGCAATATACCACTAGCATTTTTCCAATAAAGACATTTATCAATAATGCAATAGTTTATAGCTTTTAACTTTAGAAATCTTGCCTTTGTTTTGGATAAACCAGGAGGTGTGTTTAAATTAAGAAAAACATAAACAATATCAGTATACCAAGGAGAATTCGTAAAATAATCTTCAACAATGGGAGTTGAGAATTCTTCTTGGTCATCCAGAGCATTAATCATATTAATATCAAGATCTTCACAATTTGATTCAGCCATTAACCTAGCCAGACCCTGACCTTTGATAAGCTTAGTGGGTTTAATCTCTAAATCATATTCAAGAATAACAGCAATCCACTTACCTCTCTTACCATCTGGATCCTGGGTTAGAATGTCTTTTACAACCGAATTTGGGACAAAGGCAATGATATGTGAGTGAAGGATGTATACCCTGAAGTCTTTTAAAGCTTTTACCAAAGCAAAAGCCTATTTTTCCATAATGTTATACTTCAAGGGGGCATCCCTCAATGCCTTGCTAAAGAATGCAATGGGCTGCTCTTGTCCTTGTGGATTTTTCTGTAAAAGGACAGCAGCTATAGTATGTTCTGATGCAAACGAGAAGATATAAAAATCTTTTGAGAAATCCGGACTTATGAGAACTGGTGATTTTGTTAACGCTTGTTTAACCAGTTCAAAAGATGTCTTTGCTTCTGAGGTCCATTTTACCCCTTGCTCCTTTTTCAACATGTTCATGATATTCCTAAGGAGCTCAGCCAAGTTGGGGATGAACCTTCTCAAAAAGTTTATCTTTCCTATGAAAGACTGCAACTCTTTGATGTTTCGAGGATGAGAGATTTGCAATATGGCTTCAATCCTCATGGGATCTATCTTTATACCCTGCTCTGAAATGATGTGCCCAAGAAGCTTACCTTCTTGGAGACCAAATAATGTCTTCTTGGGGTTCAAAGATATCCCAAACCTTCTGCACTTCTCGAAAACTTTCCTCAAATGTTCTAAGTGTTCTTCATATGTTTTTGAAAACACAGTTACATCATCAAGATAGATAATGATGAAGAAGCCTAATTCTTCCGAGAATGCTATGTCCATGGCTCTCTGAAAGGTTGCTCCAGCATTCATTAGACCAAAAGGCATTTTCACATACATGAAAGTGCCCCATGGTGTAGTAAAAGCTGTCTTTAATTGATCATCAGGGTGGACTAGGACTTGATTATACCCTGAATAGCCATCTAGCAAAGAAATTCTTTTAGACCCAACCACCCTTTGCAAAATACGATCCATCTTGGGAAAAGGGTAGTTTTCTTTTAACGAAGCTTTGTTTAAATTTCGGAAGTCTATACAAAGCCTGATTTCTCCAGTCTTTTTCCTAACAGACACCAGATTAGATACCCACTCAGAATATCTAATAGGGACAATAATACCAGCATCGTGCATCTTTATGATTTCCCTCTTAACCAATGGCAATTGGACAGGGTTGATTCTGCGCAGTTTTTGTTTGAATGGTTTCTGGTTTTCTTTAAGAGGGATTTTGTGCTGTATTATTTCAGTGTCATAAGATTTAAGATCTTCATAACTCCACGCAAAAACATCAGAAAATTCTTTGAACAGCTCTAAGTACTTGAGTTTAATGTGAGCTGGCAAGGTTTTAGACAGTTTGATCAATCTCGGTTTTTCTGTACTGCCTATATTACATTCCTCCACTTCGTTTTCCACAGGTTCCAGTTTTGGTTTGTTGGCCACATCATCAAAATCAAATAGTTCTTCTAGAGGGGCCAAACCCTTGGGCAGACTATCATCTTTAGAATGCAGAGTTTCCATTTCTTCTATTTCAGGTTTTGGACTTAATTCTGTTTGGTGTGTAGATGTGATAGTCTGAAGGTTTATATCTACCAGCTGCGGAGATGGTTCTTCTTCGCCAAGAAAATTTTCTTCACTGCAGTCTGTATCATAGTCTGGATCTGAACTATGGGGTTCAAACTCATTTCTGAATTGCATGAAGTCTTCTATTTGTTTATCTCCATCAAATACCTGCCAATATTTCTTGTTATCTGGGATAGCTGGTCTGAATTTTATCTGAGAGGCGTCATCATACAACATTGGGCAGGTTCTAGCAGCAAAGGCCAAATTGTGGGCTGCAATGTTTCTTTTTCTTGGGACAAAAGATAAGGTGTACTCCTCAAATGTTTTCAATAGATCAATGACATCATTCCTGTAGGCCCTGAGTCTGGGGTGATTTGCATTATACTCCCCATTGACTTGCCTAATGATTAATTCAGAATCCCCATAAACATCGATTCTCTTGGCACCTAATTTTTTCAAAAGAGGCAAGCCTAAGAGAAGGGATTCGTATTCTGCTATGTTGTTGGAACATTGAAAATTTAATTTGCATGAGATGCATTCTGTATGATTGTTTTCAGTGTTAGTGATCCAGACACCTGCACCAGCATTTGTTTTGGTGCATGACCCATCAAAATACATAGTCCAGAGAGGCAGATTTTCAGTTTGACGAATGGGCTTTGTATCATTTGATTCCTCAAGTTTTTCATCGGGTTGAGGACTGTCTTTCTGACTGTCAAGTTTTAAGTTCAACGGGTTGATGACTTGCAGTTCAAGATCTGTGTTTAGCTTGCTAGGATCTTTAGGCAGAATAGACCGTTTTGGCAATTCAGCATCGTCCTCCTCCTCTGTTTCAGCCCTTAATTCTGTTGACATGACTTGTTCTGTGAGTGTTTCATCATTAAACATGATAAAAGAATCGAGGCTCGTGTTTATAGCATAGAGAGGAGAGTTTTGAGGTCGATCTTGACTTGTTACCGTGTACTGCATGTGGGATTCCCTATAAAGCTTCCTAGTCTGGTTAAAAACAGGGATAGTTGCATAGGTCATGTCCATTTGCATGGTCCCCTATAACTTAGCGCCCCAGGACCTTGATAAAAGCATTCCATACTTTGGGGGGACATCAGCCACAACAACATCCATGACTAAACATTTAGCCGGAATTTGGGCTAGATTAACACAGAGATCTTTAATCAATCCAAGACACTTAACCCTGCTTGAGTCAAAGGAGTACAGGTCTTTGTAAGGTCTGGTAATTTCAAGACCCAGGCTTTCCATTACAGCTTTTGGCATCAAGTTATGGGATGCGCCTGAGTCATGCATAGCATTATGCAGAATTTTTTCATGAATGTTTAAGCTTACATAAAAGGGAGGGACAGGACCTTCTTGGAACTTTCCTTCAATCTTTGGACCAAAAATAAGCTCTGGTTGGTCATCATTAAGATTGAGAGTGTCTTCGTTATCTTCTAAGTTTAAAGCCTTCAAAATTTTGGACCTATACACGTGTTGGGCAGCTAACTCAGTCAACGGAACATAGATTTTGATCTTTGAGATTTCTTGTTCTAGGCTGAAAAGGTTTTGATTCTTTAAAGCATTGACTTCAACTCTGTTTACTGCCACTTTATCAGCAATAACAGCTTGCTGTTTTGGTTTATCTACAATTGGAACAGTTGTTCTTCCAGGAGTACTAACTGAGGTGCTAGTACTACTAATGTGTGCACTCTGTTTTTCAATGCTTTGAGTGTCCTTTTCTTTACCATTTCTAGAATCAACAGCCACCGTTTTGTCCTTTTGTTTGTTTGTTTTAGACTTGGTTGCAGTGCTGTTTTGAGAAGGTTTGTCAGAGGTTTTGTTGTTGGGGGTTTGTTGATTAGATCTACTTATGAGTTCATATTCCCTTAAAGGCTCTATGACAGTGTTCTCCATGTTCTGATAGTTATTCTCATTATCATTTCTTCTGTCATCATAAGGCGTATACAGACCTTGTTTATTATCATAATGAACCTCAAAGTCATCATCATTTACCCCAAATAAGTTTATATCATCTTCCTCTGTTATTTGATCTGTTTGTTCAACCTCACTTAAAAAGTTCTGATGAAAGGGAGGAATAACCTGCTGATCATCTTCCCTGGGTCTATTTGGAGGCTGATTTCTTCTAAGATTCTGATTCTGGTTTTGGTTTCTGTTTTGAGGAGCGTTTTGATTTAGACTTGCTTGTGCTCTCTCTAGAATGCTCATTTTCTTCATCATTTCTTCCATCATTCTTTCCATCTTCGAGCTCGAAGTAGAAGGGGTGGATTCCTCTCTAAAAGATACTATCTTTTCAACTTTCATCCTTGCTCTCTTCTCCATGAGGTTTACCTCCACAGAAAGAGCACCTCTTTGCATTTCTTCAAGGGTTGCAAAGACTCTTTCTCTGAGTGAATAAGTCATGTCTGGGTCAAACCCTTCAGGGAATTTGTTTAAGGCTGATCCCTAAGGAGGTTTCAGTTCAGGGGAAAGTGCATTATACACACTGTTAAATCTGGTACAATAAGCTTGTACACTTTCCCCAGGGTTCCTATGGAGATTGTTGTAGTCGGCAAGGACTTGGAGAGGGTTTTTCCTTACTTCTCATTTGTTTAAGAATGTTTGATGGAAGGCTTGGAGATCGTTAATACTGTGGGGGGTTAAACCTTTAAACCATTTTCTCACTTCTCCCCCCAAACTTTGAGCAAACAATCTGAATTTTGACAGATTCATTATCGATTTCATTTATGTCAAAGTAGTCATTCATCTTATCCACATGTTGAGATGTTGTTATGGTATTATTAGCATCATATAATGGAATTTTGGATTGATAGTCCTGTGGAAGATTGACTAATGGTACAGGAAGGACTAAGGGAGCATACCATGCTGCCATGATATGTGGTGGGGGTGTATTTACAAGAGGAGGTGTGGGTTGAAGTGGAGTGGTTTGAACAGTGGGTGAAAGATGAACAGAAGTGGATGGAACAGCAGTAGATCTCTGAGCTGATCTCGGATGAGAGACACCTAGATTATGTAAGAAATGTAAATCAGGAGGTGTTGATTCTCTATTCCCAAGAGTCTCATTGGTTTCGGGAGATGAAAGGGTAGGCTTGGAATCTAACTGATCTAAATCACCAAATGACCTAGTTCTGAATGGGTTTAATAAGTCAATTTGTGATTCATGAAGAGCTGAAAGGTTTTCAGGGACTGAATTGGCTCTTATGAGGGATCTGAAGATAGTTGAGGGTTGTATCCTAGGAGACTTCCTAAGAATTCTTTCTGGGTTGTCAACTATTTCAGGAGGATCTGGGTCAGGATGGGCTCTAGTGTGAATCTTTTTAGGAGCCACAATGTTTATGTGATTAGACCCAATCTAAACAAGAAAAGTTCAACCAGATATGACAATCTTTAGACGGTTAACTAATCTGTTTTCTCAATCCGAATCCTGCAGTCCTCTAACTGAATTTGAATGATTTTATAACGATAAGGGTTCTTCCCAGTGGAGTCTTAAGGTCTGTTCAGGATGGTGGAGTCGCCAGGTGGAAGGTTCAAAGTATTTTCCAAGGAGTACACTGTCCACCACAGTGTTTATGAAACATTCCTTTCAAGGATATCTCAAAACACAACAAACTCTAACCAGAGGTTGACTGGGAGGGCATTCACCAGATATGTCACCCCCCAAAGAGGATGAGATCCAGAGGCTACCTGGCCCTTTCCAGACTCTGTCTAAGAGTATAAGGTAAAACACATCAAAGACGTAGACAAGATATCAAAACTAGTGTTTTACTACCAATCTGAAATGTTTTTTGTATTTTCTGAATTGTCTATATTTGTGGTTTTAAAAGAATGTCCTAATTTTGCCTCAAAACTTAGCTACGGTTATGAAACAAAGACAGTCTATCCTTATGGCTAAGCTAGCTTATTTTCCAAGGTTAGATAAAACTTAACAGAATCCTAGGATTGACCTAGTTTGTCACTGATTCAATTGATCTTCATCTTAATTACCATTTTCTTGGTAGTGCTTGAAAAGGCTACTTTTTACTCTCAAGATGTTATATGAGGATTCTGGGTAAGGGTCCCCAGTCGAGTCGCCAGAAATGTTAGGTTCTGGTGGCTCAAGCTGGCTAGTAAAGTGAGTGCTCTATGAACCCCAACGCAAGCTTCTTTATGAATAGATTTGAAATAGATTTGAATGTCAACGACTCTAGGTTTTTCCCCAGTGGAGTCGCCAGAAATGTTAGGTCTCTGTAACAAGCAAGATTGGAAAAGTCCGATCACAGAGTTAACATCATTTCAACCAACTTTGGGATTCTAGGATCGAGCCCTCCTGAATCCGGAGAGGGATCTCTCCAATATGTACAAATATGGATATTGTCTTTGAAGTTTAGAGTGATGGTATTAGGCTAGTTATGAAGTCCAAGGGTTTTGTTTGGTTTTCTCAGATGGTTGAACATAGTTGTTGTCTAAGACGGAAAGATCTATATGCAAATAGGTTCAAAGGTGAGAAGTTGCAAGTGAACAAAATAAGCTTTGATTCTAAAGAAAGATGATGGCAAGTTTTCAATCCATTGGGCTATGGAGTCATAAGAGAATTTAATTGAACCATCCAGGTTCAAGAGTAATCTATGGGGCAAGTCATCTAGGCCTAAGGATCTCTTTGAAGTTTGATTTATGGAATGGGTTGATTACAAAAGAAAGGGAATTAACAGATGCAGAACAAAGAGCAGCCCAGGATCTGGTAAGTACTTTGAAACTAGCTAGCCTTTGACCAGGCACTTAAGAAAAACATAGAAGCAAACTAGGATCTGGTAAGTACTTTGAAACTATCCAGCCTTTGATACACTTCTAATAGAACACAGATAAAAAAAAAAGGGAAACTTGAAGGCAACCTTTGGAGCAGAGACTAGCGAGCAGGGCTTACCTTTCTCCTCATCTTAGTTCTTCTTTACTTAGTTACTTTCAAGACAATCACCAAGATAACACAGAATGGCCCAAGATCTGATAAGTACTTTGAAACTAGTCAGCTTTTGACACATTCTAAGGGAAACAGACAAATAGTTGAGAAAACAAGAAAGGGACTCAGGGCTAACCTTTGATTTCCTCAATTCATTCCTCACACAACATATATGAAAGTAACATTTAAAAATAACATTCAGCAGTGACGAAAAGATGAGGGAACGCCAGCATCTCTGTGCTTAGACCGAATTAAATCATTTCTAAATAACACAATAAGAAGAAAACATTGGGATAAAGATTTTTCAGCCAGAGAAGATCACTGGTATACAGCAAATTCTAACACCGTTTAAACTGTTCTTTATAGTGGAAAATGAAACAAATTGGAAACTGAAATAAAATGACAAGTTACAGTGAGAATAACATCACCATCAGCATAGACCAGGATCCCATAAATCAGCTTGTATTGATTGCTTCAAACCGGTTACAATCTTCAAGTCCAATGTTTTAATCCATCTCTCTTCACAACCTAACCTATTTGTTACAAGCAGAGCTCCAAGAGCCCATGAAACCACTATTTACAGTCAAGAGTTTTCCACTCAGAAACAGCTACAGCACTTCAGCAATTACATTGACAACCAACTAATCCAACCCCTCACTCATCTTCTTCTGGAGTATATATAGAAGGATGAGGAGGTGAGATCTGATAAAAAGATCTCAAATACAATTAATGCAGAATTAATGTCTTCCTAACCCCGTGAGGTTCAATGAAGAAATTCCACAGGTGTTACATTGCATTAATGTGTTTATACTTAAGAAGTAAGCTCGAAGAGAGATTTTGTTGACCTTTGAGGCTCCGCATACTATTAGGGCTATTCTGCAAATATTCTGGAATAACATCTGGCGCAGAAATAACTTCTTGGTTGTTCCGAGGCATAGTATCTGATCTTGTTCAATAAATTCGGCCTCTGACTGATCGTTCTTAGGCAATAGGTGGCACTGTGGTGGTTGAGGAATCAATTCGCCTCAAAGTATGGCGGTGGAGGCGATCTGTCTGATGAACACTTTTAGGTTTTGCTTTAATCCGTGTTCTGAGCCGGGGATTAGGCTTTTGATAACCGTCTTAGCCGTAATCCCCGCCAATTTATTCACAAAACTGCTGCCCTGGTTCATTCTGTCTTCAAAACCTGATACTCTTTCTCTGCTCTGATGTCGATGGCATTCTTCGAGCTTTACAGGGATGCGCGGCAACCAAAGCTCATGAAACTCTGGTGATATCATGGTTCTTCTCCGTATGATCGATTCTCTGGATAAATCGGAAGGACTGGAGTCATCACCCTCATCCTTTAGATTTCATAAAATACGAAGAAAAAACCTTAAAAACCTACAAAATACAAGAAAATGAGGAAATCCTGCGTTATATGGATAGACTGCATCGAAAGTCGTGCGGGAAAATGGAGAGATCGGGACCGTTGATCGTATCGCGATCAACGGTTGGGAGCAAATTGAACAGTCAACGGGGAAAAGGTGGACTGTACAACATAATGAGGAGAATAAATGAGAGCCGTCAATCTGTGGAGATCGACGGTGGGGATCGGCTCTTGAATGCACCGGGGAAGACTTATCGGGCGGGCGAGTTCGTTAAAGGGTGAGCGGAAACGGCGATCAGGGACCGTCGGATGGGAGGGCTCAGATCCGACGGTGGGGATGAATCCCGCTGCAGGGCCATAGAATGAGGTTTAACGCGCGGGAGATGGACATGGCACGGCGGTTTTCGGGGTGAGGTGGAGAACACGTGTCGGCCAGCGTATGGGATCACTGGCCGACGGTATAAAACCGCTCCCGGACGAAAGGTGGTGCGGGCACAAACCGGTGAAAATGAAAAACAGCGCGGTGAAGGGGGGGGTCCACCAGATGACGGGTACACTCCGCACCGTTGATCCGTGGGACAGATCGACGGCGGAGTTTTAATATGATTTTCTTTGGTGGAAAAAAATAAAATAAACCCGACTTTTGCATTTTACAAAGGTTTTCAATGTTTTCGGGTGATAAATTATTTCTGAGGGTTAAGCGCCTGGCGGTCTTAGCACACGGTTCTGGCGGGGGGACATATGGATGGAGAGAAAGTAGGGGCTTAGCCGGAGGGGCTAAAGCCTAACGCATAGAAAACGTGTGTTTTCCTATGGTTTTTTAATGATTTTTGCAAGAGGAGAAAGGCTCCGATAGGTCAAAAAGTGGGTTTTTAACCTTAGGAAATGAGATTAATGGAGAAATAAGGGAGATAAAAGGGTTCGATGGGTTTTTTATAGATGAGATGAGACTTGAAGAAACGAAGGAAAGGTGGAAGAAGGGGAGAGGAAAAAGGAGGAGGATGCAACAATATTTGATTAGGATTTTCATGGAACATCAGAGGCAGAGAGGATGAAGAGTATGTAGAACCAATCAATAGTTTGTGATCTTACCAACAGACTTCAAGTATCAACAATTTTAGACCTGAATTTGTTTCTTGAAGGCTTCCAAGAAAATTTAGCCACCAGCTGATATTATTGAAAAATATAGGTGGCTAACAGGTAGAAAGCTGTTTTAAAGGGAGCAGAAGTTGTGTGCTACAAAAGCTTGTTGCATTTCATCCAAATCTCATTGTCCATTCTGTCCAAGCAGTATAGTGACCAGTTTCAATCCAGCAGAGCTTTTTTACACACAGTGAGGGCAATTTGCCTCTTTCAAAGCTTGTTCAAGTTAGAATGCCTCCAAAGCAAGACCACAGGAGCGGTCCACATAAGAGATATGAGCCTATCTCCACAGAAGAAATCAATGCTCACCCATCTGTGCTTTTCAATTTCCATGAAGTAGGCTGTCTTGATTTCTGCCAGAAGATAGAAGAAGTCAAGATTTTTTCGCCACTAACACATTTGTGCGCCCTGAGATTCAAACAAAAACACTTCCAAGTGGCGGATCTTGATTTCAAAATTTCTCCAAGGTATGTGTCCAAGGCTACCAAGATCCCGTATCATGGCGAAAAGTGGTTTAAACAAGCTCATCTTGATTTAGAGGATTACAAACCTTTCATCAAGCCTGAACATAGAGAGGGTATCACTGCTATCTTCCCTTTTTCATATCTCCTTGACAGTTATGCTCCGCTTATGAAAGCCATAATGAAATATTTCACTTGTGAAGGAAGGTTTAATCGAATTTATGCCTACCATGTCCACTTACTGATGCATTTTACCAGAAGCAGGAAACTAAACCTTCCTTACTTTTTGTCCAAGAGCATAGAGAAAATGGCATCTACTGTCCAAAAGAAGGCTCCACCTCAGCAAATCCCTTCTCTATTTCATCATTCCTTGATCAAGATTATCTTCATGCACCAGCTAGAGAAGAAAGAGGTTTCATGGAACTTATTCATCAGCCATCCAGACTTCTCTACTGTTCCTCCCGTTCATGTGTCTCCCACTCAGCCCATCCATCGCCCGGTAACTTTGTCTAGTAGGCCTACTCCTAGGAGGCTCAGAATGACTACTAGACAGTCAAGTCAGCAGCAAGAAGGAGAGGGCAGTGAAAGGCAGCAAGAAGGACAGGGCAGTGAACAGTAGCTGTTGGATGTTGAGGAACAGCCAAGTCAACAGCAAGAAGGAGAGGGCAGTGAACACCAGCAGTAGATAGATGATGAATGGCAGCAGGCAGATATTGAAGGACAACAGCAGATACAGGATGAGGGACAGCAGCAGTTGGACATTGAGGTACAGCAGCAGGCAGATGATGAAGGACAGCAGATACAAATTGAAGGACAACAGGTCCAAGATGAACAGCCACAGGTACACATTGATGAACAACAAGTTGGGCAAGAAATTGAAGCACCTCTTGAGCCACAAATTGGACAAAACATTGATGAGGAACATCAAGCTAAGGCTGCCACCCAAACAGTGACAAAGTTCGCTCCTAGCAAGAGGAAATTGCCCAAAAAGACATCTTCTATCATGCCAAGGAGGAAAAGCGCTAGATTGGCTTTCAAAGGAAAAAGTAAAATTGGAGAAAGTACAAAGCATGGAGGTGAATTAGCTATTATCCCTATCCAAAGCGATGATAGTGACAATGAGGCCCGCCTCCTTGAAAACCTCCTCGTTCACAAAGAAGGGCAAATTAAGGTATTACAGGAAGATCTTCAAAGGGCGAGGAATTTCAACCACTTCTTGGAAGTTGAAAACAAACAGATGAAGTTTCATGCAGCTATTCATGAGGCAAGGGAAATTAAGTATAAGAAAGAGGCAGAAAGGGCACAAGCAAGAATTGAAGAGCTCATTGGTGAGTTTGATGATGAAGAGGAGGAAGACCAGCCTAGGCGGAAGAGGCCTAGGACCATCGGGCTTAGAAGAGCCTTGGAAAAGCAAAGAGCAGAAGAACAAGCCCATTTCCAAGCCTTTCCTCTCACTGCCCTCCTTGAGCAGGAAATTGAGGAAAACAAAGAAGCATGGCTTGAGAGAGCTAACTAGCATTTGGAAACGAAGCTTGAGAGGGCGAACAGGGATCTTGAGCTACAAAGAAAGAGGACTCTTCACTTTCAGAAGCTAAATCAGTTTGCCAGGCGAAAATTAAAGGTAGCACAAGAGAAATTGAAGAAGTTGAAGGGGAAGCGCCTAGCACGGAAGGAAGGGAAAAGCATATCAGCCCTTGATATTTTAGCCTCAGCTTCAGAGCATGTTGCTATGGACCCTTGAGGGTCATGCATGCCAATTTTGGGCCTTTTTCGACAACTTTTTGTTTTTTGGCATTTTTTGGGTTTTTGGCCGAAAACTCATAATTTCGCCATTTTAGTTTGATGAGTTTTCAAGGGAGGAGGATGATACCGATGGATGCCATAATTCCATGAGCAGGTCTCCAGCGATTTTCAGGGCATTTGGAGATCATTCGCCCCCTCAAATTGGCGAAAAATACCCTCTTTTTGCACATTCTGCCCGCCATATCAGCAGTCTGCTATTTTCTGGGTTTTTACACACAGGTACAGTTTTGGATGACTTCCAAGCCTCGGATTGAGATGGTTTCAGTTGCGCCGGAAAGTAGACACAGAGAGCTTTCCAGCAAGCCCTCATGAGCCTCATTTCGACATCGGGAAGGCTGCCAATTGCATCCAGCAAGTCAGGGGACCTTTTTCAGGCATAAATATGAAGTATTTTTGTAATTTTTGAACTCCAAAAATCTGCTTTTCCCAAATGTGCGTTAAGTTATTTTTATCATTGGGAAATGATGTAAAGTCAATATAATTTCCGTTTTTAGCAGTTTTTTAGATATTTTATGGGATATTTTGTGCCTTGGGCTTTGCAAAGCCTCAAGGACAAGTTTAGATATTTTGACTTGGCCAATGGGATAGCTAGTTGCTCCATGAGGTTTTCCTCCCTCTAGCCTATTTATTCCATGGTTTTCATTGTAAATCAGAGGCTGAACTTGAGAGAAGAATTAATACATTGGTCATATGAGCTTTGATGAATACACTTGAGTTATGATTTTTGGACTGCCTCTTGGATGCTTTTGAGGAATGATGAAGGTTTGGTGATGGATTCCATGACATGGTAGAATGGTATAGTTTTTCTTACTATGTTTTTTGTCTTCTAGTTTTCATTCATAATCCATGCTTCTTGCTGCTATAGATCAGTAGAGATTATTTTTGAGATATGCCCATGGAGGCACCTCAAAATTCCTGAATCTTCATAGCTTGATGTTTTCTTTTTCCTTTGTTATGCTAAAGAATTCTTAACTGCTCTTTAGTAACCTAAGGATAATGTTTGCTAGTTTTATTTACAAGTTCTATGCATGTTGAGTAGGATGTATGGTGTGCCCTGCCTACCTACAAGCTGTCCATAGTTCTGTCCATAAAACTTTCTCTTTGACTGATTTGTTGATCATCTTGTTGAACCAAGGAGGCGTAGTCCCGATCTAGCCCTTTGCCTAAAACTATGAAATCTTGTTTGTCAAAGTGCCCAATGACTTAGAGACTATGTTTAGGCGTTCCGGCGTAGTTTATGAGTTGTTAGTTTGTCTTATGTGTTTTCCCCAAAGTCTGATAGCCATTTCCCGAAGTTAGAGGGTCTTATACCTCTATGTATGGCTGGAATGTTTGATTTCTATATATTAATTAGCTCATAGTTTCATTTAGCATGATTAATGGCTTGCTATAACATGTTTATGTCTGCTATAAACTAGTTACACTTGAAATCCCTTTGTATTTCACCAACTTGTTGTCCATTTAACCCATTTTTCCCAAAGATCCCTTCTACCGTGAATCAAATCGGCCCTACAACAGCCTCACATCATCACCTCATAGCTTCCTTGACCTGTTTGACCCCATAGCCCAATTTATCTACATCTTGTTATCCAGTTTATGTATTTGATCAGTTTCATCCCTCACAAACTTAAAAAACCAAAAAACTAAAAACATACTTCATAACTAGCCTAATATCAGAACACCGCAAGTAAACACACCGACATATTTGACACATATAGAGAGATCCCTCTCTGAGTCCAGGAAGGCTAGGTCCTTGGGCTCCAAAGCTTGGTTTGATGTTACATCGTCATTTGGCTAGCCAATCGGCCAAATCACGGGACCCTAACACAGTGCTACTTGGTAATGTGGTATAATTAGGGGCACAAAAGGATAGCTGATCCACCGTGACTATTTTCCCATCCAATGGGAATAGGATGAGTTGGAAGACCAAAGACACAATGTCACTCATGGCATAAGACCAACTGTGACCAAGTAATAGATTATAGTCTAGATGGCGCTCTACGACTTCAACGACCACGTTTACCATTTTCCCACTCAGAGTGATGGGAAAGTTAGCAAGGTATCCTTTTGGGAGGAACGTGTGGACATCGAAAGCTTTAAGGGAATTCGATGGCAGGGTGAGGGTAGGAGAACCTAAATTGAGCCAACAAGCTTGTGACATAACGCAGGTCGAAGCACCTTTGTCTATGACAGTGCAATGGATTGGTCTCCCTTTCGACACAAACTGCACCTGGAATGAGAGTTGGTGTGAGAGGCGAGCTTTAGATTTTTCCATATCAAAGATAGCTAGCATGGAATCCTGGGGTTCTATTCCACCAATGGCCGAAAGCAAGGCTTTCCTTTGTGCTGGACAGGTTTGTAATACTTCGAGAGAAGAAATAGCTGACGGTGCCTGTGCCAAATCTTCTACAATGTTGTAGTTTTGGGATGCACATGCAGAGGTGTTATGACTCATTGTCAAAGTGTCCCTTTGGGGGGATGAATCACGGGGTCAGCAATAGGCCGTTCGATATGCAAATCGTTGGGCGACGATGGATTTGAACTAGTACTAGGTTCTTGAGCATCTATGGTAGGATTTCCATAAAGCTTGGCTCGAGTTTGAAGTTCAACACTCTCAATGCCATAAATGGCGGATGGTCCTTTGCCGAAAGGATGCGTACCACCATTGCCCGGTTGATGGGGTTGTGGCATATTTTCAACCATGTGTTGATGTTGCTGCTGCTGATTAGGGAAAGGATTATGAAGAATGGCAGGTGTTCGCCCAGAATCCTTGTTAGCAATAAAATCGGTGCATTCCTGCAGCCGAGGAAATTTGTATGTCAAGTGGCCCTCTGCACAGATCTTGCAAGGAACTTTCATGGGTTTATCCTTCCCTTTTTCATTTTTGGTAGCGTTTTTCTGATTAGGGTTATTCTGATTATCTGACTGCTCTTTCGAAGAAGACATATTTTTCTTGTTCTTCTTATTTTTGCTGCTAGGTTTTTGTGAGGTTTTCACAAAATTTACCTCAGCGGTAGGAAGAGTAGTCGTTGGTGAGGGGCGGTGGCAGCCAAACATGGCTGGGAGGCTTGCCCCCAAGACTGCTTTGTGGCCACACAGGAGATTGTGCCAATGAGACTGTTGGCATGTGCTTCGGTTTTCTAAGTGGCCGGAGGATTTGGGTTACCAGGGGCATTGGGGAGTAAAACGTATAGCGTGCCAGATTGTGAGTAAATTAAATCCAAATGTTGGGCACGACGAATGCATTGATCTTCTATAACAGCACTAGAAAGGCCAATGTCTTTAGAGATGTGGGGTAAAAGAGACTTACAAAACCAATTGGCTAAGAGATGATCCGGGATTGGCACTTTGACTAGCCTCCTCCTACGTCTCCATTAATGAATGTGATCGGAGATGTGGGTGGCAATGTCTTGGCACAATGAGGTTAACAGTACCGTGCCAGTTTCAAATCTAATTGGTAATTGGAAGTTCTTTAGAAACTTCGTCGCTAAAGTGCCAAAAGTATTGATGGCAGCACATGGTAATTCGATGTACCACTTGGCAGCATTGCCTGTAAGGGTGCGGGGAAACAGTCGAAGCCGAACACTATCATCCACCATGGAATTGGATATAGACCATAGATGAAAGGTAGTGATGTGTGCGGTTGGGTCGTTCCCTTGTTTCCCGTCGAAATTTGGGATGCCAGAAGGAATATTATGCGGTACTGGAGGCCAGAGCGGGTTGTGATTGATGGGGTCGTTAGTCAGTTTATGGATATCGGGGATGTCCAAAGCTACCAAAAATGGAAATTGTGGATTTTCCCCCAAATCTAACCAAGGCAGTATGGGCTGAATACTTAGACCATAGGGTCCACCCATCAATGTGTTACCAGGACGATAAGTAGTACTTTGATAAAAATTTCCTATAGCTGGAGGAGTAGGGGCATACTGTTGCTGTCCATAGGGCATATTGTATTGCGGGGTGAATGGTTGGTTGCCCCCAGTATAAAAGTGCCCTCCCACTCCAGATGGAGGTTGGGGTTGGTTAGTCCAAATGGATGCAAAAAATTTTTCGGGAGGCATGCTACTACTTGCATAATTTGGCAACGGCATAGACCCTACACCTATATTTGAACCACTTAAGGGAAAAGTATTGACAATAGGTTTTCCTATTTTTCCTAAGGTTTGCAGGGGAAGTGAAATGTTTCCTGCTACCTGTGTGATGGTGACACTGTCCCCTAGTATAGTGGCCAAGGGGTTTGAACTCAGCAGAGGGTTCCAACCGAAAGGGTTGCTAAAAGGCACCGAAGTAGTCATAATTGTGGGAGGAGCTATTGTGGGTCCCAACGTGGTCACGGTAGGAGTAGATTCCGAAGGATTCGGCAAGCTATCGACAGTTGTGATGACCGTAGGGTTGGGATTAGGTATATGTTGACTACTGGGGTTACCAAGTGATGGCATAGAAATGACCACCGGCGGGGAGGATGGTGGCTAACCTGGGATGGGTGCCATTGGCATCGACCCTGTGGATGCTGGAATCTGAATTATCACAGGCCCCAATGGATCAGTGAGCGGAGGATTGTAATGAGGTACAACCCCTTCCGTGAAAGGGTCCTCTGAAAATTCCGGATGATATGAGGCTATGTGAAGATCAAGATTAGTCAGTGGAGACTGCTCTTCTGTAGAAGGCACGGGTTCACCAAGGTTCAGTTCTTCCTCAATAGTTAGAGGAGGTAGACCTTGCTGTCATCGAGACAGATGGCATGGGTCGGAGGATGCCATGGTGACTTGTTTATTTTTTTTTTAACAATTTTTAATGAATTGTGATGTATTATAAAGTCTCAATGACACTAACCACACACCTAAAAAATACAAAAGGACTCTCTAAAATCAATCAGCAAGAAACCAGAATAGGGTACCCTATCTGAGTACTACCATTTGCTGGTGATGAAATCCAGTATCACAATAGTATACAGAGAGGGTTGGTCGAAAGTACAGTTACGGTCACTCTAGAGCTTCACCCAAACCTCAGACGATAGGTGTAAGAACTCTCATGAATACGAGTACCCTCCTAAATACTGAAGACAGAGTGGGCCTGTCTGTTTCAAGTACCAGGACAGCCTGTCCCAGTCACCTTGTGTAAGTCCCTAAAAATTATGGCCACTAAAGATACCTCAAATCACAGACATCATCAGGGGGGTCCACAGTCAAGGACAGTATGCTATGTGGGCAGAATACCTAGATCCCCGATCTAGTTTCGACATCCCCGAAGGGAACCCCAATATATAACACACCCACCGGATGTAGTCGAAGGTGGGCTACCTTCTTGTGCACCCAAGTGTTGTCTCGTGCTGAGCTCTGGTAAAGGAACGGTCCCGATAATATGAGTGCAATAGGATTTCGATTGTTAATGACTCTAGTTTCAAGTTTTGAGATCTTGGGTGATTTTCTCACTTTTCCTAACCCAAGATCCTAGCCTGAACTACTGTTTGTGTGAGCTCAAAAAAGAGTAATGTGATTGATTTTATTATCTCTTGATTCTTAGTGTACTTGATTATTAGTCTTGTGGAGGGGGAGTGGCTGTATGAAATGTAATGAGGCTCTGACTCAAGAAACCATGCAAAACATGCTCTAAATATTCAATTCGATGAAGAGAATTTCCACAAGGAGAGGTTTCTTTTCAACATCCATGCACTAACATTCAAATAATGCAGTTCAGCTTTAAAGATTCAGACTTCTATCTACCTCTTCGTACCGGTCTATGAACTGAAATTTTCAGAATTAACTCAGCTAAATGCAGAAAAAACTAAAAAAAAAAATTCTTCTCTAAAGAGTAAATGATTTTGACACTAACTTTTCAAATAAGAGCAAACAAACAGAAATGCCAATTTAGTAAACAAGCACAGGGATTCAGTCAAGGAGATATACTGATGGCCAAAAACTCTGCAGCTAAAACACAATCATAGTAGTGAATAGCAAGTTTTGGCTGAGTAATGCACTGTCTTTGAGTAAAGACAACATTAATCCAGAGACTAACGCACTATATTTAAGCAGAGCCAGCGTTATAACGCACTGGAAAACCTACAGAGGTAGTGTTATCCAGGGAAAAATTCTTCAGATGGTCAAACATAAACAGGATTGAACTCTGCGAGCTTTTGAAATGTCTACTGGGCATAAGTACTGGTCAGAAGGATCTGTGAATAGAGGAAAGAAGAAAGGAGGAAAGAAATAGTCTGGAAACTATGGGGCAATCCCCAGTGGAGTCGCCAAATCTGCTATAAGGTAAAATGCTTGGGTTGTTGATTATCGTGTATCCCTCTCAGGGCTTTCTGGTGCCCAAGGCAGACAGTAAGATTAGTTGTACAGTTCACAAAGATGGCATATACATGTTCATATTAACTTAAAACCACTTGATGGAAAAAGATAGAAGATTACCTCTTTAATGATCTTGGAGTCCTTTCGAAAGCGCTAGGTAGCGAAGCAACGTTTCTCCTTCACCAGCTCCAAATCTAGGTCCTGCAATCAATTAAAGCACATGTGTAATTTCTAACATAACATGAATTTCCTATCAATTAAGTCAATATATAACAAACATTTAAAATGTGCACATCTAAACCATTCATCTCATGCTATATAAGTGATTAAATATTAACGACAATATCAACGCATAGAATGGACAAAACAGATACAGTTCTATTGATTTATAAAAAAGGAGGATTACAACTGTCCGTTGCACCAAGCCCTCCTCAGCCTTCCAATCTCTCTATCTCTCAAAGTGGTGATGTCTTGATCAACAAGTTCTCAATGAACCTCTTTGACCTTTGACCTTCACACTACAACAATGATCTCTACTTCACAAGTATTCGAAAACTTGACAATCCTTCAACCTTGAACCAAGAGCCTTCAACTCCATTTTATAGGAGATGGAGAGAGCAATCATTGCCCTTCTCCTTCTACCAGTTCTTGAATAGAAAAAACCAAGATGTTTCCTCAACCTCCATGCTTTTGCCTCCTTTGAGAGTTCGGTTGTTTATGGCAATGCCCAATAAGAGTTGGTGCTTTGCAGTTTCCTTTTTTGCACTGACTCTCTTGTGAGAAAAAGATAGAGATTCAAATCATTCTCCACGGGTTTTTCCCGTTTCAAAATTAAAACACGGGTAACACTGCCCTCTAGTGTAAACAGAGCATTTCCCTAGCCACTAACATGGCCCATTCACTGATCAGCTGCGTTATAACGCTCTTGTGTTATTATAGAGAGGCGTTACCTTGGCAAAAATAGGTTTAATTTAGGTCTTTGTATTCCTTCCATATTTTTCTTCTCCTCTGAGCTAATGAGGAGGTATTTTGACCTATAACACTCACTAGGATCCTTTTCAATTAATTTAACCTTTCTAAGATCCCTCAAGCTAGAGGCCGAAGCATTGAGAGTTCAAAGTCTCTCTCTGATCTCACGTCTTTATCTTTGTGTTCTAAATATTTTTTGCTTCCTCCTCTCTTGCCATTTCATATCACACAATCATCTTTAAGATCCAATGCTTTAGATGACTAGCCCAACTAAAATCCTGCACATTAAATAGCAAGTAAACCCTTTTCCTGACTCCATTGCCCAATGGTCTTGAATGTTCCTTGGAGTATCTCTCCTTTGCCTAAAATCCTCTTTACTCATCCTTGTCTTATATTGAAACCTTCTTTCCTGATTCCCAGCAACCAAAAAAAACAATCAAACAAACAAACCCCGAGATTTATAACTAGCCTAATATCTTAACACTGAACTTCAACGACATATACTTTGAAAATCATAGAGAGATCCCTCTCTGGACCCAGGAGGGCTAGATCCTGAGGTCTGAAAGTGGTTCTGATTTTGTCTCATCTTTTGGTCTTGCTAATCTAGCCAAAACATGGGAACCCCAACATAATGGCGACTCCGCTGGGGAAATTCTGAGTACTTTTCACCTTACTACATCATAATAACTTCAGAAACCTATAATCTCTGGTTAGGTTGGCAGTTAAACACTCCTATTCACAAATCGACCTCTATACCATTTGTTGTGTTTCTCCCACACTCTTAGGCAGAGTCTGGAAAGGGCCAGGTAGCCTCCAGATCTCACACTCTTTCAGAGGTGACATATCTGGTAAAATCCCTCCCAGTTAGTCTTTGGAAGTTGTCCTTGAAAAGGGACATATCATAATCACTATGGTGGACATTGTATCCTCTAGAAGCACCCTAAACCTTCCACCTGGTGACTCCATAGCTCCTTAAAGATAAAATACTCCATTGGTGATCAGTAGGCCTGCTGATTATCTTGGTTCACATAAGACTCCACTGGAAGACCAGCCTCCATAACAACATCAGCCACAATAGAAGGAACAAGTAGGGTAAAGCTGCTTGGTTAGAAAACAACATTCTGGCTTCAAGAACCATTCACACAAGAGCTTATCCCAATCCAAACCCCCATGGAATAGTTGAAAACCCTAAGAGAATCCTCAAGAGATCTCCTACACCTAAACAATCAACTATTCCCAGCCACATCCATAGAGCTAACTCTACACCAGAAGACCTTACAGATCTACTAGTCCCACCTGTCGATGTAGACCTGCCAAGCAGATTACTAAGAACTAGGTCATTCAGTGTTCTAGACCTGCCAGACTTCGAACTCTCTGGTTCACCACCTCATAGTGGTGAACACCTTTGGGATAGACAGACCTCTCCTTCCACACCCCCTGATATTCACTTCATTCGAAACTTGGGACTCAGCCACCCTAAATCTACTCAATAGAGTTCTGCTGGTCCTAGTATCCCTGTCATCCATATACCAGCTGCTCAAGCCAATCCCTTACCTCATCAAAACATCATCATGGCAGCCTGGTATGCACCTCTGGTTTTACCTCAGCCTCTAGTACCCTTACCCAATGATTATCAATCAAATATCCCACACTTCACTGAAAAGGAGTCTACCACAACCCAACACCATGTAGATAGGATGGAAGATTATTTTGACTACATGGAGATAGATGATGATACAGTCAAAATGAGAATCTTTGCCCAGAGCTTAGGAGGTGATGTAAAGAAATGGTTCAAAAGCCTCCCTCCTAATAGTATCCAAGATCTTCCTACTTTATTTTAGACCTTCATAAAAAAATGGGAAGTTAAGGCCAACCCTCTCCAAATCCTAGCATAATACAAGAATCTAAAAAGAAATGTAGGAGAGAGTGTCCAGGACTAGTCTACAAGGTTTAACAACGTTTATAATGCTCTTCCACCACACATGAAACCTCCCCAAGGTATGGTTCTAGTGAAATAACCTGAAGGCTTGGATGCTAACATGGCCTACTAGCTTAGGGACAGGGATTACAACACATTGGAAGACATGAAAAAAGGAGCAGTGAGTGTAGAGGCTAATCTAATTGAGAAGAAAGCAAGATTGAGAGCTGAGAAAAGGGTAACATATAGAGATGACAATATAGCTTCCACATCTGACCCCAATTATGACCGCATATCCAAAGGCATGGAAAAGCTACAACAAATGATGAAAAAAATGGTTGTCAAAGTTAGTAACCAAAACAGAAATCAAAATCATAACCAGAACCAGAACTTTAGAAGAAACAACACCACTCCCAACAGACAAAGAGAATCAGATCAGCAAGTTATTCCCCCATTCCAAGAGAACTTTCTTGATGAGGATGAGGGGGTCATAGAAGAGTCTGAGGGGAACACAATAAACATTTTTGAAGTAGAAAATTCAATCAACAGTTGTTCCATAGAAGAAGATCAGCCCTCACCCTCATATTGGGATGAGGAAGGATTAGAATCTGAGGATTATAGGCTAGGATTTGAAAATGCGATGATGAAGGTCAGAGAACAATATGAACTTAGAAGAAAAAAGAGCCTAGACACTTCAAAACCAAAGCCTTCTGAGGTTACCATCAAGAAAAGGCCCGTGAAAACTTCTAAAGTAACTGCTGAAAGTAACAAATCAACAGCTCAGAGTTCTGGGAAGGAAAAAGTAAAAGACAACCAAAACACTTATACACAAAGTCTACCAACTAGTAGCACTAGCACTGTAGTTAGTGCTCCTGATAAAATAGTTTTTAACACTGTACATAGTGAGAATCAGCCCACTGATTCTGCCACCAAGGTGGTGGCTAACAAAACAGAGCTGAACACTCCAAAGAGTTAGTCCAATTTCAATTTGGAGATTGATATTGCAAAAATTAAAATCTCTGTCCCACTCTTTGAGCTAGCCACTCAGGATATATATAAAGGCCAAATTTTGAAAGCATTAAATTTAGGTGAAAACAATGACACAGTCAATTTGAGTGATGATCAACCATCCCTTCTGTTTGGTCCCAAGATAGAAGGTAAATTTCAAGAAGGGGTAGTACCTCCTTTTTATGTCAGTCTCAATATCCATGATAAGATCCTCCACAATGCAATGCATGACTCTAGGGCCTCACACAACCTGATGCCTAAGATAGTTATGGAAATATTAGGTCTAGAGATAACCCGTCCCTATAAAGATTTGTATTCATTTGAATCTAGCCGAGTAAAATGTCTGGGCCTAATCAAAGACCTGTGTGTAAGCCTTACCCAAATTATAGAAAAATGTATGGTCATGGATGTTGTGGTGGCAGATGTGCCACCTAAGTATGGTATGTTGCTGTCAAGGTCATGGGGAGCCAAGTTGCAAGGAACAATGCAAATGGATGGGGCTTATGCCACAATTCCTTTTTTTAGCCAACTTAGAAGACTGTACAAGGAGGCACAAATGAAATTCCTGGTTAGTAGCCCCCAAAAGCCTGAAAATTCACCTTTATACTCTGTACACACAGACCTTGACTCCTTCATTCTTTGCAATGATGAATCCTTGGAGGAGTCAGGATGAAAAATCAGGGATACACACAATGAAACAGAGCCTATGGACTTTAACATAATGGCTACTCTAGACTCGGAGGAGAAAGACGTAGAAAAATTTGAACAGTGCACTGGAACGAAAACTCAGAGTGAACCAGAAATAGAATGCAGTCAACTGATAAGTTACTCTCTGCAAACTCATACACCACATCAAGAATGAAACAATGGTAAACCCGAGAACGAACCTTTATGGGAAATGAATTTTGATGGGTCATGCACCAAGAGAACTGTAGGAGAAGGAGTGTGGGTGCATAACATAGAGAGTGACTACACAGAAAGTCACGCATGTAACCTGCACTTCAAATGTACAAACAATATTGCGGAGTATGAGGCTCTGATCCAAGGCTTGAATTTGTTGAAAAAAATAGGAGCCCGTAGGATAGCCATGCATGGGGACTCTGAGTTGATCATTAAACAAGTGAATGGTGAATACATAGCAAAACATCCCAGGCTGAAAGCATACAGGAATGATGCTATGGATCTATTGAAAACCTTTGTGGAATACGATCTGGTGTTTTTCCCTAGAGATCAAAACGAAATTGCAAATGGAATAGCCTGCATGGCTAGTGTGTATCATAAGCCTCCCAATTACCAAAAAATAATCATTCAGACCAAATTCAGACCTGCAGTGCTGGAAAATGAAAAATATTGGCAGGTCTTTGAGGGCGATAAACATATTTAAGATTTCCTGGTAGGTAGAAACGAGTTTGAATTTTCTGATTCAGACTCTAAATCTGACAGTAGCTACCTAAGTGAAGAGTCCTCAGATGAGGAAGAAACACCTTGTAATGTAGAAATAAAAACTTTAAATGAACAGATTGGAAATCCAAATGAAAAATGTGAAAACGCAGATAGTGAAGAAGTAGAGGTGCTGCAGGCCAAAGATAAGAACATACCTCGAGGTCTGGCACCTTTAGAGGACCTTTTTGGCTTTGGTGATGTAGCTAAAAATCCCACTATAGAACACTCAGATTATGAGATGGAGGAATGCAGCATAGGCACTGAAGATAAACCCAAGGTGATCAAATTGGCTAAGTCCCTGCCTACAAGCATGAAAAATAAATACATCGACCTATTCGAGGAATTCATCGATGTGTTTTCTTGGAGCTATGAGGACTTAAAGTCCTATGACACAAACATCATACATCAAAAAATACCCTTGAAAGAAAATCAGAAGCCCTTCAGACAGAAACTCCACAGGATAAACCCAAAACAATTGCCTGCAGTGGAAAAAGAGATTAAGAAGATGTATGAGGCAGGCATAATTGTGCCTGTGAGGTTCTCTGATTAGGTATCAAACCTAGTGGCTGTGTATTGATTTCAGGAATCTTAATAGAGCCTCACTCAAAGACAATTACCCTTTTCCAAAAATGGAACACATCCTTCAGAGGGTAGTAGGCTCAAAAAGGATCTCCCTACTAGATGGTTTTTCAAGTTACAACCAAGTTCTAGTACTCCCAGTAGACCAACTCAAGACCGCTTTTACCACTCCATGGGGCACTTTTATGTATGTAAAGATTCCTTCTGGACTGATGAACGCTGGTGCAACCTTCCAAAGAGCAACGGATATAGCTTTTTCAAATGAAATAGGACACTTCATTGTCATCTATCTAGATGACATAACAGTCTATTCCAAGTCTGAGGAAGAACACTTAGATCACTTGAGAAGAGTGTTTGAAAAGTGTAGAAGGTTTGGTCTTGCATTGAATCCTAAAAAGACTATGTTTTGGCTACAAGAAGGAAAACTTCTTGGCCACATCATATCTAAGAAGGGGATTAGGATAGACCCACAGAGAGTTGAGGCAATACTACAAATCACACACCCGAGAAACATCAAGGAGTTACAGTCCTTCATTGGGAAAATCAATTTCCTCAGGAGGTTTATTCCCAACTTAGCTAAACACCTTAGGAATATGACAAACATTCTAAGGAAAGGTTTATGAGTTAAATGGACTGTTGAAGCCAATAAATCTTTTGAATTAGTAAAAATTGCACTCACCCAGGCTTGTGTCCTAATCAGCCCAGATTTCTCAAAAGGCTTCCTGATTTTTTCATTTTCCTCTGAGCATACAGTGGCTGCAGTTCTACTGCAGAAAAACCCAGAGGGAATGGAACAACCCATTTTTTTCTTCAGCAAAGCACTTAGAGATGCACCCTTGAAATACAACATAATGGAAAAACAAGCCTATGCTTTGTTTAAGGCCTTGAAAGACTTTAGGGTGTACATTCTGCATTCCCACACCATAGCATATGTACCAAATATAGTGGTTAAAGACATCTTATCCCAAGACCCAGATGGGAAGAGGGGAAAATGGATTGCTGTGATCTTAGAATACGACCTTGAGATGAAACCCACCAAACTAATTAAAGGTTAGGGCTTAGCTCAACTAATGGCTGAATCAAATCTACAAGCCCTTGAGATTAACATGGTAGATGCCTTGGATGAGCAGCAGGGATTGCCTGATCCCACTGTTGAGGAGAAATTTCAGAGCTGTCCTTGATATTCTGACATTTTGTATGTGCTTACACACCTCAATGCCCCTCCTGAACTATCAAAGACCAAGGCCAGATTCTTAAAGCTAAAAGCCAGAAGATATTGCATAATGAATGAAGGATTATACTGGAAAAATGAAAATGGCCTATTGCTGAAATGTTTTCCTGAGTCTGAAGCAGAAAGGATTAAACAAGAATTCCATGCAGGAGAGTGTGGAGGTCACCTAAAATGGAAAGCCACTACAAGAAAAATACTCAGAGCTGGCTACTATTGGCCTACACTCTTCAATGATATCCATAATATGGTAATTGCCTGCCATAAATGCTAGATTTTTGAAGGAAAAAGAAAGCTCCTCGCCTTACCTCTACGACCCATCACTGTTGAAGGTCCCTTTATGTAATGGGGCCTAGATTTCATAGGAGAAATTCACCCTGTTTCTTCTGCACAAAACAAATGGATCTTAACATCCACAGACTACTTCACTAAGTGGATAGAGGCCATACCTACTAGGAATGCCACATATTCAGTCATCATTAGGTTCCTAGAAGATCATATCCTCTCTCAGTTTGGCTACCCAAGGAAAATAATCATTGATAATGCTGCTGCTTTTGGATCCAAGAAAATGGTTGGTTTTTTTCACAGTTATCAAATAGCACTCGGTCATTCAACTGCCTATTACCCACAAGGTAATGGCTTGGTTGAATCATCAAATAAGAGCCTGGTGACCATCATCAAAAAGCTGCTGGAAGAGAACAAAAAGTCATGGCATAACAAGTTAGTGCATGCCCTGTGGGCTGACAGTCTTACAAAAAAGAAGTCCATTGGCATGTCAACATATCAGCTTGTCTATGGAACAGAAGCAGTGTTTCCTACTAGCCTTTGAATACTAGTGATTAAACTTGTCTAAGAGATTCAGAGAGAAGAAGATACCATGGTGAGGAGATTAAACCAAACAATTCATCTCCAACAAACAAGGGAAGAGGTCTATAACAGAGCCATAAAGGTTCAAGAGAATATAAAGAAGTTATTTGACAAAAGAACCAAAGCTTCTGATTTCAAAATTAGAGATAAAGTTCTGAAGTGGGACTCAAGGAGAGAAGACAAAGGAAAGCACGGCAAGTTTGACAACTTGTGGCAAGGTCCCTACATCATCCAGGCCACTGTGGGTCCAAATGCCTTTTTTCTACAAGAATTAGATAGCACATAGCTATTTGGGGGTCCTTTTAATGGCAGGATTCTCAAACACTACTACTGTTGATTTCCAATTTCCAGTTTCCATTTCCATTGTAAATACCATTGCAATGTTTTGTTTTCAAGAAAAAGAGAAAATGTTTCAAAAAACAAAGAGAAAGGAGAGGTTCAGACATGCTCAAAAAATGAACCTCTGAAGTTAAAATATTGGCTCTAACATGATCAAAACCTGAGCCAAAGGAAGTAAAGATAGCTGGTTCAAACATGCCCAAAACCTGGACCAGCAAAGGTGAAAAGAATCAGCTCTAACAAGCCCAAATCAAAGCTGAAATGAAAAAAAAAAAAAAAGTGACTCTAACAAGCTCAAAACTTGAGTCACAAAGAGAAGAAGGATGCTTCGAAATTTCAGATTTCAAGCCTTCAAGATTTTGTTTCTAGTTTCTTGCAATTTTTTGTTCCTGTGCAACTGTCTTTATGCCTTGGATCCACAGCAAACTAGACTGTCTAATCCTAGTTTGGCTGTTTTTAAATTTCTGTTGTAGAATATAGAGAAGAAATCTGTTGGACAGTCTAATCCCAACAGATATTAGATTAGGTAGAGAAACATATGAGACCAACAATTTAATCTGGTCTCATGGAGCAATAAGGGTGGAAATAGAATAGGTTTATTTTCTTGTTTGTAAAAAATAAAAATGATGTAAAGGGGTTTCTAGTTCAAATGCACCCTAGAAGAAAAAATTCTAGGATTGTAGGATGGGTAGGTAGATTGTTTGGGTAATGTTTCTGCTAAATTGATGTCTTCATAATTGTGGTAGATGAAAATCAAAGAAGAAAGGTGGCTCAATCAGCAGGCATCTGGCCTACACCAAAGATCATTTTCTGAATTATTGACTCCTTCAAGAAGAAGCCATCCCCATGTGGAGCCACTGTTAGCCCCCTATAAATTCCTTGACAAGCAAGCAAGGGGATAATTTTTTTATGAGCCTTCAAGGAATGAATTTCTCTTGAAAACACATCATCCTTGAAGCCTTTTCATGCTCTTTTCCCTTTCATTATTTCCCTCAACTGTTCTTGAGTCAATAAGCCTCACTGATAATGATGAATTTTTCTCCTATAGGCCTTATTTTCCCTTGTACCTCTTCAGAATGCTCCATTTTCATCCCTTTTCCCATTGTCAAATTTCCCCTCTTACCCCCTAAATCCTCCCAAAATCCCCTATGAATCCTACATATACCCCTCGTTTGGCCTACTTTCCCCTTATCCCCTCTATCGTTACCTTTTCCCAGCCTTAAAATTCATTAAAAATGGCCCAAAAACCCATTTTCCACATTATGTGGGCTTAGCACCTTTTGGCCCTAGCCCCCTCACCCTTTTCCACCACGTGACCCAGCGCAAAGACCAGGCACCAAGGCAGAAGGTGCTTATCCCAGATCAAAATCGGGTGTTTTCGTCGATCTGTTTAGATCAGACGGTCTTCGCAGTCAGCGCCACGCCGTGGTCCCCATGCTCGAGTACTGTGCAAAACCGTTGGTTTCTATCGCACCGCGTTTGGAGGTTGAGTGGTATTTCCCATTTCACAGTGATTCCATTCATCACATGCCGTGTGTCCCGAGCACTGTTTGAAAACCACCCCCCCCCATCGCACGTTAAAGTTTGGCGTTTTCCCCAACGCGATATCGCTATACACCGTCCAATCTGTGATCTTCCATCCAATGGTCATCGTGCCGCAAAGATGGACAGGAGTTAAACCAAGGCAACTGTACCCCTGGCCCATTGTCCATCGCCCTCTACTGTGTTTTCAGTCGTCGATCTCCTCTTGAGATCGGACGGTCTAGATTTAAAGTTAGCCCCGCCATCGCCCAGTCCCACCACGTCACCACTCCACGTGTTCTAATCACTTTTTCCGCCCGTCCCTTCATATATTCCATTCATAGGTAAAATTTTAATGTTTAACATTAAACTATTTTTCTCGACATCTTTCCATGCATCCCTCGCTGATTCATGTTTATCCTCCACAGTAGCCACTGTATTCATCATCTACATCCATGCCACGTTTCCTTTTTGCAGTCATCCACACCACCCTCCCCATGCATGTTTTTCTTAACATAGTTTCGTGTTTTGCAAGGTTTCGAACGGCAATGACCACCATGGTTCACAGTCTCTGTACAGTTACATAGAAGCAAAAAAGGACCATTTTTAGGAACCAAAATCATTAAGAAAGGTCTGAGAGGACGTTGTAACAGGGCTCGCATTAAAAGAATAGAGTTTAAACTATGTAAAATCTTCCCCAGAGCCATTAAAGCACAAATTTCGCAGTCAGAGGCAAACGTGGAAGCAGAAAAGAGTATGAGTGGGAAAATAGAGTGTTTAGGGCTTGTCATTGAATATTTTGGGCCTTAATCCAATGATTTGAAGGCAGAGTACCAGATCAAAGACATCATGGATCACACAGAAGGCCCAGTGCACAGAAAACAATACTTTCAGGGTTTCACATCAGCGGATTGTTCTTTCCCTAAAGGACCAAGTGCCCATATTGTTTCCTTTATTTACCGTGTTCCTGAAGAAAATTCCGCCCAGACCACAGTCCAAAGCTACCAAATAATTTCTTATGCGGTATGGCGGACTTCACTGTCATTTATTTACCTTTTTGTTTATTCACCAAAAAGTAATATAGAGTACTGCAGCCAGAGTGCATCAGAGTCATACCGGAGTAAATGGAAGCCTGAAGAAGATCATTCTTTCACCCAAAGAATGCCAGAGATAAATGCTCAGGATTTAAACAGAATGGGCCTCGGCCCTCTTCCTCTTCTGAGTTTTAATGTTGCATTTAGTTTTCACCTACCTTCTCTACTCCACTTGAGCTATAAATTCATGAAGAAACTCATTGTAAAGGTTGTTGATTGGTTATCAGAGAATTGCAAGCTATTTCTTTTGAGACATAGTCTCTGTGTAAAGTTGTAAGATAGGCTGAGGATGATGTTTTCAAACTGAATATCCAGCTATCGGTAACGTTGTACTTGACTGGTATTGCTTTTTAATATGACAAGCACATTTCTTTGGATCCTAATCTAAAGCAACAGTGATGTTTTCCTGTCTCTATATTTGTTTTTAACTTGTAGTTCATTTCATTTCATTTCTACTGGCTTGCATCAGAAATCTAGCATAGGATTTACCCTTGTTAGGTACCCTATGTTTTTGCTCTCCTTGCCTTTGATGTTTTCTACTAAATGTGTTATCTAAGGGTTGATTTCAGTGAATTTAACTAGTGTAGTGGATGTCATTTCCTACTAGCTGATGTATGAATTCAATGAATCTGTTCTTAAATGTTCTTTTTAGGATTTAATTGAAAGAATTGGGAACACTGGGAGTTCTAGAAATCTGTCTCTATCTCACTAGGATCATTTTCAATTAATTGAACCTTTCCAAGATTCCTCAAGCTAGAGGCTGAAGCATTGAGAGTTCAAAGTCTCTCTCTGATCTCAGGTCTTTAACTTTGTGTTCTAAATCTTTGTTGTTTCCTCCTCTCTTGACATTTCATATCACACAATCATCTTTAAGATCTAATGCTTTAGATGACTAGCCCAACTGAAAGCCTGCACATTAAATAGCAAGTAAACTCTTTTCCTGACTCCATTGCCCAATGGTCTTGAATTTTCCCTAGAGTATCTCTCCTTTTCCTAAAATCCTCTTTACTCATCCTTGTCTTATATTGAAACCTTCTTTCCTTATTCCCAACAACCAAAACAAACAATCAAACAAACAAACCCTGAGCTTTATAACTAGCCTAATATCTTAACACTGAACTTCAAAGACATATACTTTGACAATCATAGAGAGATCCCTCTCTGGACCCAAGTGGGCTAGATCCTGAGGTCTGAAAGTGGTTCTGATGTTGTCTCATCTTTTGGTCTTGCCAATCTGGCCAAAACATCGGAACCCCAACACTTACAAGCTGCCAAAGTTCCTCCCAATGAGGATCTTTTCCCTGGAGTAGATTAGGTAGATGATCAATGCAGATGAGGTACATTTTCTATCTAAAAAAAAGAAGTCTCAATTTAGGATCAAGTCCCAAATTGGTCCTTTTATTTGCAATAGCAGAGCAACTGGAGAGGAGGCTGACAGAATGCTGAGGGAAATGAAGTTTAATCATAGCTTCACATGGTCTTATGACCCATTTGGCAGCATCTCCAAGAAAAGGGTGGAGAATAAATCAACTCCATATATTCACACCCACAGGCCTGAAATTGAGCAGTTTATGAAACAAGAAGAGTGGGTAGGAAATAATATGCAAGAGGCTAAAGAACAGGTGATTTCAGCCTCAAGCATACAAACTCCTACTCCACAAGAAACCATACTACAGAGTAAAAGGAAGATAGAGAAAAATAACCAGAGAAAGAGACGATAGGAAAGAGGCCCAGAGATGATCAATCTGCTATGGAAACCAGTACATCTAGTAGAGAATTAAAAATGAAGTATAGAAAGAGAACCATAATCCACATGGATATAGATCATAGTATGGAAACAGAGCAGCAAATAGTTATAACCATCAAGGATTCTCCTAGTTCTTCTCCAATAGGTGGCCAAACCATATTTTCTACATCTTCAGCCACAATTTCATTTTAGCAGCAGAATCTACAAACCCCTACATATACTACTGCTACAGGGGAAAATGATCAGGAGATCAAGTCCTTAATGGAAAAATGCTCAAAAAATTAGTTACTCAGAATTGGTCCAAACCAGAACGACAGGAAAGATCTTGGAAAAACAATCGTGTGGCTGCAAATGGCACTGAAAACCAACGTTGTATGAGAAAGTTATTCAGCTTTGAAGTTTTCCAATCTCAGTAAAAAAAAGGCCAGTTTGACTTTATAAAAAATTTTATTAAAGAAAAAAAAATATTCCACAGAATATTCCATGGAATATTCCACAAAATATTCTGTGGAATATTCCTCTGGCTACCAATCATAGGGCGCCACATGGCCAGCCCGGAGGCCACCACATGGACCCAAGGTCAAATGAAATTAGTGTTGCAAAATTTGTTATAACGGACAGGAGTCGACCCCGAGTTGGGGCGGTGATAACTAGGCAGCCCAACCATTAGGCCAAAGGTGGTTCTTATATGTATTGGTGGCAGCGTTTGCTATAAAGTTTAACGTGGTTTGGGCGAGGCCCGAAAGGGAGCCAGACCCCTCTGCATGCAACCAAAGGCTGAGAACAATGGCTTAATCAGCGTGGAGAAGTATGGGTAAGGTCACGTGAAACCCGACGTACGTTTGAATATGGTTATATCATATGGTTAAAACATTAATAAACCTGTAAATAACTCAAAGTTTATGCCGGAGGTTCCGTGCAAAAGGGATAAGGCCCTTATCCCTTAGCACCACAACTTGGCGGAATTTTGACAGACTCCACCTATTTAGGCGCCGACCCCTAATTTGTCAGGCTCAACTGGAGTTCCACTAGATTTGGTGGAGCTTTCCTAGCCCTAACTAGGCAAAGTCAGTTACAGTCATTACTTTGGCTAGGGAAGTCCTTTTTAGAACGATTTTTTTTTGTTTTTGGGGTATTGGAACATTATGAAGCTGTTGGAATAGGTTTCAAAGCCATCAGGGCACTCTGTTAGAGGTTTTAACAACGGATTTTCTTGTGGAGCCACCAGGGCTAAGGGAATGATCAACTGCATTGGGCTATGTTCATCTGTTTGAGGTGAATGAATAATCAATTTTTACTGTTTCCAACACTCTGTTTCTTAATTTGCAGCTATTTCAGCCTTTTGAGGCTTTCTTCATGGTGTAATACTTATTTTGAGCATTGATAAAAGAGGTAAAAGCCCATTTGGAGGCTTTTGGACCCAGTAGAGGTAGCCCAAGAGAGGGGTGAACTGCGTGAAAAAAATCTTATTGTTATGCTGTGCATTCTTGCTGCTTATTTCCAGAGTTTACTACATTAAACAGTAATTTTTAATAAGTCCACTTTTCACAATGATACTTATACAGTGATCAAAACTCATTTGTTCCATTTCAAACCACATTACTTCCATTGCAGAACACCTTAACTTGCTTGTTCACACATAAAATTGGTTAATAAATACTTTGCAACCAGAAAACAAATACTTTCATTGCCAGATCATTTTAGTGTTTACTTCATATTTATTTAGGCAGAGCCCGTAAGAGGGCCAAAAGCTTTTGGTTTCATCCTTTCTTTGAAAGGTGAAATAACAAGTAAAATCCCCTACTGTCTATCTGTGTATAAGAAATATTTTGTTCACACATTTCAGATCAGATTGGTATCAGAGATCTAGGTTTTGCTCAAGAGTTTGTGAATTTTGTGCAAGTAAATTGTGTTGTTCTGCAAATTTGATGCTTACTAGGCTGAAATTGAAAAGAGGGGAAGGTCAATTGGTTAGAGAACAAGATAATCCTCAACCAAGGAGGGTTATGGTGCCATTATCTACACCTTCCATTTCATCCTCATTAGCCTTAGAATCAGCCACAAACATGTCTTCAAGAGAAGGAGAAGTACATGAGGAAATGGATCCCAAGGAAGAAAAAATATTCTTTAGAAAAGCTTTCTTGGACATGACTGAAATGGTTAGGATCCTCTATCAGGAAAGAAATGATAGGATTGCTAGAGAAGGGTCTAGAAACCAAAGAGAAGAAGGATATTCTTCAGGAGGGAAGAAAGACAATGAGAAGTCTAAGAAAGGGAATGGAGGAAATGGTGATCCACCATATCCATCATCATCCTCTTCCTCCACATCGTCCTCCTCAACTTCTGTAAATCAGTCACACAAAACAAAAACATCTCTTAGAAATCCTTTGTTAAAGCTTGATGTAAAATTCGAGTTGCCGATGTTTAATGGTGATGTGAATGCAGAAAAGTTGGATAACTGGATTAGATAGCTGGAAGTCTAGCTAAGATTCAGAATCTGCATGATGATGACACAAAAATCCAATTAGCCTCATTGAGAATGGATAGAGCATCTTTGGTTTGGTGGGAAGCCAAGACCAGGGAGGAAATCAAAAAGCATGGTAAGATAACTCTAACATGGAATGAGTTTATTACTGCTATTAAGAAACAATTTTATCCTCTTGCTCATATTCAGAAGGCAATCATGAATTGGAAAATTTTTAGGCAACTTAAGGGTCAAAATGTGCAATATTATACCCAAGAGTTTAGAAGGAGAGCACTCTTACTTTGGGTAGATTTACAAAGTCAGGACACTTTGTTAAAATAAATAGGAGGTTTGCACAGTTGCCTTCAACATACTATCCTAATTTTTAATCCTACTAGCTTAGATGAAGCCTGTGTGCAGGCTACACATTTAGAAGCTAGAGGAAAGAATACTTTTGATGATGATAGTAATTTCAAAAACAAAGGAAAGAAAAGAGTTGGAAATACAAGAAAGGGAAAAGGAAAGTTCTTTTGCAAGAACTGTTCAAAGAAAAGTCATGATGAAGATCATTGTTGGAAGCTTCATCCTGAACTGAAACTAGAAAAATACAAGAGTAAAAAAAAGACCAAAGAAAAGGAGAAAATTGTAGCAACAGTTGAGCAAGACTTAGGGTCAGACTCAGGTGATGAGACAAAAAGCATCGCCATGGTTTTAAAGAACATTAAGGGGAAAGAGGTGGTGCAAGACACAATTCCCAGTTCTAGCTCTTTAAATTGTCACAAAGATACTCATGAGGAAAAGAGGAGGATAGAGCTCTTCCATGTGAGGGTAATTTCAAAACATACCAAAATTGACACACTGTTTGATAGTGGGTCACAGGCTAATCTCATATCTGAAGACTTGGTCAAGCAGCTTAAACTTGAGACCATTCCACATCCAAAGCCTTATCCACTTGGATGGATATCCAAGGATGCCAACTTGCAAGTCTCAAGGAAGTGTATATTGTGCTTTGCAATAACTGCACATTTTATTGACACAGTGGAACTTGATGTGGTGCCGCTTGATATCTCAGGTATTGTTTTGGGAAGTCCTTACTTATTTGACAAGAAGGCCATCTTTCATCGCCATGAAAACAAGTATCACTTGTTCAAAGATGGTAAAGAGTACATTGTGAGAGCACACAAGAAGAAGCTGGAATCTTCTTTACTCCATGCAAGTCAATTGAAAAGACTGGTTAATGCAAGTCAAAGTCTAACTTTGTTAATGTTGAAACGACCAAATTTTGAGCATTCACCTTTTTATGATGTTGCTAATGATTTGTCTCAGTTTAATAACAGTTTGTCTTTGAAATAAGATGACGTTATGTTGCAAAAATTACCTTTTGGGTCAGCCAATACAGTGAATAAAGTGTCAAAGCAAAGCAATGCAAGCAAGGAGGACACACAATTCAGCATGGGACAAAGTTGGTTTCAGTATGGTCAAATTCGCCATGGGAACAGATTGCAAGGTGAAAGTTATTTTAAGTCTTCTGGGAATTTTGATCAGTGTAGAAAAATTTTGTTTTCTGCAGATTACAATTGTTGTTCTGCAAATTTTAATCATTTGCATCATGACTCTGTCAATCTTAGCAATGGTCGATCAGTTGATTCCAGAGACAGTTTATCATTTTCTCAAAAGCTCCATTTGATGAAATCGGGTAGATTTCAGTTATTCAAGGGTGGAAGAGTGGAGAATTAGTCTCCACATTATTATTTTCACTAATCAGAGAGATTTTGGGGTCCAAAAGCTTCCCATTTGGGAGGTTTGATCAGGAGATCAAGTCCTTAATGGAAAAATGCTCAAAAAATTAGTTGCTCAGAATTGGTCCAAACTAGAACGACAAGAAAGAGCTTGGAAAAAAAATCCTGCAGCTGTGAATGGCACTGAAAACTGACACTGTATGAGAAAGTTATTCAACTTTGAAGTTTTCCAATTTCAATAAAAAAAAAGGCCATTTTGACTCTATAAAACTTTTATTAAAGAAAAAAAATATTCCACAGAATATTCCATGGAATATTCCACAGAATTTTCTGCGGAATATTCCTCTGGCTGCCAATCAAAGGGCGCCACGTGGCCAACCCGGAGGCTGCCACATGGACGCAAGGTCAAGTGACATTGGTGTTGCAAAATTTATTATAGTAGACAGGAGTCGACCCCGTGTCGGGGCGATGATAACCGGGTGGCCCAACCATCGGGCCAAAGGTGGTTCTTATATGTATTGGTGGAAAAATTTGTTATAAAGTTTAACGTGGTTTGGGCGGGGCTCGAAAGGGGGCCAACCCCCTTCGCATGCAACCAAAGGTTGAGAACCACAGCTTAATCGGCACACAGCAGTATGGGTAAGGTCACATGAAACCCGACGGACGTTTGAATATGGTTATATCATATTGTTAAAACATTAATAAACCTGTAAATAACTCAAATTTTACGCCGGAGGTTCCGTGCGGAAGGGATAAGGCCCTTATCCCTTAGCACCATGACTTGTAGAATTTTGGTGGACTCTGCCTATTTAGGCGCCAAGCCCTAATTTATCGGGCTCAACTAGAGTTCCACCAGATTTGGTGGAGCTTTCCTAGCCCTAACTGGGCAAAGTCAGTTTCAGTCATAACTTTAGCTAGGGAAGTCCTTTTTGGAACGATTTTTGTTTTGTTTTGGGGGTATTGGAATATTCTTAAGCTGTTGGAATAGGTTGTAGAGCCATCAGGGCACTCTGTTAGAGCTTTTATCAACGGATTTTCTTGTGGAGCCACCAGGGCTAAGGGAATGATCAGCTGTATTGGGCTATGTTCATCTGTTTGAGGTGAATGAATAGTCAATTTTTACTGTTTCCAGCACTTTGTTTCTGAATTTGCAGCTATTTCAGCCTTTTGAGGATTTATTCATGGTGTAATACTTATTTTGAGCATTAATAAAAGAGGGAAAATCCCATTTGGAGGCGTTTGGACCTAGCAAAGGTAGCCCAAGAGAGGGGTGAACTGCTTAAACAAATTCTTACTATTATGCTGTGCATTCTTGTTGCTTATTTCCAGAGTTTACTACATTAAACAATAATTTTTAAGAAGTCCACTTTTCACAATGAGACTTATATAGTGATCAAAACTCATTTGTTCCATTTCAAACCACATTACCTCCATTGAAAAACACCTTAACTTGCTTTTTCACACATAAAATTGGTTAATGAATACTTTGCAATCAGAAAAAAAATACTTTCATTGCCAGATCGTTTTAGTGTTTACTTCATATTTCTTTAGGCAAAGCCAGTAAGAGGGCCAGGAGCTTCTGGTTTCATCCTTTCTTTGAAAGGTGAAATAACCAGTAAAATCCCCTACTGTCTATCTCTGTATAAGAAATATTTTTTTCACACATTTCAGATCAGAAAAGGAGGAAAATATCTATGATATTTTTAGGGAAATTAAAAGAAATAATTAAATTTTGAAAACCAACACCTACAACCAGTTTTGGAAGCAGACCAGTAGTTCAAAAAGAAGGCTTTAATCATCCTTTGACACAAAGAAAGGAAATATGAGAATGGATTTCCTTGAAGCCGATAATTCTTAGCCTAAATCACATGCAGACTTCAAACATACAATTTTTTAATTCAATGTCAAGGACATCCATCCAATAGACCAAATGGAGATGCACAAGCAGACTGGAGAGATGATCTCCTCCACACCGACAAGAACTGCAATGAGTATATCTAAGATGCAGGTATCACTGGCTAATATTCAATCTCATCTTAAAATGGAGAAGATTTCTTATCTAGCCAAATAGAATAGAATCAAATCCCAAGAAGACTTAGTGGTAAAGATTGGGTATGACCCAAAAAATGTAGAGGCGGTGAAAGAGATCCTAAAGAAGAAGAACGCTGACATAGCAGCCCTTAGAAAAAAAATAAAAATTTCAGCTACTAAAGACTCTCTCACAAAGGAAATTAAGGAGAATGAGGCATAGAAAGCAGAAATAATGAAGCTGGTAATGGAGTAGTCAGCACAACTGAAGAAAATGGGGACAAAGATGGAGAAATTGGTTAACGAAAAGTAAAAATAAATAGAATTGGCCATCATCACATTGGATGTTGTTCCTATTGCAATCATCCCTACAGCTACACCAAAAACTATAGGCACATCAGGTGGTGCAAAACAGCTGGCCAAATCCATGGAGAACATGACTATACAATCACAGGAGGTCAAGAAACTAGAAGTAGAAATCAATACCCTGAAGACTCTGAAGAAAAGGTCTGATAATTCTCACGAAATTGAAATACAGAGAGCTCAAAAGAAAATTGAAAAAATGTAAAAGGTGGACAATGAATATTCCATTGGTCAGACCACTGGCCAAGCAAAAGAGGTTATTTGGATAAGAATTGTTGATTCCATGAATGAAATAAGGCCTTATATTCAAATCATATTTGAACATAAAGATCTGATTCGATAGGTAAGTGATGCCATAGAAAAATCAAACAAGGAGCTTGCAGGGATGCCTAAGACAACAAACAATATTATTAGATTTTTTAATTCTAGTAACAGGTTTGAATTGGAAGCACTAGGAGTGGAGAATAGTGTTATCACCAAAATAGAACCCTGATAAGCTGTTGATCAGACTACCTCAGTGTAACTATTTCAAACCAACCTTTTCACTGAGGCTTAGCCTCCTCATCCTGAGAGGGCTCTCTCAAGGGTTTATGATATTGATTAATGATAATATATATGGCTAACTCTATCTTGTTTTTGTGTGTTTGTAGGTTGAAAGATAAAGGCTTGCTACCATTGGGCTATGGAGTCAATAAGTCAGAAGATTCAGTGGCAACGTTTCTAGACATGGAAGCTGAGGAAAATGGGGTTTTAAACAAAGACAATTCACTCAAGAACATAAGGTCAACAAAATCATTTCATTACTAAATGAATTTAGAGCATAGATTTATGAATTCTGAGTAATAGTAATGAAATCCACTATTAGTGGTTCAAAGGCAATTCACTCATAGAACACAGAAAAACACACTCACCTCATTACTAAAGGAAGTCAAAGCATAGGGTTATGAATTCTGAGTAATAGCAATGATATCTACTACAAATAGTTAAACATATTAGGTATATCAATAAAGCATTAAAACCCCATGAGAATCTCAGGTCTGTCAAGAAGAAAACCTTTTTGCATTACTGATCACTGTCAATTACATAAAGCAACAGCTTTTGCCAAAAAGTCTCCAACCCCTTGCAAATTCTACCTCTTTCTTCATATATAGCTTTTAAAATATTGGATTCTATAATCCCTCATCAAGATAATTCAAATTTCTATTATTGACAACTATTATACTCCTAAAACAGACTCTTAATTACAACTGATAGCTAAATGTCTCTTTTAGAAGTCCTAATACAAATAGGACTAAAACTCCTAAAACATGTTTCAACAACCTTATATAAAACTTTAATTATTCTTTTGATAGCTACAACCTCATGAGGTTGAATTTTGTGATGCCTTCAGCCTTGTTATCAACCCTGTTGTTCCATGACCTAACTGCCCTAGAAACCAGGAAAGAAAGCTTGCTGAAATTTAGCCCTTACCTCCATGCTTGTCTTCCAACATATTTGCTAGCCTTGATGAATATATTGTATATGTAACATGTTTTAACATCCCATAAACTCTTCAATCCTTCCACCTATGCAAAATTAAGTCCTTGAAATAGTGTAAAGAGAGTTGATGTGTCTGCGCTACGAAAATATCAGTTGTTTTCATAGCACAATAACTATGTCTTTGTAAACATCTCTTAACATCCAGTTTATTCTACTTTAACAGCTAGAACTTCATTTGTCAACTCTTTCCATCATCTAGCAGCATCGACACTTCAAAAACCAGATGTTTTACCTCTTGAAACCTTAACAAAATGCTCAAAATTGCACCTACAGCAGTGTCGTAGCGCGCTACGAAATTGCTGTGCATGTCTTTTTACACAAAAGTTTTGAAAAATATCAGTTTTTAAAAATTCTTGTGCTTTTTCCATGATTTATACAGGATTTAATCATAAACATATGTCATCCTTGAGATGTTTTCAAAAATTGAAGTCCTTCTTTATGACAAAACTAATTTCTAATTTGTCACTTACTGCCCTGTTTTTATCTGAAAACTAGGTGTTGAGACAGAGCTTTTATCTTCTCAACCATAATGTATTTTACAAAACTGAAGGAGGCTTTTGGATACCATGATTTCTTGAACAAAAAACTATATATATATTTTTTGAAATACCTCTCCTACTGCCCAGAAATTGTCTTTGAACAACCTATATAAAACTGGAAAATCCTGATTTCTGAAAATATGGCTTCAAAGAAAGCCTTGTTCTCCCAACTGGTAACACTTGTGAGAAACGTGAGATACATTATTGTATCTGGGGATTTTATGAAGATAAAAATCCTTCAAAATTCCAAAATAATTTTGCATGTGGCCAGAAACGGATCTTGAAAAATACTACTAAAACCAAAAAACAGAGTTTTTCTCAATGACTTTCAGCAGTTTCGTAGTGAAAATTAAACCATAAATTTCTGCCACCTAATAATGAATTTGAAGAAACTGAAAGAGGTTTTGGTATTTTAGTATGTTATGAATAATAACCTCTTTCAATTTTCAAAAATGAGTTTTCAGTTGCAAAGTAACCCCTCTGGAAGTTGAATACCTAAAACAAAAAAACAAGGTTTTTTGCTGAAAAAGGTTGTTTAAGCCATTTCGTAGCGTAAATCACCTTTTTTGAAGTAACTATGCTACGAAAAATTGGATTCCTATCGTGATTGCAAAATTTTACCCTAAACCTAATGGAATGACTTCTAAATGGATGATGGGACCTTTAAACCATGGAATAAGGTTGTTAAACTTTATTTGACAATGAAAATGAGACTCTAACCCTATCACTTAACCCTTTAAGCATGAAATGACCTACAACCTATTTAAGGCCATGACTAGAGATAAGGAAAACTTTCAAAGTTTATTGATCATGGAGTGGACCTAGAATACTTCATTTGAACTTGTAATATGACCCATCCCTTACCAATGACTTAAAATGAATTCTAAACCTCCTTGAAATCATGACCAAAAGTAGAGTTGACATAATGATGTTTTGAGAATTTTTGGGTGATAACAGTGGCTCCACTTGGGATAGTGTGCCCCTATGATACATTAAGAACTGGTAGCTTCAGTGCTACAATCCATTCCTTTAAAATAAAACTCTGAAATTCTACCCAATCTGCTTCAAATTGTACCTACTAAAAATGCTCAGTCAACCTTGAGCTTATTTGCACATTCCTACCTATCCTATCAACTGCAAAATTCATTCAGTTCAATCAATATGAAATTTCCAATGTAGCGAGTCATTTGTTTTATCTGATATTTTAGTTATTTGACTACATTGGAACTCGAAGCAATTATGATATTGTGATGACAACTGCCACTGAAATTGTAACGGATCTTCATAGTAAAAATAAAACTGAAACACTGGAGAGTAAAACTCTTCCATGTATTTAGCTATAGGATCCCAGAAAACATGATCAACTTGATGATCCTCATAACATCCTGTAACTTCTAACAACTGATTTTTAGCCATACAAAATTTATTTGATAAGCTATCCAACTACCTTTCTGAATGATTACCACAGACAATGTAATTTTTCTCATTATTATGATCATTCTTTGAAGTAGGCTGTTGCGAAGTATCAAATTAGTAATCAACCTTTTTCGCTGCCTGAGGGTTATAAAAATTGTCTTCCAGTATTTCTTCTTGGTATTTTCAATGATTTTCATCTTCATTATGATCCAAAGACTGACAAGTCTGCTACATCTCTACATCAATCTTAGAGGATGTAAGAATATTTTCACAAGTAAACTCATGTTGATTTCTATGTTGCATGTCATGGGATGTTATCCTTTCTTCTAGGTGTTGAAATGTATTTTTATGAAGAGCCTCTAAAATTTCTTCATTCATAAATTCATCATCATCATAACAATCCTCCAAATACTGAATACAACTCAGAGAATGTTTACAACAATCTTTGACCAGTAATAAGGAGGGATGACACTCTTTATACATCTCATTCATCATGAAAATTAGCAAGAGAATATAATGAACCATTTGCTAAACCTTTATACCAAGACCATGATTTTCCTTCTAGAGTGGTCATAAAAATTTTCATGAGATAATCTTCAATGAACTGAACCTTAATACTGTGTACATGCATGTGGAACCTAACCAAATGAAGAGCAGCATTGTCTTTCTTTTCATCTTTTAATATTGGAAGATCATATAACCATTAAAACTTTGGCATAGGATTTGTAAAACCAGGGATATGAGATCAATTCATAGGGGCATACCTGGCATTCATTCTTGCAATGGAACTCATCTTGAAACTTCATCTAGCTACCGATCTTCAAGTAGTGGAGTCACCTTCCAATTTAATTATTTGACGTGTGGAGTCACCAAGGTAGTTCTGCAGCCTCAAATGGATTTTGAGCTCCTTCTACCTTCAAAAATCTAGCTTATTGATTTCGGGAATGATTAATCTTCAAAATCCTGGTAGACGCACCAAAATGTTATCACCAAAATAGGACCCTAATAGGCTGTTGATCATACTACCTCAGTGTAACTATTTCAAACCAAACTTTTAGTTGAGGCTTGGCCTCCTCAGCCTGAGAGGGCTCTCTCAAGGGTTTATGATATTGATTAATGATAATATAGATGGCTAACTCTATCTTTTTTTTGTGTTTGTAGGTTGAAATATTAAGGCTTGCTACCATTGGGCTATGGAGTCAATAAGTCAGTAGATTCAGTGGCAAGGTTTCTGGACATGGAAGCTGAGGAAAATGGGGTTTAAAAAAAGAAAATTCACTCAATAACATAAGTTCAACACATTCATTTCATTACTAAAGGAAGTTAGAGCATAGAGTTATGAATTCTGAGTAATAGTAATGAAATCTATTGTTAGTGGTTCAAAGGAAATTCACTCATAGAACAAAAAAAAACACAGTCACCCCATTACTAAAGGAAGTCAGAGCATAGGGTTATGAATTCTGAGTAATAGAAATGAGATCTACTGCAAATAGTTAAATATAATAGTTATATCAATAAAGCATTAAAACCCCATGAGAATCTCAGGTCTGTCAAGAAGAAAACCTTTCTACATTACTGATCACAGTCAATTACATAAAGCATCAACTTTTTCCAAAAAGTCTCCAACCCCTTGCTAATTCGACCTCTTGCTTCATATATAGCTTTTACAATATTGGATTATATGATCCCTCATTAAGAGAATTCGAATTTCTAATATTGACACCTATTCTACTCCTAAAACATACTCTTAATTACAACTGACAGCTAACTCTCTCTTTTAGAAGTCCTAATACAAATAGGACTAAAACTCCTAAAACATGTTTCAACAACCTTATCTAAAATTTTAATGCCTCTTTTGACAGCTACAATCTCATGAGGTCGAATTTGGTGATGCCTCCAGCCTTGTTATGAACCCTGCTATTCCATGACCTAACTTCCTTAGAAACCAGGAAACAGAGTTTGCTGAAATTTAGCCCTTACCTCCATGCTTGTCTTCCAACATCTTTGCTAGCCTTGATGAATATATTGTATATGTAACATGTTTTAGCATCCCATAAACTCTTCAATCCTTCCACCTATGCAAAATTAAGTCCTTGAAAGAGTGTAAAGAGAGCTGATGTGTCTGCGCTACGAAAATATCACCTGTTTTCCTAGTGCAGTAACTATGTCTTTGTAAACATCTCTTAACATCAAATTTATTCTACTTTAACACTTAGAACTTCATTTTTGAACTCTTTCCATCCTCTATAAGCATCAAAAATTAAAAAAATAGATTTTTTACCTCTTGAAACCTTAACAAAATGCTCAAAAACTGCACCTACAACAGTTTCGTAGTGCGCTACAAAACTGTTGTGCATGTCTTTTTACACAAAATTTTTCAAAAATATCAGTTTTTAAAACTTCTTGCACTTTTTTCATGATGTATATAGGCTTTAATAATCAACAGATTTCATCCTTGAAATGTTTTCAAAAAGTGAAGTCCTTCTTTATGACAAAACTGATTTATAATTTGTCACTTGCTGCCCTGTTTTTATCTGAAAAATAGGTGTTGAGACAGAGATTTTATCTTCTCACCCATAATGTATTTCACAAAAATGAAGGAATATTTTTGATATCATGATGTCTTGAAAAAAAACCCATCTTTTTTTCTTGAAATACCTCTCCTACTACCCAAAAACAATCTTTGAGCAACCTGTATAAAACTAGAAAATCCTGATTTCTAAAAATATGGCTTCAAAGAAAGCCTTGTTTCTCCCAACTGGTAGCAATTGTGAGAAAATTAAGATAGGTTATTGTAGCTGTGGATTTTATGAAGATAAACCTCCTTCATAATTCTAAAATAATTTAGCATGCATCCATAAACGGATCTTTAAAAAGACTGCTAAAACCGGAAAACAAAGTTTTTCTCTCAATGACTTTCAGCAGTTTCGTAGCGCAATTTAAACCATTAATTTATCCAAGCTCATAATTAATTTGAAGAAACTGAAAGAGGTTTTGGTATTAAAGTATGTTAGGAATAAAAACCTCTTTTAGGTTTCAAAAATAAGTTTTCAGTTTCTCAGGAACCCCTCTGGAAGTTGACTACCTAAAAAAGAAAAACAAGGTTTTTTGCTGAAAAAGGTTGTTTCAGCCATTTCGTAGTGAAAATCACCTTTTTTGAACTAGTTGTGCTATGAAAATGTGGATTTCTATCATGATTTTTACAGGTCAAATGACCTCCTGATCATCTCAGAGGAGAAGATAAATATGGAAGGAAGAAAGAGACCTAAACTAAACCTACTTCTGCCAAGGTAACACACCCCTATAATAGCCAAAGTGCATTATAATGCTCCTGATCCATGAAAAGGTCGCATTAGTGGCTAGGGAAATGCTCTGTTTAGCCTAGAGGGCAGTGTTACCCATGTTTTGAGTTTGGAACGGGAAAAACCCGCTGATAATGATTAGAAACTCCAGCTTTTTCTCATAGAGAGTCAGTGCAAAATAGAAAATGCAAGGCACTAACCTCTTATTGGGTCTTGCCAAAAACAACTAGACTCTCAAGAAAGGAAAAAGTATGGAAATTTGAGGAAACATATTGGTTTTTTCTATTTAGAACTGGTGGAAGGAGAAAGGCAAGCTTTGCCCTCTCCATCCCCTATAAAATGGAGCCATACGCTCTTGGTCCAAGGTCGAAGGTTTTTTGAATACATGTGAAGCATAGCGTTTGTTGTTGTAGTGTGAAGGTCAAAGATAAAAGAGGTTCATTGAGGACTTGTTGATTAAGACATCACCACATCCAGAGAAAGAGAGAGAGAGATTGGAAGACTGAGGAGGGCTTGGTACAACTCACAGTTGTAATCCTCCTTTTTATAAATCAATAGAACTATATCTGTTTTGTCCATTCAATGCGTCAATATTGTTATTGTTTCTCAATTACTTATATAGCATGGGATGAATGGATTAGATGTGCATTTCTTAATATTTATCATATGTTAACTTAATTTATAGGAAATATATATTGTGGTAGAGATTACACAGGTGCTTTGATTGATCACAGGGTCGAGATTTGGAGCTGGTGAAGGAGGATCCCTGCTTTGCTGCTTAGTGCTCTCCAAAGACTTCAAGATCTGAAAAGAGGTAATCACCCATATTATTCCATCAAGTTGTTTAAGTTGATATGAACATATATGCATCTTCTTCGTGAACTATACAGCTAATCTTACTGTCTGCCTCGGACACCAGAAGCCCTGAGAGGGATATTCGATAACCAAAAACCCAAGCATTTTACCCTATAGAAAAATTGGCGACTTTGCTGGGGAGTTTAACCCCAAGTTTCTAGATTATTTCTTTCATTCCTCCTTCTTTCCTCTGTTCACATATCCTTCTAACCAACTTTTATGCCCAGTAGACATTTCAAAAGCTCACAGAGTTTAGTCCTATCCCCTTTTGGCCATCTGAAGAACTTTACCCTGGCTAGCATTGTCTTTGTTAGTATTCCAGAGCATTATAACACGACCTAGATTTGATTACAGTGTGTTAGTATCTGCATTAACGCGGTCTTTGCTTAGAACCAGTGCGTTACTCAACCAAAAAATTTCTATTCACCCCTGTGTTTTGTTCCTTTTGGTTGCAGAGTTTTTGGCCATTAGAACCACTCCTTGACTGAATCCCTATGCTTATTTACCAGCTGGCAGTGTTTTTTGCTTGTTCTTGTTTGAAAATTTAGTGTCGAATACATTTGCTTTTTAGAAGATTTTTTTTTTTTTTTAGTTTTTCTGCAACTAGCTGGATTAATTATGAAATTTTCAGTTGAAAGACTGTTAAGACGAGATAAATAGATGTATGAATCTTTAAGGTTGAACTTTGATATTTGAATTTTGGTGCATGGATGTTGAAAGGAAACCTCTCCTTGTAGAAATACTCTTCATCGAATTGAATATTTCGAGCATATTTTTGCATGGTTTTTTGAGTCAGAGTCTCATTACACTTCATACGTCCACTCCCCCTCCACAAGACTAACAATCAAGTACACTAAGAATCAAGCGATAATAAAATCAATCACATAAATTTTTTTGAGCTCACACCAACAATAGTTTAGGCTAGGATCTTGGGTTAGGAAAAGTGAGAAAAATACCCAAGATCTCAAAACTTGAGACTAGAGTCATTAATGAGTGAAATCCTACTACACTCATATTATCGGGACCACTCCTTTACTAGAGCTAAGCACGAGACAACACTTGGGTTCACAAGAAGGTAGCCCGCCTTCGACTGCATCTGGTGGGAATTTTATATATTGGGGATCCCTTCAGGCATGTCGAAACTAGATCGGGGATCTAGGTATTCTTCCCATATAGAATGTTGTCCTAGACCGTGACCCCCCTAATGATGTCTGTGATTTGAGGTATTTTTAGTGGCCATAATTTTTAGGGACTTACACGAGGTGACTGGGATGGGCTGTCCTGGTACCTAAAACAGACGGACCTACTCTATCTTCGGTCTTTAGGAGGGTACTCGTCTTCGCGAGAGTGCTTACGCCTATCGTCTGAGGTTCGGGCGAAGCTCTAGAGTAACCGTAATTGTACTTATGAATAACCCTCTCTGGATGCTATTCTGATACTGGGTTTCATCTCCAGCAAACGGTAGTACTCAAACAGGGCACCCTATTTTGGCTGCTTGCTGATTGATTTTCAGACAATCCCTTTTTTTTTTAGGTGTGTGTTTACTATCACTGAGACTTTATAATACATCACAATTTATTAAAATTTGTTAAAAATAAACAGGTCACCGTGGCATCATCCGACCCACGCCATCTGTCTCGATGACAACAAGGTCTACCTCCTCTGACTCCTAAGGAAGAACTGAACCTTGGTGAACCCATGCCTTCTACGGAAGAGCAACCTCCATTGACGAACCCTGATTTTCACATAGCTTCATATCATATGGAATTTCTGGAGGACCCTTTCATGAAAGGTGTCATACCTCATTACAATCCTCCACTCACTGATCCATCGGCAACCGTGATAATCCAGGTTGTACCACACCAAAATATGTCTTTGGCCACACAAACATCCATTTCACAATCGGCATCCACAGGGTCGATACCAATGGAAACCATCCCAGGTTCGCCACCATCCTCCCCGCCAGTTGTCAGTTCTATGCCATTGTTTGGTAACCCCAGTAGTCAACTTATGCCTAGTCCCAACCCTATGGTCATCACAAATATGAGTAACTCGTCGAGTCCTTCAGGATCTACTCCTACCATGACCACATCGGGACCTACGATTTCCCCTCCCATGAGTGGGACTACTTCGATTCCTTTTAGCAACCCTTTCGGTTGTAACCCTTTGCTGAGTTCAAACCCCTTGGCCTCCATACCAGGGGGTAGTGTCACCGGCACTCAAATAACAAGGAACATTTCGCTACCCCTACAATCATTAGGACAAACCGGACAACCTATTGTTAACACTATTCCATTAAGTTGTCTAAATCTTGGTGTAGGATCCACGTCATTGCTTAATTATGCACATAGCAGCATGCCTTCGGCCAGCTCTATTTCATCCATATGGGCCAATCCACCCCAACAACCATCTAGACAAGGGGGGCACTTTTAGCCTGGGGGCAACCAACTCTTCTCCCTGCAATACAATATGCCCTATGGACAACAACCATATATCCCTACCCCTCCACCCATAGGTAATTTTTATCAAAGTCCTACTTATCCTACTGGTAACACATTGATGGGCGGACCCTATGGTCCAAATAGTCAGCCAATACTTCCTTGGCTCGATTCAGGGTGTTAGGGTCCCGTGTTTTGGCTAATTGGCAAGCCAAATGATAGTGTAACATCAAACCAATCTTTGGAGCCCAAGGACCTAGCCTTCCTGGACTCAGAGAGGGCTCTCTCTATCTGTGTAAGGGATATCTGTGTGTTTGCTTATTGTGTTTTGATTTTAGGCTAGTTATGAAGTGAGTTTTTGGTTTTGGTTTTTAGATTGTGAGGGATGAACTGATCAAAGACATAATATGGGTAAAAATGATGTCATATCAACTGGGCTATGGGGTTGAAAAGGTAAAGAAAACTTTCAGATGGTGATACAAGGTTGTTGAAGGGCCGATTTGATTCGAGGTAAAAAGGATCTTTGGGCAAAATGGAGTGAGATGGACATCAATTTTGTGAATAACAAAGGATTTCAAGCACAAATAGTTTAATAGGTGACATAAACATGACAGGGAAAACCATTAATCATGAGAAATGTAACTTTAAGCTAATAAATGCATAGAAATAAACGTTCAAGCCATGCATAGAGATATATAACTCTCTAACTTTAGGAAATGGCTATCAGACTTTGGGGAAATACATTTAAGACAGAAAAACAACTCAAATCACTATGTCAGAATGCCTAAACACAGTACTTCAAGCTATTGGGCACTTTGAAAACAAGATTGCATAGTTTTAGGCAAAGGGCAAGATTAGAACAAGACCTCCTTGCTTCAACAAATGACAATCTAATCAGTCAAAGAGAAGTTTCATAGGTGGAGATATGGCTAGCCATGAGTAAGCAGGGCATACCATAAATCATACTTAGCATGCATAAGACCATGAATGAAACAAGCAAACAATATTCTTAAGTTATTAAAGTGCAATCAAGAATTCTTTAATGTGACTAAGAATGAAGAAAACATGGAAGCTATGAAGAAACAGGAAATTTGAGGTGCCTCAAGGGGCATGTCTCAAGTTTGTTCTCTATTGTCCTATAGCAAGCAAGAACATGGATTTATGAATGAAAACTAAGAAACAAAATAGAGATAGAGACACTATACCATTCTACCAAGTCATGGAATCCAACAACAATCCTCATTCATCATCCAAGAACATCCAAGAAACTATCCAAAAGCATGAGGCAAGTATTTCTTCCAAAGCTTATATGACCATATATTGCTTCTATTCATCAATTTCAGCCTTGTTTACAATGAAATCCTTTGTAATATATACACCAAAGTGAGGAAAACCTCTTAGTTCAACTTGCAATCTCATTGGCCTATCCAAAATATCTAATTTTGTCCTTGAGGCTTTGCAAAGCCCAGGGCACAAAATATCTAATAAAATATCTCAAAAATGCTAAAAAAGGGAAATAAATTGACTTTTCATAACTTATAATGTGAAAAAATAGCTAAATGCACATGAAGAAAAGTCACTTTTGAAAGGTTCAATTTTTACAAAAATACTCAAAAAATACATCAACAAAAGATCCCCTGACTTGCCGGCAACTTTCGGAGGCCTTCCCGATGTCAAAACCAGACTCATGATGGCTCGTTGGAAATATATGAGTGTCTAATTTCTGAAAATTTTTATTTTTCTCCCAACTAACCACTAGAAGTCCTCCAAAAATAGACCTGTGTATAAAAAACCAGAAAATAGGCCTTGTTGATAAACGGGGCAGAGTGTAGAAAAAGCAAGTGTTTTTCGCCATATTGGGGAGCAAATGATCTTCAATTGTTCTGAAAATCACTGAGTATGTGCCCCTGGAAATATGGCATCCAATGATACCATTTTCATCCTTTTATGATGCTCCAAATTTAAATGGCGATGCCCATGAGTTTTGGCCAAAAACCCAAAAATGACAAAAAAACAAAACATGTCAAATTTTGCCCTAACTTGGCGAGCATGACCCTCAAGGGTTTTCAGAAACATGTTGTGAAGATGAGGCCAAAATTTGGAGCCTTAAGGTTTCTTTCCTCAATTTTGGTGTCGGGCGCTTCCCTTTAGCCTCCTTGAGTTTTTCCTGAGCAGCCTTCAACTTCCGCCGGGCAAACTGATTTAGCTTTTTATAATGCCCGGTCATCCTCTGTTGAAGGTCCAATTCCCTATTTGCCTTCTCCAATTTTTTCTCCAAGTGACCATTAACTCTCTCAAGCCATGCTTCTCGATTGTTCTCTATCTCTTGTTTGAACAATGCAGCAAGAGGGGTAGATTGGAGAAGGGCATCTTCTTCTTCCTTTTGTTTCTCAATGGCATTTTTTAGCCCCATGGTTCTTGGCCTCTTTCGGCTGGGCTTATCTTCGCCTTCACTTTCATCGAAATCACCCATGAGTTCTTCCAATCTCACTTGTGCTTTGGAGGCCTCCTTTTTGTATTTGATGGCCTGTGTCTCATATACAACCATATGGACACTCATCTGCTTGTTTTGAACTTGTAAAAAGTGATTGAAGTTCCTAGCCCTATCAAGATCAGTCCTCAAAGCATAAATTTGGCTTTCTCTATGGATCAAGAGATTTTCTAGAATTTGAGCTTCATTATCACTATCATCACTTTGGATTTGGATTATGTCGAATTCCCTTTCCTGTTCATGATTGCTTTCTTCCTTGTCCTTCCCTTTTCTTTAGGTGGCTCTTTTAGTCTTCTTCCTCTTGGGAAATTTGACCATGGGCTTCTTGGGCAATTTTCCCTTGCTTCGGAGGGCCCTAGTCACATTTGGAGTTACAACTCTAGGCACCCTTTTCTTTGATATCCGGGGCTTGGCCACTTTCGTAGAAGAGATCATGGCCCCTTGCCTAGGAGAGGCAGCTAGCACATGCTCCATGGGCTCTTTACCCTTGTCACTTTGCTCCTCATTTTTTCCACTGTCTTGGATTTCTTCATGGATGCCTTGGTTGTCCTTTTGAATTTCCTTTTGAGGGCTATCCTCCTCATTGTGTTGCACCTGTTTATCCTGCTGCCCCTCTTCTTCATGAGGTTGTTGTTCCTTTTTAGGAGGTTGTTGTTTCTTTTTAGGAGGTTGTTGTTCATCATGCTATAGCTGTTGTGTATCATGTTGTGGCTGACGTGTATCATGTTGTGGCTACTCTGTATCATGCTGTGGCTGCCCCTGTTCAGCATCTTCATGAGTCTGCTCACACTTACTATGTTGCACATCTTCATGTTGTTGCCCTTCATCATCTTCAGGAGTCTGTTGTTCTGCCTCACTTTGATGCTGCTCATCATCATGCCCTTCTTCCCCTTGTTTTTCTACCTCACTGTGATGCTGCTCATCATCACTTTTCTCTTCTTTCTCATGCTCTTCTTCCTCTTCCTACTCTTTTTTTTGTTCTATGGTAAACTTGAGCTTCTTGGGAATAGGTTTGCTAGAAGAAGGGGAAGGATGGTGAGTAGGAGGTGTAGGAGATGTATGAACTGGAGGGACAATGGAGAAATTCGGATGGGTGATGAAGGTATCCCAAGAGACCTCCCTCTTCTCAAGCTGGTGAATAATGATGACTTTGATGAGGGAGTGATGGAAGAGGCAGGCTGTTTGCTGTGAAGGAGGCTTTTTCTGAACAATGGAGGCCATTTTCTCAATGCTTCTATGTAGGAAGAAATGGAGATTTAGCAATTCGGCCCTTATGAAATGCATGAGCAATCGAATGTGATAGGCATAGACTCAGGAGAATCTTGCCTCACAAGTGAATTATTTCATGATGATATTCATGAGGGGGGCGTAGCTAGTCAAAAGATATGAGAAGGGAAAAATGTAAGGACATGAATCTCTGTGCTCAAGCTTTAGAAAGGGCTTGTATTCTTCTGAGTCCAGGTGGCTTTTTTTAAACAAATTTTCCCCAATATAAGTGATTTTAGTGGCCTTGGAGATGGACCTTGGAGATAATTTGAAATCTAGACCTGCCAGCTGAAAATGCTTCTCTCGAAACCTCAAATCACAAAGGTGTGTTAAAGGGGAAAATCTCTTCACCTCTTGCACTCTTTGGCAAAAATATAGACACCCAACCTCATGGAAATTGAACAAGACTGATGGGTGGGCATTCAATTCTTCAGTGGAAACAGGCTCAAATCTCTTGTGCGGGCCACTCCTACTATCTTGTCTGGGAGGTATCTTGTTTTGAATGCTCTCTGCAACACCAAGCTGTCTCAAATGGCCTTTTTAAAGTTCTTCTCAAGCACACACCTTTGTTCTGCCTATCAGTCACTGTTTCACCAAGACAACTGCTTCAAATTTTTTGTGAAACATTCTCCCAACACCAACCTTCTGCTCTTTACAAATCAATGTTTTGTCTCTTTTGTGCCAAACAACAAATAGTTATCAAAATAACAAGCACACAGTCAAATTGTTACTGTGTTTGGGTAAGGTTACAAGGATCCTTTGTGTTTTGGTATAAAGCAAGACAGCCTTGTAAAAAACAAAACACCCCTCCCAATCAAAAACACTCCTCCTGTATTTCACTGTTCCATATACACAGGTAGAAAAGAACACTTTCAAAATGATTTAAAAGCTTTTCATAACATATTTTGTTTCATGGATCAAAGGAGGTAGCACTGGTTTTGCTTTTTACCACATAGAGAGGACTTTTGAAAGTGACAAAGCATTCATACATGATCTCTATTGTTAAATTAGGCTCACTGTTTCACCTTAGGAACACTTGTTTCTTATGCCCAAGTAGACAAAAAATACCTTCAAATGACCTTAAAGAATCTCTCACCACACTTTGTTTTATGGGACAAAGGAGGCAACACTAGTTTTCACTATTTCACTCATTCAAAGGAGATATTTTTTTGAAGGGACAAGGCATTCGGACTAAGACCGCTGTTTTCAAAATAGGCTCACTGATGTCACCTTTCAAACACTATGTTTTCCTTTCAAACACTGCCTCTACCTGGTAACACTGTTGTCACTTTAGACTTGCAAGTAGTGTTATGATTTATCACTATTTTGAGGGTAGCTTTAGGCCTATTGAAACTAATATGAACACTCCACTAGCCTCCCACTGTAACAATATTCTTCAAAATGTTTAACAAAACACCTTGATTTATACCAAGACATTCTCTATTCAATCACTGTTTAGTCTTGCAAAACACAGCATTAATCACCCCTTTATAAAATTGAATACACCAAGGAGGCAAACAAAAATACCTCGAAGATGGATGGTGGCCTTTGCTTGAAGAGTTGAGCAGCTTCAAGACCCTTTTGGAGGCATTTTGACTATTCAAACCTACGCAGCACATTGAAATGGAAAGGTGTCCCGCAATAGACAGGGTGTCGGGTCGGCCTTCAAGCAATTGTGACCGCACCTGCAGGCGCGCCACACGCCGCACAGTAATGTAACCCCTTTGTAAATTTTCTCCTGAACGTACCACACACTCTTCCAGGCATGTCGCGCAGTTAAAAAGCCTGAAAACTCTGTAATTTAGCTTGAAACGCCTCTTCAGTCCAGTGAGCAGCTAGGAGGAAGTGTTGTTTGTGTTTTGAAAATTTCAAATGGGCATGCAACGGTCATTTTAACCTCTTAAAAGTGAAAAATTAAATCTCCCTTTGATATTTTCTTGGTGAGGGTTTTGAAAACTTTTGAAAAAGGTATTGGTTGTAAAACAAAAAATGAAGCCTAACTTTATCATTTATAATCTTTAAAATAAAACAAACCCAATACTTTGACCATGACTCTTTAAAGTGTTGTGGATGACTTTTTGGGTATCTTTATACATGTGACCCCTTTTCACAGTGAGAAAACCATTTTGAAGGCCAACATCTCTTAGTGTTTTTCTCATTGAAAAAGAAACCCTGTTGAAAGATACGTTATGATATGTGAGGTTTTCTTTGACATTCTTATAAGGAGGTAGCTCACCATTTTAAAACTTAATTTGACAGTCTATGCTCCTGATTTTTTGAAGGTGGTCATGCCCACTATGAAACTGATTGAACTGGCAGGTGTTGCTTTGAGCCTTTCTCTTGACTGTGGGTGAAGAACCTCACCTGAAATGGTAAATAAAAAACTCTGCTACAAAAGGTCTCCATCATCAAAGCAACTAACTAACCTTAGATTGAAAAATTAATCCAGTCTTCAACTTTATGGAGATATAGCAGGGGATGAGAGCTGAAGTTTAAGATGTAAAATTGGAAAATTGTCCCTTTGTTCCTTTGTGAAGGAAGTCTGCAAGAATAATGAATTTCTCATTCATTTTACCATTTTGACAATAGTCCCTTTGAAATCTAAGCCATACTGAAAATGAATTCTCTTCACCTTTACATAATGATGAGCCTTCTACTTGTGATGAAGGGGGCCTATTTTTGACAAATGCCTGGGTAATTTTCAACTCCTGTTTTAACCAAGTGAAAAAAAGGTTTATGAATACACTGTTAGTGGCTTTCTTTGTACTTGATGGCAGAAGTCAATTTGAGACCAAGATTGTTTTACTTCTTGGGCCATTTTTCTTAACACTATTTCTTCATTGATAATCACCCCAATAGCTTTACATTGTATTTCAATAATAATGAAACTTATGTAAACAACTTTTTAAAAGCACCACTGCTTTGCCTCTGCTTTTAACACCATTTTCTATTCAGAAACCCTTAGTTTATTTCCCACTACACCTAGAATTTTCCTTTCAAACAGTGAAAAAACTTAAAATCAAACTCTATCCCTGGCCCTCTGCTTATAAATGAAGGAGGCCTTTATCACAGTGCCTTCAACCCTCTTCTTGTATATGGAGGAGGTTTTCTTAGTGATGCCATTTCATCAGTTTTTAAACAGTGTTATCTTTCCTTTCACTGCCTATTCATGCTTAAGCAAATGAAGATGACAAACTGTCAATAATTCATGATGGGCATTGTTAGGAATCTATAATCAGCAAGATTGGCAAAGTCTGATCACAGAAACAACATCTTTTCAACCAACTTTGGGATTCTAGGATCTAGCCCTTCTGAATCTGGAGAGGGGTCTCTCCAATAAGTGCAAAGATGGATTTGTCTTTGAAATTTGGGGTAATAATATTAGGCTAGTTATGAAGGCCAAGGGTTTTGTTTGTTTTTTGGATGGTTGAGTATGAATATTGTTTGAGGTGGAAAGTCCTAAGTGCAAAAAGTTTCAAAGGTGAGAATTTTCAAGTGAATAGAATAGCTAGGCTAAAGAGATAGATATAATGCTGGTTTTTAGTCCATTGGGCTATGGAGTCATAATAGGGCTTTAATTGAGCAACAACATCAAGAGTGATCCAAGGGGCAAGTCATATACATCACAAGATTATTGAGATTAAAATGATGGAATGGGAACAATAAAGTGTTGGAGAGGTGGAAACTAATAATAATTTCACAAGGGATTTATAGTCAGTCCAAACAAGAAAAGCCTCTTAAGTAACTGTTTAAAACCAACCAAGTGCAGGGCTAACCATTGACTTCTTGGGCAGGTTTGTATTAAAGCAGCTTAATTGACAAACAATCCAGTAATCCACATAATTACCTTCAGAAAGTATGAAAACATATAAGAGAAGACAAAGTATAAACTTAAGATCAGATAAAGTACTTTTAAACCTAGTCTGCTTTCAGTTAACACCAAGGGAAACTTTCAGAATCTGCCTTTGGAGAATAGAAGATAGAAACAAGGCAAACCATCACTTTCTAGTCTAACTTTAATAAGCAAATAAGGAAAATAAATTTCAAGAACAATGTTTAAAGCAAATAGTAGGACAAAGGAACTCTAGCATTCCTAACTGCTTAAACTGTATTAAATCATTTCTAAAATAAAAAATTTGGAGGAGAACATTGAGATAAAGCTTTTCAGTCAAAGAAGGTTACTGATGTACAGCAGGTCCTAACTCTATAAATGATGCTCTTTATCAGATAATAGTGAACAATATGACATACATAGAAGGAAAACAATAACAAAGAAAGGGGCACTTCACCAGTGATATAGACCACGATCCCAAGAAACAACTTGTTTATTGATGTCAAACCAGTTACAGTACTCAAGTCCAATGTTTCAGTTTAGCAATCATCTTCACTTATCCAGCCTAACTAATCTAGCACAAACAAAGCTTCAAGGGCCAGTGAACACTATTTACATAATAGAAGTCTCAAGCTCAATTACATTACAATGTTCAGCAACCTAATCAACCAACAACTTCTCATCTTCTACAGAAGTATTTATAGAAGAATGAGGAGGTGAGATCTTGATAAAAGATCTCTCAGGACAATTAATATAGATTCAAGACTTCTCGACCTTTGAGGGGCTCGATGGAGAAGTTTACAGGGGGTATGTCTGTATTAATTGTTTTTCATTTATGAATTAAGCTTGGTGGGAGCTTTTATTGACTTTGAGGCTCTGTATCACGTTGGAGTAATTCTGCAGATATTTTTTGCATTTAATTCTTTGGAAAAATTAAATATTTGGCTGCATGGAGGCAAATATCTTCGTTTGATCAATAAATTCGGCCTCTGTTGAATGCTTTGAGGCACAGGTGGCTTTGTGGTGGCTGGGAGGAATCAATTCGCCTTAGTCGTGGTGGTGGAGGCCTTTCTGTTAGATAAAAAAATTAGAATTTTTCTTTTAACTGTGTTTAATTTAATGGATTAGGCTTCTGATAATCAATCTTAGCCATAATCCATTAATATGTGGAATTAATCTTCAATTTTTTGATTTTGCTGTGTTTTGGTCTTCGACACTGATACTCTTTTTAACTGTTTTTAATAAAACAGTGTCTTGTCGATGTGCAAGGCCATGCTGGGCTTTAAAGGCATCAATGCCCATGAAACATTGATAAAACGTTGAATCTGACCCTTGCGAATGGTCTCCATTGATAAATCAAAGGCACGGTAAACGTATTTCCCGGCCTTCGGCATTTCTTTCAAACAAATGGAAAAACCATTAATCCCTGCAAAATACACTTAATATTAGAAAATCCTGCGTTTTTAGGTTTAACTGCTTTGGAGGCTTCAAGGAGGAGCATGGTCGTTGGATGAAAGCATCCAATAGTGGATATCTATTTTGCAGGAGGTCAAAGAAGAGCGGGGAAATGAACAATACGGAGTGATTTCGGACCGTCCAATCTGGACACGTGGATGGTCCGGATCCAATCGAAGGATCACAATCGGGGGATCACAATCGGGGGTGGCGAGCAAATGCACCGATTGAAAGTTGCGATGCGATGTAGCACAGACCGTCGATCTAAAGATTAGATCAATAGTGGAGAATAAATCAGGGAAAGGCCGATCGGGGGAAGAAACATAACACAGCAATTGAAACATGCGATGTGATGTAGTGCGGACCGTTGATCTGAGGATCAGATCAATGGCGGAAAATGAATCGGGGGATGGCTGATCAGCGGGAGCAAACAAGTGTATGCGATTTAAACTTTGTGATGTGATTGAAAACTCCGATGCGATGGAGCGCTGGCCGTTTGATCGGCTTTCGATCAAAGGCGGGGATTTCTTTTAGAACGAGCCGACGGAAAACCCTTTTATAATGTATAAAAGTTTGAAAAAATTAAAATGAAATGCAAAGGTTTAATATAAAATTGGGCGGGTTTATATGTAATATGGCTGGCGCCCGTCTGCAGGGCCTTGGGAATTTATGAAATGTAATATGCCTGGGGCATATATAAAACAAAGGGCTAATCGCAATCGGAGCCATCGGGCCCGGTCTTTTTAATCTACCCATTGGAATTTTTGCGATGCGATTGGCGCCTGGGATATTTAACGCTTGTTCTCGGGTGAAAATCATATGAAATAACGAGGCGGGGGGGCGGATTTTATATATATAAGCCCTAATCGCATCAGAAAGTTTGATGCGGCCTTTTTAATCTACCCATTTGTATTTCTCCGATGCGATTGCGCGATCGGTCTTTTTAATCTAACCATTTATATTTAACACGTGACTTCAGCTCTTTAGACCAAAACTTTGGATAAATGGGTTTTATGATTTATAAAGGAAAAACGGATCGGGAATGGATTTTCAATGTTTTAAGCACGGAAGGCGGGCCCACGGGTTATATGGAAATGATAATACGATCGGGGTTTTTACAATACAAAGGCTTAATCGCATCGGAACCTTTTGTAACATGGCAAACAATTTTGCACTTGAATCTTTCCGATGCAATAAGCGTCAAAAAAGATTAACGCTTGGTTCCAGGGTGTGGGCATGTGGGGGAAGTGGTTAGGACTTAGCCCAAGGGGACTTAAGCCTTTATGCAATAACATATATTTTTCATGAAAAATTTCAAGGTTTTCAATGGATTTGGGGGTTTCGGTAAGGTTAAAGAGTGAGTCTTTAACCTTGTAAAAGTTATTTTCATGAATGGAAGAACAGGAATCATGAAAAAAAGGGAGTTTTTATGGAGGAAAAGGGGAGAAAATGAAGGTTAGTTTTGAGTGGGAGAAGGGGGAAAATGATGGTTTTTTAGCAGTTTCTTCTCATGAAATCAGCAGAACTTCTAAGTATAAAATGGGAACAGGAATGAAGATTTTGGACAGAGGTATGAGGCCTTCAAGAGTCTTCAAGAGCCAACACTTTTTAGTAATAAATTTTTTTCCTTGAAGGCTCAAAAAGTCTTAGCCACCTTTTGCTATAACAAATTTTATAGGTGGCTAACAGTGGTTCCACTTGGGGATGGTGCCTTCTTGAAGGCATCAAGAACTTCATACTTGCATTCTCTGGGAGGCTAACATGTGCCTGATCCATTGGGCTACCCTTCCTTTGATGGGATGATCTTCTATGAAAACATATTAGCAGCTATGAAAAACAATGGATCTTTCATATACAAGCTTTCTACCTACCCAATCCTACAAATCTAACATTTTTTCTTCATTAGAGTGCACTTGGATTGGCAAACTCATTTCACAACATTTTATTCTTTTGAAAGCAGGAAATATAATCTATTTATACTCCTTATTTCTCCATGGACTCAGATTAAATAGTTGAGTCCTTATAATTCTCTACCTATTCTATCAATCTGTTAGGATTAAACAGTCTGACAGATTTTATTCTCTAATTTCTACAGCAGCAAATTTAAAAACATGCAAGTCAGGATTAAACAGTCTAACTTGATGCTGGTCTATGGCATAGAAAACAAGCTGCACACAGATATTTATTTTGCAGAAAATTAAATCAAAATGGAAGGCTTAAGATCTGAAAATTTCTCATCATGGCCCTTTTTTTTTTTTTTTACAGCTCTGTTTTGGCTCTTGTTTGAGCTGTCTCTTCCTTGTTCTTTGGTTTAGATTTTGAGCTGATTAGAACCATATTTTCTTCTTTTTTACTCAGAAAAAATAAAACAGATTTGAGTCATCTCTTTTTGGAAACTTAGGTTTAGATTTTGAACATGTTTGAACCTTTAATTTCTATCCTAAACTATCTACTAATAAGCCAAGATTAAACAGTTTGGAAAATCGAATTCACTATCCTATCAACAAAAAATTTAAAGCTAATTAGTCAAGATTAGGCTGTTTGACTAACTAGAAGTGTGTTTTGTAGGAGTGGCATTTAAGCTTGCACACTTTTAGAATTTGTTTCTCTTTTTTGGTATGGGGCTATAACTTTCTTGTTTTCACAATCTGCCCTCTTTTCTCTTTTCTTTTTTTTTGTAATTTTGACTTTTCTATTCTTTAAAGTAGAAAACAAAAACTAACTACATGCTCAGAACTAAGCTTTATTGACATTCCTATCTAACCTACTCTAACTCTGAATATTCACATTTTTTAGGTGATACAATAATGCCAATGCAGCCAGTCAAGCAATAGTAAAAAAGGGGAGAATAACTGACTGCTCATCAAAGACAACCATAGGGTGCTCTGCATGTGGATTTTAAAAACTGAGGCCACCATCAGTGGTGACCATTTCTAATGTATTTGGCTCTTGCAAAGGATTAATACTTGAGGGGCTAAGCCAATCAGGGCCTCCATGTATTCTGCCACAGGATCAATCAGAACATGATATAAACTTTCTTCTTTAAGGCCTGTCATGGCTGGTAGGTTGTCTGTATCCCGGGAAGCTTCAATCACTGCATCTACAGTGTGGCCTTTGTAATCACACTCCTCTCTTTCCTGGCTAAGAGTATTTGGCATATGAGCATCAACCAGGAATACCTCTCCTTCCACTGGATCAAGACAGAGATGTCTATGGGAAAGAAGGTTTTCCTCATCTTCACTATAGCCTGAACTGGAGGGCTCATCATATATGGCAGGGCTGTCCTCTTCTGACCCTAACCAGTTCTGCTGGAGTGAACTGAACTCTATGAAAAAATTAACATATTCTTGAGCAGGGGTTGCTTTGATTACCTTAACCCTTTCAGGCAAAGGCTCTGGATATTCATCTTGCTCAAGATTTTCTTCATGTCTTTCTTCCTTGTCCTCTGTGCTGAAGAGCTGCTGGCTTCCATCTTCTTTGAAATTATTACTGATGATCTGATATATAATAGAGTGAAGATTCAAATAATCTTCATCTTCTATCATGCTTTCAACGCTTTCTTCATCAGTATCATAGATGGCCTGCATTGGCTCATCATTGTCTTGGAGTTGATGGTCACGATCCTCCTCCCCTGAATCTACTAATGATGGCCCTACAAGCTCAGTTTCCCTTTGGAAAAAATAGTCATCAGACATATTATCATTAGATAAATTATAATTATAAGCAACGTTACCCATCAAACCTTCTGGAATCTCAGCAAGTCTTTCCTCGAAATAGTCTGCAAGTTCGTTTTCTGATTCAAACTCTGGTTCATCATACATGCTTTGCATGTGGCTTCTGTCTTGCAGTGATCTAGTCTATATTTTTTGAGGACAAGGTGTAGGTCTCTCCCAATCATTATTTCTGGTTTCAGCCCAATATTCTTCCTCTTCTATTTTCAGCAAGGTATTGGCTATCTCTATCGTTCTTTCTAGCTTGCTTTCTAAAGAGATCTACCCTTTCTGCTTTGTTCAGTCCTTCCTTGCTGCTTTCAATCCTTCCTCCCTGCACTTTATGTTGTATTTGACAGTAACTGCTATTCTCTACATTTCCTCCAGGCTCGAAGGCTCTCTTTCTCTTATACGGAATTCCACCTCAGGTTCAAAATAACTAGGATAGTGTAGTAGAGCCCATCTCAAAGGTGGTTTTACATTAGAAGGTATCGCATTGTACACTTTATTGAACCTGGCTGAAAACTCTTGTACTATCTCCACCAGCTGTCTTCTCAAATTCTGATATTCTTCTAGGATGAGGAAAACATTTACCGAGACTGCCCATCTATCAAGGAAAACTCGAGCAAATTGATGAAAGCTGAAGATGCTTGTAGCTGGAAGGCTTTTAAACCAACTCTTTGAATTTCCTTGTAATGACAAGGAGAACATTTTAATACGCACATCATCTTCTTCTATTTCATATAAGTCAAGTACATCCTCCAGCTTTTGGACATGTTGGTCAGCAGTGATTTTTGAATTTTCTTCATTAAAAAGGGGCAACTTGTCTATAAGTTCTGCAGGAAGGGGCTGGAAGATAAGGGGTAAAACCAGAGGCTTATATCTTTCTATAACCTTTGTGGGTGTGGGTAGAGTGACGGGAGGCTCATGGATGTTTGAAAATTCTTTAGAAGTGGGAGATATAACATGAGGCTCTTGTCCCACCAGATTTTTCACAGGAGTACAGGTCTGCTCACGATCTGAAGACTGAGGTCTGAGTTCTTTCCCATACTCAATGTGGGTTTCATATTTGTACACTTGATTAGGCTTAAAGTAGGACAAAACATAGTGATAGACAAAAACAATGAATTCTTTAAACTAGATCCAACCCATATGCTCTACCCTTCTATGAGGCCTGGCCATCTTTCAGGTTCTTCCTCCAGTGGAGTCGCCAGGTGGAAAATTTTTAGCTCGTAAGGAGGTAAAATGTTTTATGGTTCCACCACCATGTGTTTCTTGTAGAGCTACAAGGTTTTCAGGAACTGAATTAGCTCTTCAAGGGTGATCTGAAAACAGCTGACAATTTAATCTTAGGAGACTTTCCTAAGGATACTTACTGGGTTATCAACTATCTCAGGTGGGTCAGGGTCAAGATGGGCTCTAGTGTGAGTCTTTCTAGGAGCCACAATGCTGTGTTTTTTAGACCCAGATAAACAGGAAAAGTTCAACCAGATATGACAATCTTTGAATGGTCAACCAATCTGTTTACACAAATTTTAATCCTATAGTCTTCTAACTGAGTTTGAATGATATTATAACGATAAGGGTTCTTCCCAGTGGAGTATTAAGGTATTTTCAGGATTTTGGAGTCGCCACGTGGAATTTTTTATCCCCTAAGGAGGTAAAAGGTTTTATGGTCCACCACCATGTTTATTGAACACCAATCTGAAATATTTTTAGGTTTTTTCTGAGTTATTTTTCAGTTGTATGGTTTTTTAAGAATATCCTAACTTTTTTTCAAAACTTAGATATGGTTATGAGACAAAGATAGTATACTCTTATGGCTAAGCCAGCGGATTTTTCAAGGTTAGATAAAGTCTTAAGAGAATCCTAGGTTTTACCTAGTTTGTCACTGATTCAAACAAGCTTCATCGTGATTACCATTTCTTGGTAGTGCTTGAAAAGGCTGCTTTTAACTCACAAGTTTTATTTGTTTTAAGGGAAGTAGTTCCCTAGCAGAGTTGCCAGAAATGTTAGTTGCTGGTGGCTCAGCTAGCAAACAGAACAATTGTCATAGAACCAGGGGTTATCTAGAGTTTTAAGGTGTTTTTGAACTTTGATTAACTCATAAAAGAATCCCCAGCGGAGTCGCCAGAAATGTTAGGAATCTGTAATCAACAAGATTGGAAAAGTCTGATCACAGAAACAACATCATTTCAACCAACTTTGGGATTCTAGGATCTAGCCCTCCTGAATCAAGAGAGGGATCTCTCCAATAAGTGCAAAGATGGATTTGTCTTTGAAATTTGGGGTAATAATATTAGGCTAGTTATGAAGGCCAAGGGTTTTGTTTTTTTTTTGGATGGTTGAGTATGAATACTGTTTGAGGTGGAAAGTACTAAGTGCAAAAAGTTTCAAAGGTGAGAATTTGCAAGTGAATAGAACAGATAGGCTAAAAATATAGATATAATGTTGGTTTTTAGTCCATTGGGCTATGGAGTCATAACAGGGCTTTAATTGAGAAACAACATCAAGAGTGATCCAAGGGGAAAGTCATCTACATAACAAGATTATTGAGATTAAAATGATGGAATGGGAACAATAAAGTGTTGGAGATGTGGAAACTGATAATAATTTCACAAGGGATTTATAGTCAGTCCAAAAAAGAAAAGCCTCTTAAGTAACTGTTTAAAACCAACCAAGTGCAGGGCTAACAATTGACTTCTTGGGCAGGTTTGTATTAAAGCAGCTTAATTGACAAACAATCTAGTAATCCACATAATTACCTTCAGAAAGTATGAAAACATATAAGAGAAGACATAGTATAAACTTAAGATCAGATAAAGTACTTTTAAACCTAGTCTGCTTTCAGTTAACACCAAGGGAAACTTTTAGAATCTGCCTTTGGAGAATAGAAGCTAGAAATAGGGCAAACCATCACTTTCTAGTCTAACTTTAATAAGAAAATAAGGAAAATAGCTTTCAAGAACAATGTTTAAAGCAAACAATAGGATGAGGGAACTAAAGCATTCCTAACTGCTTAAACTGTATTAAATCATTCTAAAATAAACAATTTGGAGGAGAACATTGAGATAAATCTTTTTAGTCAGAGAAGGTTACTGATGTACAGCAGGTCCTAACTCTATAAATGTTGTCCTTTATGAGAGAATAGTGAACAATATGACATACATAGAAGGAAAATAATAACAAAGAAAGGGGCACTTCACCAGTGATATAGACCAGGATCCCAAGAAACAGCTTGTTTATTGATGTCAAACCAGTTACAGTACTCAGGTCCAATGTTTCAGTTCAGCAATCATCTTCACTTATCCAGCCTAACTAATCTAGCACAAACAAAGCTTCAAGGGCCAGTGAACATTATTTACAGAATAGAAGTCTCAAGCTCAATTACATTACAATGTTCAACAACCTAATCAACCAACAACTTCTCATCTTCTACAGAAGTATTTATAGAAGAATGAGGAGGTGAGATCTTGATAAAAGATCTCTCAGGACAATTAATACAGATTCAAGACTTCTCGGCCTTTGAGGGGCTCGATGGAAAAGTTTATAGGGGGTCTGTCTGTATTAACTGTTTTTCATTTATGAATTAAGCTCGGTGGGAGCTTTTATTGACTTTGAGGCTCTGTATCACGTTGGAGTAATTTTGTAGATATTTTTTGCATTGAATTCTCTGGCAGAATTAAATATTTGGCTCCGCGGAGGAAAATATCTTCGTTTGATCAATAAATTCAGCCTCTGTTGAATGATTTCAGGCACAGGTGGCTTTGTGGTGGCTAGGAGGAATCAATTCGCCTCAATCGTGGCGGTGGAGGCCTTTCTATTAGATAAAACACTTACGATTTTTCTTTTAACTATGTTTAATTTAATGGATTAGGATTCTGATAATCAATCTTAGCCGTAATCCATTAAAATGTGTAATTAATCTTCAATTTTTTGATTCTGCTGTGTTTTGGTCTTCGACACTGATACTCCTTTTAACAGTGTTTTTAATAATCGATATGCAGGGCCATGCTGGGCTTTAAAGGCATCAATTCCCATGAAACATTGATAAAACGTTGAATCTGACCCTTGCGAATGGTCTCCATTGATAAATCAAAGGCACAGGAAACGTCTTTCCCGGCCTTTGCATTTCTTTTGAAAAAATGGAAAAACCATTAATCCCTGCAAAATACACTGAATATTAGAAAATCTTGCATTTTTAGGTTTAACTGCTTTGGAGGCTTCGCGGAGGATCGTGGATGTTGGATGAAAGCATCCAACGGTGGAGATTTATTTTGGAGGAGGTCAAAGAAGAGTGGGGAAATGAACAAGACAGAGTGATTTTAGACCATCCGATCTGGACACGTGGACGGTCCGGATCCAATCGAGGGATCGCAATCGAGGGTGGCGAGCAAATGCACCGATTGAAAGTTGCAATGCGATGTAGTGCAGACCGTCGATCTAAAGATTAGATCAACGGTGGAGAATAAATCGGGGAAAGGCCGATCGGGGGAAGAAACATAACACAGTGATTGAAACATGCGATGTGATGTAGCACGGACCGTTGATCTGAGGATCAGATCAACGGCAGAAAATGAATCGGGGGATGGCCGATCGGCGGGAGAAAACAAGTGTATGTGATTTAAACTTTGCGATGTGATTGAAAACTCCAATGCGGTGGAGCGTTGGCCATTTGATCGGCTTTCGATCAACGACGAGGATTTCTTTTAGAACGAACCGGTGGAAAACCCTTTTATAATGTATAAAAGTTTGAAAAAATTAAAATGAAATGAAAAGGTTTAATATACAATCGGGCGGGTTTATATGTAATATGGCTGGCGCCCGTCTGTGAGGCCTTTGGAATTTATGAAATGTAATATGCCCGGGGCATATATAAAACAAAGGGCCAATCGCAATCAGAGCCATCAGGCCCGGTCTTTTTAATCTACCCATTGGAATTTTTGCGATGCAATTGGCGCCTGGGATCTTTAACACTTGGTCCCGGGTGAAAATAATATGAAATAATGAGGCAGGGGGGCGGAGTTTATATATAATCCCTAATCGCATCAGAAAGTTTGATGCGGCCATTTTAATCTACCCATTTGTATTTCTCCGATGTGATTGCGCGATCGGTCTTTTTAATCTAACCATTTATATTTAACACGTGACTTCAACTCTTTAGACCAAAACTTTGGATAAATGGGTTTTATGATTTATAAAGGAAAAACGGATCAAGAATGGATTTTCAATTTTTTAAGCACGGAAGGCGAGTCCACGGGTTATATGTAAATGATAATACGATCGGGGTTTTTACAATACAAAGGCTTAATCGCATCGGAACTTTTTGGAACATGGCAAAGACTTGCACACTTGAATCTTTCCGATGTGATAAGCGCCGAACAAGATTAGCGCTTGGTTCCAGGGTGTGGGCATGTGGGGGAAGTGGTTAGGACTTAGTCCAAGGGGGCTTAAGCCTTTATGCAAAAACATGTATTTTTCATGAAATTTTTCAAGGTTTTCAATGGATTTGGGGGTTTCGGTAAGGTTAAAGAGTGAGTCTTTAACCTTGTAAAAGTGATTTTCATGAATGGAAGAAGAGGAATCATGAAAAAAAAGGATTTTTTATGGAGGAAAAGGGGAGAAAATGAAGGTTAGTTTTGAGTGGGAGAAGGGGGAAAATGATGGGTTTTCAGCTGTTTCTTCTCATGAAATCAGCAAAACTTCTAAGTATAAAATGGGAACAACAATGAAGATTTTGGACAGAGGTATGAGGCCTTCAAGAGTTTTCAAGAGCCAACACTTTTTAGTAATAAAATTTGTTCCTTGAAGGCTTAAAAAGTCTTAGCCACCTTTTGCTATAACAAATTTTATAGGTGGATAATAGGCTTTTCTCTGAGACATGTAATTCTGCTTTCCAAATACCTTTGCACCTCTTTACACATGATAAGCAATTTGGCTAGTATTTGCAAAGCATTTCTTGTCATTCATAATTTACTGACCTTTGACTATGATTGCAGGAGTTTAATGAAACAAATTTCTGCCCTGTAGCTGCATCCCAGGCTCAAAACCACATGAGAAGCAGTTGTCTTCTCATGTTGAGTTAAATATTGACTTCTGGAATATTGGTACACTTCTGCTCTTGAAAGATCCATTGAAACACTGTAAAACGACCTAATATCAGTTTGAACTATGGCACATGTATTTTTGAGACTTCAAGCCTTGTTAGTGGTGTGACTTAACGGTGTAACCAAACTTTATTTACAGAATAGGAAGGTCTGTTAGGACTGGTTGATAGTAGATAGAGGTTCTTTGGCTTTTAGGATAGTTTGCCAAGGGAGAAATTCCTAAAGCGCCACTACCTAACTTAGGGGGGACTTCTTGGATAGATTTGGATTGTTTTCTTTGGAGCTGATGGACAAGCTAGTATGGTTGAGGCTAGATAGGGCTTGAAAACAAGGATTTATCTCGTCATGGGCTGATTGAAAAGGTAGGAGGGAAAAAATATTTATGGGTGTTTTCCAGCTGGAAGATTTGTCAATTTTTTAGATCAGCTGCTAGAAAACTTGGCTGTAACAACTAGTCATCACCAATAAGTGAAAAATACTGGTGACTAATAGTGGCTCCATTTGGGGAGGGCAGCTCCTTTTTCAGGAGGTGTCCATAATTTCAAATCTCAGTTCTTTGAAGACCAGTGCCTTTATCCATTGGCTCAAATATCTTTCTTCCTTGATGTTATTTCTGAAAATTGACAGCATGATTAGCATCAATGATATTTCTACCTATCCTAATATCTTTCCTAACATTTTTTCTTCCTTTGGGTGCATTTGGACTAGCAACCCTTTGACAATATATATATATATTTTTTTTTGAAAAATTAACCTATCTATTTCTACACTTATATCTGCCAAGAGTTCAGGTTAAACTGATGAACTCCTTTGTTTCTCTACCTATGCTAGATAAAATGTCAAGGTTAAGTTGTTTGACAGGATTTTGTTCTCTAATATAAAACATGAAATTGAAAAAATTACCAAATCAGGGTTAGACAGTCTAATTTGTCATGTACTTGTGGCATGAAAGACAAGCTGCACACAAATATTATTTTGCATAAATTGAAATCTAGAAAAATGGGGCTAGGATACACAATTTGTTTTTCATCCCCACTTCTATCTTTGGTTTTGTTTTGAGCATGTGGAACCAGTATCTTTTCCTAATCTACTCTCTTTGATAAGTCAAGCTTAGACAATGTTGACCATCTTTTCCACTCACTAACTTATCAGCAAATAAATTTAAAACATGTTCAGCTATGATTAGGCTAGATAATTGAACAAGACATTTGAGCACTAGTAGCGGCATTTAGACTTGTGCGCTTTCCGAATGACTATTTTTTGAACATGGGACCTTCTTTCTATTTTTCAAACTGCCCTCTTTTTCTATTTTTCTATTTTTTTTGAATTTTCTATTTTTTTATCTATTTTTCAAACAATCGTATATACAATGATTGAAAATGTTTTAAACTCAGAAATCTTGGAAATGGCGAAACTTAAGCATCTTATCCTCATAAAGATCTCCTACCACTCTTGGTCCACTTAGCTCTTGAAAAGAAAAATTTGGAAAATTTTCTCTTTCAAGCATGACATAAGGATTCATGCATGAATCTCTGAACAAACCCGTATCTTCTCGTTGTACCTCTTTATACCTCTGATTTCCACTCCTTCCTTTTTTGTACATCTTTTTCAAATAATGCAGATATTCTTTGTCATTTTTGAAGTATATGATGACATCATCAAGGTATGTCAAAATGCAGAAATTTAGAACTGGAAACATGGCTTTTAGGAGCATATTTTTGATATCCGGTGGTTTTAAAATTCTGAGTTTGAAACTAGAACTACTTCCAGCATACTGAAAAAAATCTTTGAGCAGTCTACTTTGCAAGGGAATCATTTGGCTATAACCTGAAACATCATCTTGAAAAGACATATGATTAAAAGCACTTATCATTGGTATATCATGGTCTTGTTCTGGAAGGATAAAATTTCTGTCACAAGGATGTCTATTAGTGTTTCTAAAATCAAAATAGATCCTATGACCAGCTATTTTATCTTTGATTATTACTGTTTGGTTCAATTTTTTGTATTTTCTTTTATCGAAGTTGTTTCTTGGAGTGATGGAAGTGGCATAGTGTTTCTCACTGTTTTCTCGGTATGAAGTAGTATTTTGAATAAGATTGCCAATTCTAGCAGTTCTAAGTCTTTGGTGGAGTGACAAAATATTAGCCAGTTCAAGTAACTTAGGTATATTTGGGCTGCAGTCATTATATCCCCTCATAAAAAGTTTATCAGGCATTTTTTCTGGATTTTGAGCTATTATGGCTACAGTCAAGGTTTCATTTGAAAGGGTAGAGTTAAGTGATGGAAAATCCTTAAGGTATGGTAAGAACATTAAGCTTCCCTGCCCCTGAGTTCAAAAGAGGTTTGTGATATGTAAGTCTTCTAATGCCTTTGTTCTGAAAAAGTTTCTTGATGTTACTGCTGATGTTTGCCTAAGGTTTAAGCAATTTGCTTGATAGTACATAATGGTTTGTGCTTCTTGCTCCATCCCTATTTCAAAAGGAACAAACTCTCTTTCCTCAAGACATAGCTATTCATGATCATGATAGTTTTGAGTGTCCAGTTCATCATATAGAACTTTGGGCAGTTGATGTGGTGGGTCTAAGTTTTTTTCAAATCTGTCTGTATGTTCTTCAATGTCCTCATCGGTGTGTAAAATGAAAGAGTTCAAATCGAGTGCAAGGAATACATTGGGATGTTATCTGGCCTCTCTTGGCTGTTGATCATGTATTTCATGTGTGATTCTCGATAGAGTATTCTAGTTTGGTCAAACACATGAATAGTGGCACAGGACATATCAAGTTGAATATTTCCTTGAAGCTTGGCTCCCCAAGATCTAGATAAAAGAATTCCATACTTGGGAGGGATGTCTGCTGCCAATATGTCCATGATCAGATTTTTTTGCAGGTACTTGGGCCAAACTGAAACAAAGATCTTTGATCAAGCCTAGACATTTGACTCTACTCGAATCAAATGAATATAAGTCTTTGTATGGTCTTGTGATTTCTAGGCCTAATATTTCCATTACAACCTTTGGCAAGAGATTATGCGAGGCTTTGGAGTCTAGCATGGCATTGTGAAGGATTTGGTCATGGATATTCAGACTGATGTAAAAGGGAAGATTGGTTCCTTCTTGGAATTTCCCTTCTATTTTTGGACCAAACAACACTTTGGGAGTGTCATCAGCTAGATTAAGGGTGTTCGCATCATTTCCTATATTCAGGACCTTTAACACTTGGGATTTATAAGAGCCTTGGGCGATAAGTTTAGTGAGAGGATTTTGGCGATTTCTCCCTCAAAATTGAAGGGTGCTTGCAGTTTAGACAGGTTTTCTTTAGCTTTTTCAGCCATGACTTTCTCTATGTTCTGAGTTTTTTGACTTGGTTTTGGGATTTTGTTTAACACAGCCATCTTGGGAATCTTTGTGGAAGTACTAGGAGTATCTGAGTCAAGACTTGTTTGAATAGATTTATCTTTGTTTTGGTCAGTTTTCTTGACCATGATTTTGTTGCCGTCCATTGCTTTTTTAAGGATGGTATCAGGGGTTCTAGCAGTGTCTGAGCTACCTTTATTGGAGTTGTCTTGGTTTTTTCTGCTTCTAAGGTCATACTACCTGTGAGCTTCTACTATGGAATTCTAAAAATCTATGGCAGGATCCTCGGGATCTTCATAGTTGGTTTCATCCTGATTTGGAGAGAAGAATGCTTGTTCTTCTTCTGTGAGGTAAACCTCACTCTCGTTATCAGAACCTATGAGGTTCAGGTGATTTTCATCAATGGGTTCTGTATCCCTATCATATTCTTCCACATAATTTTCATTAAAGGGTGATCTAATTTGTTGGTCATTTTCCCTTGGTTTGTTTTGAGGCTATTCCCTCCTAAAATTTTGGTTCTGGTTTTTGTTTGGAGGGTTTGGCTAGTTGTCCCTAAGAGGGGTCTTTTCACTAATCTTTTCTCACATTTTCGCCATGGACCTAACTAAGTCATCTATTTTGGGATCTAAGGAAGGGGCTGAAGTGGAGACCTCATCCCGGTATGTGACTTTCCTTTATGATCTAGTCCTAGCTCTTTTTTCTGCTAAGTTGGCTTTTGCACTTATGGCCACTTTTTGCATTTCCTCTAAGGTAGGGGGGTCCTTGTCTCTTAGCTGATAAGTCATGTCTAGGTCAAAACCCTCGGCGAAATTTGCCAAGGCTCAGCCAAGTGGAGGTTTGAAGTGAGGTGGGAGGGCATTATACACACTATTGAACCTAGTGCAGTATCCCTGGACACTTTCCCCATTTTCACGTTTTATATTGTTATACTTTGACAGGATTTGAGTGGGGTTCTTTCGAATTTACCACTTGTTTATGAAGGTTTGGTAGAGTTCTAGAAGATTGCGGATTTTTTTTGGAGTTAAGCTCTTAAACCATTTTTTGCGTTCTTTTCCCAGGCTTTGGGCGAACATCCTCATTCTGATGGTATCGTCTTCTATTTCCATGTATTCAAAGGCATCGCTAATCCTATCTACATGTTGTTGAGTTGTGGTAGTCTCAACTCTGGTAAAGTGCAGGATTTTGGATTGATAGTCATTTTGTAAGGGAGCCAAAGGCTGCGGAAACACCAAGGGTGCATACCAGGCTACCATGATGGGAGCTAATGGATGATGTACAAAATGAGGGCTTGTGGGATGAGCTGAGGTGGTTTGAACAGTAGTGGTTTGGATGGGTGTGGCGGATGTACTTGGACTAGTGATCTGATTTTGAGCAGATCTGGGATGGTAGGAGCCAAAGTGATGGAGAAGCTGAAAGTCGGGGGTGTAATAGGTGAGGCTTCTCTACTAGGACTCTGTGGCAGATATAGGGGCTCAAGATCGTCAAATTCTATCTTACTTTGTGACTTGCTTCTAAAAAGGGTTTTTGCTAATTTTAAGTCGAAGGGGGAATCCTGCAAGGCTGTGAGATGTGCAGGTATTGATCTTGCTTTATGGATGGACCTATCGGTAGCTAAATTGCCAGTTTTGGAAGCTTTCCACAGAATCTTCTCTAGGACATCTACTATGATAGGGGGATTTGGGTCTGGATGAAATCTGGTGTTGATTCTTCGTGAAGCCAGATTTCGAGTCTAGATTTTAGAGAGGATGGTATTTGTGATTGTTTCAGATGGATGGCCTCTCTAGGGTTTTGCTAATGTGAAGGATGGTCAAAACAAAAAGATGGACTAGTGGAGTCGCCAAGTGGATTTCGATGAGAACTATGGTCCACCACCAACACTATCAAAGATGCTTTCGGGAAAAAGTTTTATAGCAAACTTTGAGATGGAAACTTGCAAAGAAGAGTGATTCACTTGGTTTTAACAGTTTGCTAGGCTGTATGGACAAGCTAATGGTTCTCTTGGCAAGAAGACTTCTGCTTATCTCCTATGTTTAGGTGAGGTCTTCCGAATTGCTAAGTTATACTTATTTTGTCACTGATTACAGAGTTTCCATCCTAAGTTTCAATTTTTTGGAAGGATGAGTTAACAGAAAGGTATGGTTTATGAATTTTTGGTTTTTTATGGAGTTTTAGGCCTACTGGAGGCTAGTGGAGTCGCCAAGTGGAACTTGGTTGTTCTTGTAAGGATGTAGCTATGGTCCACCACCAGTAACTAGGGATTAGCCAATCTGGGAATGTTTTTGGGGTTTTTTTAGTTTTATGTGCAGCCTATGGTTTATTAAAGTATTCTAAACCTGCTTCATCACTTTGCTAGGGTGGTGAGAACAAAGAGAGTTTACTCCAAATGATTATATGGATTGCTTTCCTGTTTAACTGTTTGAAGACTAATGAATCTACAAGAGTTTGCTAAATTGTTATGTACTCAGTTAGTCCCACCGTGATCACCATTATGTTAGTGTGCGATGGGATAAGTCAATCAGATAGTATTCTTAAGGCTATTGAAATGTTTAGGGAATCTAAGTTTGTTTATTACCCAGGGTCCCACCGTGATTTCCATTATGTTAGGGTCCCATGATTTGGCTGATTGGAAAGCCAAATGATAGTGTAACATCAAACCAATCTTTGGAGCCCAAGGACCTAGCCTTCCTGGACTCAGAGAGGACTCTCTCTATCTGTGTAAGGGATATCTGTGTGTTTTCTTATTGTGTTTTGATTTTAGGCTAGTTATGAAGTGAGTTTTTGGTTTTGGTTTTTAGATTGTGAGGGATGAATTGATCAAAGACATAAGATAGGTAAAAAATATGTCAGATCAACTAGGCTATGGGGTCGAAAAGGTCAAGAAAGCTTTTAGATGGTGATACAAGGTTGTTGAAGGGCCGATTTGATTCGAGGTAAAAATGATCTTTGGGCAAAATGGAGTGAGATGGACATCAAGTTTGTGAATAACAAAGGATTTCAAGCACAAATATTTTAATAGCTGACATAAACATGGTAGGGCAAACCATTAATCATGATAAATGTAACTTTAAGCTAATCAATGCATAGAAATAAATGTTCAAGCCATGCATAGAGATATATAACTCTCTAACTTTAGGAAATGGCTATCAGAATTTGGGGAAATACATTTAAGACAGACAAACAACTCAAATCACTATGTCAGAACGCCTAAACAAAGTACTTCAAGCTATTGGGCACTTTGAAAACAAGATTTCATAGTCTTAGGCAAAGGGAAAGATCAGAACAAGACCTCCTTGCTTCAAGAAATGACAATCTAATCAGTCAAAGAGAAGTTTCATTGGTGGAGCTATGGCTAGCCATGAGTAAGAAGGGCATACCGTAAATCATACTTAACATGCATAAGACCATGAATGAAACAAGAAAACAATATTCTTAAGTTATTAAAGAGAAATCAAGAATTCTTTAATGTGACTAAGAATGAAGAAAACATGAAAGCTATGAAGAAACAGGAAATTTGAGGTGCCTCCAAGGGCATGTCTCAAATTTTTTCTCTACTATCCTATAGCAAGCAAGAAAATGGATTTATGAATGAAAACTAAGAAACAAAATAGAGATAGAGACACTATACCATTCTACCAAGTCATGGAATCCAACAACAATCCTCTTTCATCATCCAAGAACATCCAAGAAACTATCCAAAAGCATGAGACAAGAATTTCTTCCAAAGCTTATATGACCATATATTTCTTCTATTCATCAAGTTCAGCCTTGTTTACAATGAAAGCCTTTGGAATATATATGCAAAAGTGAGGAAAACCTCTTAGTTCAACTTGCAATCTCGTTGGCCTATCCAAAATATCTGATTTTGTACTTGAGGATTTGCAAATCCCAAGACACAAAATAGCTAATAAAATATATCAAAAATGCTAAAAAAGGGAAATAAATTGAATTTTCATAACTTATCATGTGCAAAAATAGCTAAACGCACATGAAGAAAAGTCACTTTTGAAAGGTTCAATATTTACAAAAATACTCAAAAAATACATCAGCAAAAGGTCCCCTGACTTGCCGGCAACGTTTGGAGGCCTTCCCGATGTCGAAACGAGGCTCATGATGGCTCGTTGGAAATATCTAAGTGTCTAATTTCTGAAAATGTTTAGTATTCTCCCAACTGACCACTGGAAGTCCTCAAAAAATATACTTTTGTATAAAAAACCATAAAATAGGCCTTGCTGATAAATGGGGCAGAGTGTAGAAAAAGCGAGTGTTTTTCACCATTTTGGGGGAGAAAATGATCTTCAATTGTTCTGAAAATATTTGACTATGTGCCCCTAGAAATATGGCATCCAATGATACCATTTTAATCCTTTGATGATGCCCCAAACTGAAATGGCGATGCCCATGAGTTTTGTCCAAAAACTCAAAAATGACAAAAAACCAAAATATGTCGAATTTCGCCCAAACTTGGCGAGCACGACCCTCAAGGGTTTTCAGAAATATGTTTTGAATCTGAGGCCAAAATTTGGATCCTTGAGGTGTCTTTCCTCAATTTTGGTGCCGGGCGCTTCCCTTTAGCCTCCTTGAGTTTTTCCTGAGCAGCCTTCAACTTCCGTCGGGCAAACTGATTTAGCTTTTTATAATGCCTGGTCATCCTCCGTTGAAGGTCCAAGTCCCTATTTGCCTTCTCCAATTTCTTCTCCAAGTGATCATTAACTCTCTCAAGCCATGCTTCTCTATTTTTCTCTATCTCTTATTCGAACAATGTAGTGAGAGGGGTAGATTGGAGAAGGGCATCTTCTTCTTCCTTTTGTTTCTCAAGGGCCTTTTGGAGCCCCATGGTTCTTGGCCTCTTTCGCCTGGGCTGATCTTCACCTTGGCTTTCATGGAACTCACCCATGATTTCTTCCAATCTCACTTATGCTTTGGAGGCCTCCTTTTTGTATTTGATGGCTCGTGTCTCATATACAACCATATGGACACTCATCTGCTTGTTTTGAACTTGCAAAAAGTGATTAAAGTTCCTATCCCTATCAAGATCAGTCCTCAAAGCATCAATTTTTCTTTCTCTATGGATCAAGAGATTTTCTATAATTTGGGCTTCATTATCACTATCATCACTTTGGATTTGGATGACGTCAAATTCCCTTTCCTGTTCATGACTGCTTTCTTCCTTGTCCTTCCCGTTTCTTTGGATGGCTCTTTTAGTCTTCTTCCTCTTGGGAAATTTAACCATGGGATTCTTGGGCAATTTTACCTTACTTCAGAGGGCCCTAGACACATTTGGAGTTACAACTCTAGGCACCCTTTTCTTTGATGTCCGGGGCTTGGCCACTTTTGGAGAAGAGAGCATGGCCCCTTGCTTAGGAGAGGCAGCTAGCACATGCTCCATGGGCCCTTTACCCTTGTCACTTTGCTCCTCATTTTTGCCACTGTCTTGGATTTCTTCATGGATGCCTTGGTTTTCCTTTTGCATTTCCTTTTGAGGGCTATCTTCCTCACTGTGTTGCACTTGTTTATCCTATTGCCCCTCTTCTTCATGAGGCTGTTGTTCCTTTTTAGGAGGTTTTTGCTTCTTTTTAGGAGGTTGTTGTTCATCATGTTGTAGCTGTTGTGTATCATGCTATGGTTGTTGTGTATCATGTTGTGGCTGCCCCTGTTCAACATCTTCATGAGTCTGCTTGCCCTCACTATGTTGCACATCTTCATGGTGCTGCCCTTCAAGTCTGCTATTCTGCCTCACTTTGATGCTTCTCATCATCATGTTGCTCATCATCATGCCTTTCTTCCCCTTGCTATTCTTCCTCACTGTGATGCTGCTCATCATCACTTTCCTCTTCTTGCTCATGCTCTTCTTCCTCTTCCTGCTCTTTTGTTTGTTCTATGGTAAACTTGAGCTTCTTGGGAATAGGTCTGCTAGAAGAAGGGGAAGGATGGTGAGTAGGAGGTGTAGGAGATGTATGAACTGGAGGAATAGTGGAGAAATCCGGATGGGTGGTGAAGGTATCTCAAGAGACCTCCCTCTTCTCAAGCTGATGAAGAATGATGAATTTGATGAGGGAGTGATGGAAGAGGCAGGCTGTTTGTTGTGAAGGAGGCTTTTTCTGAACAATGGAGGCCATTTTCTCAATGCTTCTGTGTAGGAAGAAAGGGATATTTAGCAATTTGGCCCTTGTGAAATGCATGAGCAATCGAATGTGATAGGCATAGACTCAGGAGAATCTTCCCTCACAAGTGAATTATTTCATGATGATCTTCATGAGGGGGGCGTAGCTAGTCAAAAGATATGAGAAGGGAAAAATGGAAGGACATGAATCTCTATGCTCAGGCTTTAGAAAGGGCTTGTATTCTTCTGAGTCCAGGTGGCTTTGTTTAAACAAATTTTTCCCGATATAAGGGATTTTAGTGGCCTTGGAGATGGACCTTGGAGAGAATTTGAAATCTAGGCCTGCTAGCTGAAAATGCTTCTCTCGAAACCTCAAAGCACAAAGGTGTGTTAAAGGGGAAAAGCTCTTCACCTCTTGCGCTCTTTGGAAAAAATCTAGACACCCAACCTCATGGAAATTGAACAATACTGATGGGTGGGAATTCACTTCTTGAGTGGAAACAGGCTCAAATCTCTTGTGTGGGCCACTCCTACTGTCTTTTCTGGGAGGCATCTTGTTTTGAATGCTCTCTACAACACCAAGCCGTCTCAAATGGCCTTTGGAAAGTTCTTCTCAAGAACACACCTCTTTTCTGCCTATCAGTCACTGTTTGACCAAGACAACTGCTTCAAATTCTTTGTGAAATATTCTCCCAACACCAACCTTCTGCTCTTTACAAATCAATATTTTGTCTCTTTTGTGCCAAAAAACAAATAGTTATCAAAATAACAAGCACACAATCAAATTGTTACTGTGTTTGGGTAAGGTTACAAGGATCCTTTGTGTTTTGGTATAAAGCAAGACAGCCTTGTAAAAAATAAAACACCCCTCCCAATAAAAAACACTCCTCCCGTATTTCACTATTCCATATACACAGGTAGACAAGAACACTTTCAAAATGATTTAAAAGCTTTTCATAACATATTATGTTTCATGGATCAAAGGAGGCAGCACTGGTTTTGCTTTTTACCACACAGAGAGGACTTTTGAAAGTGACAAAGCATTCATACATGATCTCTGTTGGTAAATTAGGCTCACGGTTTCACCTTAGGAACACTTGTTTCTTATGCCCAGGTAGACAAAGAATACCTTCAAATGACCTTAAAGAATCTCGCACCACACTTTGTTTTATGGGACAAAGGAGGCAGCACTAGTTTTCACTGTTTCACTCATTCAAAGGAGATATTTTTTTGAAGGGACAAGGCATTCGGACTAAGACCACTGTTTTCAAAATAGCCTCACTGATGTCACCTTTCAAACATTGTGTTTTCCTTTCAAACACTACCTCTACCTTATAACACTGTTTTCACTTTAGACTTGCAAGTAGTGTTATGATTTATCACTGTTTTGAGGGTAGCTTTAGGCCTGTTGAAAATAATATGAACACTGCACTAGCCTCCCACTGTAACAATATTCTTCAAAATATTTAACAAAAAACCTTTGTTTATACCAAGACCTTCTCTATTCAATCATTGTTTATTCTTACAAAACATAGCATTAATCACCCTTTTAGAAAATTGAATACACCAAGGAGGCAAACAAAAATACCTCGAAGATGGATGTTGGCCTTTGCTTGAAGAGTTGAGTAGCTTCAAGACCCTCTTGAAGGCATTTTGACTGTTCAAACATGCACAGCACATTGAAATGGAAAGGTTCTGCCCAATAGACAGGGTGTCGGGTTGGCCTTCAGGCAGTTGTGACCGCACCTACAAGCACGTCGCGCGCCACACAGTAATGTAACCCCTTTGTGAATTCTCTCCTAAACACGCCGCGCGCTCTTCCAGGCACACCGTGTAGTTAAAAAGCCTGAAAACTCTGTAATGTAGCTTGAAATGCCTCGTCGGTCCAGTGAGCAGCTAGGAGGAGGTGTTTTTTGCGTTTTGAAAATTGCAAATGGGCTTGCAACGATCCTTTTAACCTCTTAAAAGTGAAAAAGTCAATGTCCCTTTGATATTTTCTTGGTGAGGGTTTTGAAAACTTTTGAAAAAGGTATTGGTTATAAAACAACAAATGAAGCCTAACTTTATCATTTATAATCTTTAAAATAAAACAAACCCAATACTTCGACCATAACTCTTTAAAGTGTTATGGATGAATTTTTGGGGATATTTATACATGTGACCCATTTTCACAGTGAGAAAACCATTTTGAAGGCCAACATATCTCAGTGTTTTTCTCATTGAAAAAGCAACCCTGTTGAAAGACACATTATGATATGTGAGGTTTTCTTTGACATTCTTGTAAGGAGGTAGCTCACCATTTTAAAACTTAATTTGACAGTCTCTGCTCCTGATGTTTTGAAGGTGGTCATGCCCACTGTGAAGCTGATTTAACTGGCAGGTGCTGCTTTGAGCCTTTCTCTTGACTGTGGGTGAAGAACTTCACCTGAAATGGTAAATAAAAAACTCTGCTACAAAATGTCTCCATCATCAAAGCAACTAACTAACCTTAGATTGACAAAGTAATCCAGTCTTCAACTTTATGGAGATATAGCAGGGGATGAGAGCTGAAGTTTAAGATTTAAAATTGGAAAATTGTCCCTTTGTTCCTTTGTGAAGGAAGTCTGCAAGAATAATGAATTTCTCATTCATTTTACCATTTTGACAGTATCCCCTTTGAAATCTAAGCCATACTAAAAATGAATGCTCTTCACCTTTACATAATGATGAGCCTTCTACTTGTGATGAAGGGGGCCTATTTTTGACAAATGCCTGGGTCATTTTCAACTCCTGTTTTAACCAAGTGAAGAAAAGGTTTACGAATACACTGTTAGTGGCTTTCTTTGTACTTGATGGCAAAAGTCAGTTTGAGACCAAGACTCTTTTACTTCTTGGGCCATTTTTCTTAACATTATTTCTTCATTGATAATCACCCCAATAGCTTCACATTGTATTTCAATAATAGTGAAACTTATGTAAACAAATTTTTAAAAGCACCACTGCTTTGCCTCTGCTTTTAACACCATTTTCTATTAAAAAACCCTTAGTTGCTTTCCCACTGCACCTAGAATTTTCCTTTCTGTTAGACTCCTATACCAATAGGTGTCATTTTTCATGATTGACTTGGTGAACTATGCAATATGTTCAAACCTTTTTCTTGTGCAAAGGTGTTCCATATTCTTAAAAAATCAAAAAATCAAAAACTTAAAAAAAAATGTAAAGAGGGTATACCCTAAAAGAAAAATCAAAGGGTGAAAAAAATAAAATGGTCAAAAAAGTGAAAGAAATGAACCCCAAACAAAAATAGACCAGGAAAGTGTGCAAGTCTAAATGCCACTACTATTTCATTTTTTGTAATAAACAAAATTGTGTGCAGCTTGTCAAACTTTTGCCACAATTTATGAAGAGTCAAACTATTTAAACTTGACTCATTCATTTTTCAATTTCATGTTGTAGAATAGAGAATAAAATATCTGACCAAACAATTTAATCTTGGCAGATAAGTAGATAAGTAGAATGAATAAAAGGTGCTCAACAGTTTAAATTGAGCCCTTGGATGTAATAAGTGTAGACTTAGATAGGTTTGCCATGTAAAAGAGAAAGAAGATTGATATGGGTTTGCCAGTCTAAGTGCACCCTAATAAAGAAGATAAAATGGTAGGGTAAAGTAAGTAGGGTAGGTAGATGTTGTTGCCGAATTACATGTGATGAATGATGGTTCTAAATGTGTTCAATTCTACTTTCATCACAAGTACAAAGGCAAATACTACATTGGAAAAGTTCACAGCAAAGCAAAGTCAAATTATTAACTTCCCCTCTCATTTTCCCTAAACATTTCACTAATTTCCCCTAAGTGCTAAGGTATTTGAAGATTAGAGGGGCTCAAGGCATTTCCTTGACTTTTGGAGGGACCGGACCCTCGGCCTAATAATTGAAAAGACCTAAGTACTTGAAATCATCCATTGTCACATTCATTCACCTCTCAAAAATCGTTTCCTAAGTAAAATCCCATTTTACTTAGGAAATCCTTCAATATTTCATGAAAAGCCCTCAAAATCACTTTTTATTCTAAGTCTAAGTGATGAAAGTATAATAATGCCATTTAATTTTGAAACTTCACTTTCTTGGTTATATTTAAGTATTTTGAGTTTACATTGTCCCTTTGTCATATTAACTCTAATTTATATATTAACTCCCTATGAAAATCACCTTTTCCTATTATATATAAATCCTTTTATAGTAATATCCCCAAAACCCTTATATTATGATTTTTTTAGCCAAAAGTATTTAATTCCTATTTATTCAAATCAAAAACCCACAATATACCCCCTTTTGGCTAAAATATAACATTAATAGTATTCCCGCCCCCCTACAGTAAATAAATCGCGTTGATTTAATTATTGTATAAATAAAAATATATGAAAAAGTGTTTAAACATATAATATATGTGTTTAAAAATAAAAATAAAACAATTCCCGACCATCCACCGTACCAGGGATTAATTAATCCACATGATTAATTAATAACCGACCCCAGCCAATCAAAATATGCCCGATGGGTTTAATTGAGAGTTAATTACATTGGGCCCATGCTGTTAATTCCCTGCCATCTCCCTATCCCGTCGACCGTTTGATTGACCCATCAAAGATCTATGGTCCTCATCCATTTCGCTGGCCATCCACGTATGAAAGATAACGCGCGATGGCCAAGCGATTTTCAAATAGTGTCGTGCTACGTGTCAGCTGTTGTATCGCGTCGCTACCCTTCCGCCTAAAACTGCCTTCCCTCATAAGTGGTGCGATAAAAACCACTTACCACATTTCTGTTCATGACATGACCACTGTACCATGCTGACATCATCCAATAAAATAATAAAAAATTCCGCCACCCATTGACTTTGCCAATAAAACAAAAAATTCACGTCTTTTTCATCATTTCGTACGCAGCAAACGAATACACCCTCCACGCAAAAATTCGAATTTCAAAAGCTGAAGTCTTCCAACCTTGGTCTCGTCGAAGAAAATTGCAGTCAAGCATTCAAGAAATCAGTCACCCTATCCAGTACCTGTTTGAAACCAGTGTCATCCTCAGAAGAACAGGTACAGACAGCAGGACCTTCTTCAGCAGGAACTTCACAACAACATTTGTAGGAGATAAATACAGTGGAAATAGAGTCAAAAGGAAAATAAAAGGAACCAGACATACAAATAATTGAAAATTTCACAATGACAGAGCTACGAGAAACATCTAAAGAACAAGGTCAGGTACAAATCACTCTAGTTCAGATCAATGAGGCAGAAATTTCCAATCTTCAAACTCCTCTTAATATGGAAAAAGGGAAAAAGAGAGAAGCTGAAACATCCACCCCTGGTGATAGATCTACAAAGCAGCATGATACTAAAAGGCAGAGATTGAATCCTCTTCCAGAAGTTGAATCATTTCAAGAAATCTCTGACAAACAAGAAAGAGAAGACAATCAACAAACAGATGCAGGTAGTGGGGCATCCACTACTTTTCAAAGAAAGGAACTTTAGAAACAAAAAGGCATAGAGATATCTTCTTTCAAGCCTCCAGTAAAAGAGGCCTGGGACATCAAAAAGAAATTTATCAATATCAAGGCTAGGAATGATCCACTGAGAATTCAAGTATATAATCAATATTTGAAAATGGCTCCAAAGAATCAAGAAAGACTGATGTCAGCTTTTGACATCCAACAGGGCAAAATGATAATGAGCCATTTCAAACCCAAGGTGCAACAACCCCAGACAGCTACTGATTATATTAAGACAAAATTTGAAGTTCTAGCAAAAGACATCCATCCTTTAGATCAGATTGAGTTGCATAAGTAGACTGGTGAAATGATATATTCTACACTGACTGATAAGGCAATGACAGCTCATAAGTTACAGGATTCTTTGGAGAACACTAATACACAATTGCAGCTTGAAAAAGCTTCTTCTCAAGCCAAAGATAACAAGATAAAAACATTGGAGGAAGTAATAATTGGATTAGGTCACAATCAAAAAGATGCCAAAGGTATAGAAGCTCTAATTAAGAAAAAAGATGAAGACATTGCAGCTTTGAGGAAGCAGTTGAAATTGCCTGCTTCAAGACATCCTCAAACTGAAGAAATAATAAAGAAGAATTCTGAAGAAGAAATGCTAGAGTTGCTCTTAAAAATGAATGAGCAACTGACTGAAACATAAAAAGAGCTGGAGCAAGCATTGAAAGACAAACAATCTGCTCTTCCAACATCTACAACGGAGGCAATTATAGGTACACAGCCAACAGGTCAGCGAGCAGAGTCATCACAGGTAGATACTTCAAATTTGAGCACAGAAGTATTAGTAAAGAAAATGAATGATTTGAAACTGCAAGTAACAGAACTTCAGCACACAAAGTTACAGCTTGTCAATTTGGAACAGAGATATGACCTTTCAAAAATGAGTGTTGCTGACAAATCAAGAGAAATCAAGAGATTGGAAAAATTGGTTAAAGCATTAGAAAAGGATCTCACATTGGAGAAGCCTTTGAGAGAAATAAATGAAATTCTTTGGGATAATATTATCCAGTCAATAAAAGACATATGGCCTTCAATTCAGATAATGTACGAGCAGAATGATTTGGTCAGAGCATCTCTAGATGAAGTTGAAAACACACGAGCAGAATTAGGAAATAGGCCTGAGGAAGCCAATCAGCTTATACAGTTTTTAAACACCCAAACCAGACAATAGCTTGAACAAGCGGGTATTCAGGATAGAACTGCAACAATCTTAGAAATAAAAGGAGTTTTTACCAAAAGAACTCTTATGCAAAATTTGGAACAAAGGTGCTTTAACATGCAGGTAGAAATAATTGCTTTCAGAGAAAGGTTTAATGTTCTATTAAATAAAGGGTTGTCTAGCCCTATAATTCCAGAAGATAAAATAATGGCCCTAGAAACTTATGTTAGGAAATTGGACATACATGCTCACAATCTAGCCAATTCCTCAGCCAGTTCATCACAAGCAACATTACCTACAGGAAGGAATCTTCATGACAGATTAAAAAATTTGTTTTATCTGGAACATGAAGTAAGGCATTTGTTTCCTAACCAGCCTAATTTCTTCAGATATACCGAGGCTGATGAAACATTAAGGAAGCTTCAACGAACAAGAATAGCAGAAGAGAAATGGTGGGAAGATATGTTGGAACTTTTGTAAAATTTATCCTTATATGAAGTTTTTCCTATTTACCACAGTATAAACGATAAAAGATAAACAAAGGTTAAAGAGTATCAGTTCAGTTAAAAGTGTATCAGTAAAAACAAAGAGTATCAGTGAAGCAAGGCAGTTAGAAAAAAATTACTGAAGAAGACAATGATGAGCCACAATATAGCACCTGCCTCCAGCACACTCTGAAAAGGAGGGAACAACACAACATCAATTACTTCTTGTCTTATCCATGAGACCATCTGTCTCTATTTTTACTGTAACTTATCTATGAGTCATATTAGATTATATCTCGTTTTGTTGAGAGATATTTTGTATAATTTTTTGTATAAATAAGCCCTCAATTGGATTATTGAAGGTGGATTCTTCTACTTTGCTATAACATTGATTTTTGGAATAAAGTGCTTTTGGAGAAATTTCTTTGTGGCTTTCTGGATGATGAATTGAAGCTCAAGACTTTTTGCAGGATTCATGTGTCAGACTACAGTTCAATAAGTAATTTCTATCCTGTGTTTTAAGTTTTATATATGTTTACTATATCACTGTGTTTCATTTCTGAATAATTAACAAAAAAGGATTAAATCAGAAATTGCTTAAGTGTACTCTGATTTCAATTGTTATTATTCTAAATGTTTTCTTCTAAACTGGTTATAAACAATGAATTCTTAATTGCTCTTGTTTCTTTGGTTTAAGCATTTTATTACTTAGTAAAGAATTCTTAATTGATCTTTATTGGTAATCACTCCCTTTCTCTCATTTAAACATGTTGAAAGATTCTTAATTGCCTTTCAATTATTTAAAAAATCCATTCCATTCACTTTAATATCCAAAATTGTTCTTTGTTTTGGCTATCTTTCCCTGCAAAGCCATATTTTGTGTAAAAACTTAATCTAGTAAAGCCATCTTTTCCACTCCATAGCCCAATGGCCTAAATTACTTAATCTTGCCCTCAGTTGGCGGATTCCACCATTTAAATTCAAACAAAACTCTTGGACTTATAACTAGCCTAATATTTTCTAAGAACAAAGCTAAATTTTAAAGAGAGAGCCCTCTCTAGATACAGATTGGCTAGATTCTGTATCTGAAGGTTGGTTTGTGGTTACCTCGGATTTACTTTCCTTTTCCACAACTTCAAGGAAAATCTGAGCGATAACACTTTCAAATAGTGAAAAACCTTAAAATCAAACTATATCCTTGGCCCTCTGCTTATAAATGAAGGAGGCCTTTATCACAATGCCTTCAACCCTCTGCTTGTATATGGAGGAGGTTTTCTTAGTGTGCCATTTCATCAGTTTTTAAACAGTGTTATCTTTCCTTTGACTACCTATTCATGCTTAAGCAAATGAAGATGACAAACTATTAATAATTCATGATGGGCATTTCTTTGAGACATGTAATTCTTCTTTCCAAATACCTTTGCGCCTCTTTAGACATCATAAGCAATTTGGCTAGTATTTGCAAAGCATTTCTTGTCATTCATAATTTATTGAACTTTGATTGTGATTGCAGGATTTTAATGAAACAACTTTCTACCCTGTAGCTGCATCCTAGGCTCAAAACCACATGAGAAGTAGTTGTCTTCTCACGTTGAGTTAAATACTGTCTTCTGGAATAATGGTACACTTCTGCTCTTGAAAGATCCATTGAAACACTGTAAAACTACCTAATATCAGTTTGACCTATGACACATGTATTGCTGAGACTTCAAGGCTTGTTAGTGGCACGAATTAAGGGTGTAACCAAACTTTATTTGCAGAATAGGAAGGTTTGTTAGGAATGGTTGATAGTAGCTAGAGGTTCTTTGGCTTTTAGGATAGTTTTCCAAGGGAGAAATTCCTAAAGCACCACTAACAAACTTAGGGTGGACTTCTTGGACAAATTTGGATTGTTTTCTTTGGAGCTAATGGACAAGCTAGTATGGTTGAGGCTAGATAGGGCTTGAAAATGAGGATTTATCTTGTCATGGGCTGATTGAAAATGTAGGAGGGAAAAAATATTTATGGGTGTTTTCCAGCTAGAAGATTTGTCAATTTTTTAGATCAATTGCTAGAAAACTTGGCTGTAACAACTAGTCATCACCAACAAGTGAAAAATATTGATGACTATCACGAGGGAAAACCCGCAATTTCCATTTTTAGAAGCTCTAGACATCCCTGACATCTATAAATGGACTAATGATCCCATCAATCAAAACCTGCTCTTGCCTCCAGTTCCGTACAAGATTCTGTTTGACATCCCGAAATTCGATGAGAAACAAGGGGAGGATCCAGCTTCACACATCGCCACCTGTCATCTATGGTCTATATCTAATTCTATGGTGGATGATAGTATCCGTCTTCGACTGTTTCCCCGCACTCTCACCGATAATTCCACCAAGTGGTATATTGAATTACCACACGCCACCATCAACACTTTTGGTGCTTTAGCTATGGATTTCCTAAAGAACTTCCAATTACCAATCAGATATGAAACTGGAACAGAACTATTAACCTCTCTACGCCAAGATATCACCACCCACATCTCCGATCACATTCATGAATGGAGGCATAGGAGGGGGCTAGTCAAAGTGCCAATCCTGGATCATCTTCTATCTAATTGGTTTTGTAAGTCTCTCTTACCCCACATATCTAAAGACATTGGCCTATCTGGTGCGGTTACAGAAGATCAATGCATTTGACATGCCCAACATTTGGATTTTTTCTACTCACAATCTGGCACGCTATATGATTTACTCCCCAATGCCCCTGGTAACCCAAATCCTCCCGCTACTCAAAAACCCGAAGTCCACGCCGACAGTCTCGTTGGCACAATCTCTGGCGTAGCCACAAAATAGTCTCGGGGGAAAATCTACCATCCATATTTGGCTACCACTGCCCCTAACCAAACAACTACTCTTCCTACCGCTAAGGTAAATTCTATGCAAACTTCACAAAAACCTAGTGGAAAGAATAAGAAGAAAAAATACATCTTCTTCAGAAGAGCAGTCAGACCATCAGAATAATCCTAATCAGAAAAACGCTACTAAAAATGACAAAGGGAAGGAGAAACCCATGAAATTTCCTTGCAAGATCTGTGTGGAGGACCAATTGATATACAAATGTCCTCAGCTACAATAATGCACTGATTTTATCGCAAACAAGGATTTTGGGAGAACACATACCGTTCTTCATAATACTTTCCCTAATTAACAACCCCAATAGCAACAGATGGTTGAAAACCTGCAACAACCCCCGTAAAGGGGCAATGGTGGTTCACATCCTTCCAGTGAAGGATCATCCGCCATTTATGGCATTGAAAGTGTTGAACTTCAGACACAAGCCAAGCTTTATGGAAATCCTACCATAGACGCTCAAGAACCTGGTACTAGTTCAAATCCACCACCGCCCAGTGATCTGCACATTGAATGTCCTACTACTGACCCCGTGATTCATCCCCCCAAAGGGACACTTCAACGCATGACTCATAACACCTCTGCACGTGCCACCCAAAACTATAGCATTGTAGAAGATTTGGTGCAGGCACCATCAGCCATGTCTGCTCTTGAAGTATTACAAACTTGTCCAATAGAAAGGAAAGCCTTGCTTTCAACCATTGGTGGAATAGACCCCCAGGATTCCATGCTAGCTATCTTTAATATGGAAAAATCTTAGACTCGCCTCTCACACCAAATATTATTCCATGTGCAAGTTGTGTCGAGAGGAAGACCAATCCATCGTACTATCATTGACGAAGGTGCTTCGACCTGTGTTATGTCACATGCTTGCTAGCTCGCTTTAGGTTCTCCTACTTTGTCACCACCGTCGAATTCCCTCAAAGCTTTCGATGGCCACACATTCCTCCAAAAAGGATAACTTACTAGCTTTCCCATCACTCTGAGTGGGAAAAAGATAACCGTGGACGTTGAAGTCATAGATTTCCATCTCGACTATAATATATTGCTCCGTCACAGTTGGTCTTACACCATGACTGCCATTGTTTCTTCAGTTTTCCGACTCATCCTATTTCCATTGGATGGGAAAATATTCACAGTGGATCATTTATCCTTTTGCACCCCTGATTATACCACGTTACCAAGTAGCATTGTACCCATATTAGGAGGCTTTCCTAACTCTTACATCAGTATTGGTACCAGTCTTCTTAAGGCATCTTCCCTAATGGGTTGATTTCCTCTCCCGCCGCCTGAGGTTCCAAATACAGTTGCAATGATATCCACCACTTTGTATGGCTCTATCGACCCATGGATCCTTTCGACACCTTCAGAAATTGCTTCCTATGGAGATCAGATGCCTCTCTCACCAGCCGAGTTGGCTTATCAAGCCATCCAAATTTCATCTGAACCCTCCATGGCTATGATTTCGACCAATGGTACGAACTCCCCACCCATCATAGTTCCTTCTAAATATATCCTCGATGAAATCCTACCTACGGACAAAACTATTCAAGAGATCATGTCTCTAGAAGAACGACCTTAGGGAGAATTCCACCATCATGCTTCGATGTTTGATTCAGACATGATAACTACTCAAATCCCATCCTTTGACCCACCTGAGATAGTCCCTTCCATTTACACAACTGTTTAAGCCATTGATTCGAAAGGGAACATGGGCAATATTTCTAAGACAATGCTCATAGATATCTCAGTCAAAACGGGTATCGTGGAAAACATTTAGATGGGAGTAGATTGCAATCCCGAGGAAATTCCACACTTCACATCTCTCTTTAAAGAATTATGCGATGTGTTTTCTTGGTCTTACGAGAAAGTTCCCAACATAGATCCTTCTATTGACGAGAAAGAGATCAAGAAATTATGAGCATTCTTTTTATGGTTATTTTCTTGCTCATTAATCTAAAAAACCTTGAGTCCTCTTCTTTGGGCTCGTTAAACTTAAACGAATAAGCTTTGAGCATTCTTTTTATGGTATTTTTCTTTCTCGTTAATCCAAAAAACCTCTATTCCTCTTCTTCAGGCTCATTAAACTTACACGAAGAAGCTCTGAGCATTATTTTTATGGTATTTTTCTTGCTCGTTAATCTGAAAAACCTCGAGTCCTCTTCTTCGGGCTCGTTAATCTTACATGAAGAAGCTTAGAGAATTATTTTTATGGTATTTTTCTTGCTCGTTAATCCGAAAAACCTCAAGTCCTCTTCTTCGGGCTCATTAAACTTACACGAATAAGCTTCGAGCATTCTTTTAATGGTATTTTTCTTGCTCGTTAATCCGAAAAAACCTCGAGTTCTCTTCTTCGGACTTGTTAAAGTTACATGAAGTTGATTTTTAGCTTTCTGTTTAGGGACTTTTTATAGCTCATAAAATTGAAAAAAACCCGAGTTATATTTGTCGGGCTTGTTAAACTATCACGACAGAGAATTAGGAGCCATTAATTTCCTCTTTTTCAAAGCTCTTTAAACAAAAAAAATGACTGGTTTTCTCCGCGTGACTCGTTAAAATTTCACAGAGAACACCAAGTTTTTCTCTGTTGGACTCATTAAAATTTCACAAAGAATATTGAGTTTACTTCGTCTCCTCGTAGTCATAACAAAATGAGGTAGATGTCCATCGAACATAGATTTCTCACTTTTCTGGCTTTGATGGACTAACTCACAGAAAATGAATTGTTTTGGGCTTAGTATTCTCCCTTTTTCGTGCTCAATTATCAAGACATGACAAAGGTACCCCCCAGAGTTGTCTTTTACGACATTTTTCAGACTCTCTAAATATGAAAAATTCACCGAGTTTACTCGTCTGGACTCCTTAAACCTAATCAGACGGGGAAATTTTTTGGACAAAATGGATACTACCTTTGTTACATTTAAGAAAGGTTGGTTTGGCAGCAAATATCTTGAACATGGCACTTCTCAGAAAACTCTTTCGCAGTTAGTCGAACCCTACCATCTATTAGTTTAGCCTTCATCTCCCAGTGTTCCTACACCGGTAAATTCCTAAAAAACTCAGTATTCATTAAGCCTCAGCTGCCTAGTACCCTGTTACAGTGCCTTCTATGTTCAAGCAAATCTTTCTATATACTGCTCCTCATATCAACCAAATCGATCATTATGCCAGAAATTATTTGTTGTCAGTTATCCCCATTTTCTCTTCACTATTTTCATCAAGAACAAAATCATATTTTTCCCGCTTCGTGTTGACTGATGTAGGACGCTTCAGTGCCTACCTTTTGAGATCTCTTCCTATCGACTCCAACATCTTATCTAGGAATGTGATCCAGAAACTCATCAGTACCCAGATACTTGCAGAAATAAGTGGCAGGTAATCTTGTGTTTGATTGGGGGTCTTCATCATTGGCTCCCGATCGAATAATTATACGAGTGTTTGACTTCAACTCCTTTTATTCACACTCGCTATATTGTACTGTGCATCTTAGGGACCATCATCATTATCGGTGGACACCTTTTCATCTGTTAATATTTTTCATTATCGACTGGTAATAAGACGATTTCTCACATGTTCGACGACAACTCCTTCATTCACATGTCAAGAAATATGCAGTTTAAGAAAAGCGGTATCCAAGACCTATTGGCGAGAAAACATGTCTCGCAGAGAAGACCCAGGTTCAGGGATGAGGGCCAACAAGGATTTCTGTCATAGTCTAGATTCACGCTTGCATTTGTACTCTACTCCGAAGGGTAGAGAGTCTCACCTGAGGCATGTCGTGACCCTACTGTCATTGGGAGTAGGTCGGTATCATCCCCCAACGTCCAAACAGGTGAACCAATGCTAAACTAAGGAATTAAACAGTCATGAAATAATATTCCGTAACATACACTCTTAAGGGAAACAGTTAAACCAATGATAAACAAAATTTTAAACACAGCTAATAGCAGCACTCATTCATACTCAAAATCACATAGCAGAACAACCATCCTGGATATATTAATCATCAGCCATCAAAGGCAAACTATTACAAGGCTCTGCTACATAAGAGCATAGAACAAAACAAAATACAACACGTCCCTAGGGACAGAAAGAAACTACAGTAACCCGGAAGAGAGGAGAACAGTGCAACCCAATATATCTCTCCTGTGGCTCTCTGTTGCCTATTCCCATATATGCCAACCCATTCCTCCATTGGCTAGTTGCATATTTTCTCTCCCACCCACGCGACTGACAGTTCTTCCCCCTTTATTGCTCGGTTGTCTTTCATTTCTTTCTGTTCATCGGGAGTTCACTGCTTGTTTCCTTTCGCACCCTTCCATTGTCTATGCTTGCTCCCGCAACCACAGCGACACCTGTCCTCTACTCCTCCGCAACCTTCACACCTTCCTTCCTACCGAGGTTGCATTCCGCCACGTGCTCGCCACCACTCAAAATATGCTGATTTCCAAAACAAGGGCCCCAACAGACGCCGACCACATCCTTTTGACTCGTCCCGAGTCAATTGTCCTGAGCCGTCTCCACTTCCATGGGGCCGCCCGACCCTGTGCCCTGTTCTGGATGCACGCCTTCTCCTTGCTGTCCAAATAAGGGCCCCAACTCTGGGACCTTGGTCAGAGCTGAAGCTTTAAGCTCTTGGAAACTTTCCATGGCCTGCTGCAAGCTGCAACTCGTCAGTCTCAGCCGTGATTTTTGTGACAAATTCCTCCCCGACGATTTTTGGTATGGCGCCAAATACTGTGTTGACCTGGGTACTAGCCTCAGAGGCCAAATGCTGCATCGTTTGGGCACTAATATTTACAGGTTGTCGAAGCTCCCAGATTCCCTGCTTGGCTGCCGTCAAAGTCTCCTCTATTTATTGAATTTGGACCTCTAGTACATCCACCTGGGCATACAATTGGTCTAGCCTAGTTGGGTCCATGGCTTCCTATATTTCCTTGGATATTTTTTGCAGTTGGGATGAAATTGGATATGCCTTTAGCGTGAGGGTCGTTGATCATTCTTGCAGACCTTTCAAGACATCGTATGCATCTCTAGCTGCAGTACTGAGGAATTCTTGCATCTTTGTTACCTGGCCCTGTTTCTCTGATATTTGTGATTTCTACACAACTGCTGGGTTGGGCAGTGCGGGTCGTGCTGCCAATGCCACCTTGAGTTCTATATTTTCCTGGTGGAGGTTTGAATATGCCACCCTGAGGTGGATCGCCTACTCTACCACCGTCGTTTCTTGCACGTTTGATGGTATTTGACTATAGTGGGCTATCACTATGGGCCATACTGTTAGGTCCCTATATCACTAGTATAGTCCCTTATTATTGTTAGTGTAACCCCCTTATTGTTATTATTGAACCCTTGTAACCCCAATTTTGTTATTATTGTGCCCTTAAATTATTATTGTTAGGTCGGCTAGGATTACATTGTGGCCCACTAGGATTAAATTATGGCCCCATGGACTCCTATATATATAAAGGAGGTTTTTTAAATTGTATCATCCAATAATTGTTCATTTATGTAATGTATTGGAGGTTTCCCCCTCGAAGTGGCTCATTTCTAAGGCGTTGATATCTCTTTTCTTCTATTTTTGGAGCTGGTTACACAACATTTTGTATCAAAGTTGAATTTTAGGTACGAAGTCCGAAATCTTGAGGAATTTTCATCTAAAAATTTCGTAGGCTTGCTCCGTAATATTATTTTAGGAGGTATGATCTATGGAAGTTAGGTTTTTTTCAAAGCTCCTAAACAGGTCGGAATGTTTATAAAAATTTTCTACGAAGGTTCAAAATATGAAATTCGTATGGTGCGAAGCTGAAATCGTGAGGAAATTTTTCAAAAACTTTCAAAGCTTGGTTCACAATATTTTTGGAGATATGATCTGTGGAAGGTAGTGCTTTTTCAGGCTCCTGAATTTCATCTCAAAGAGGTGATTGTGGGAAAATTTCATAATAATCCTCTCCCGCGTATCGGAATGGATGCCGTGCGTTGCAAGGAAGAATAATGCGCTACATACCACTGAGACGAAGGATAAACAAGACACATGGAGCTGCATGCTCCGCTTCATCACCAGTCCAAAATTGGGTCATTCAAGGAGATTGTTAACTTTGTCTTGAAGAATCCAACCGATCATACCCGTGGCGTTTGAAATATAGTTCAGATTTCCTAAGGTTAAGACACACTAAGCATGAATTTTAGATATTAAAGGGTCTTCAATTACAATGAAGTAAAAGGTGTGTATTTTTTTTCCGACCGTATGTCTTGTTTGAAGAATCAAGTTGAATTGATTCCAAGGGAATATTGTAGAATAGATATCAGTATTGGATTCTAAAATGGCCCCTAAAAATAATTCAACTTCCATTAAGCCTTTATAAGGCTCTACTGTGACTCATGAAGATGAAGAATGGCAATCAAAATTACAAGAGCAAGTGCAACAAATTTCGCTCTCGCAAAGAACAACAAAAAATGAAATGGAAGTTTTGAAGAAAGGCATGGAAGCTAAGATGAATGGTTTGGAAGCTAAGATGGATGGCATGGAAGTGGGCATGGAAGATAAGATTGATGACATGGAAGCTAAGATCAATGAAAACATGAAAGACAAAATGGAAAACATGAAGAATGATCTAAAAGCATACATGGAAGGCTTTATGACAAGCTTAAAACAAGAAACGATTCCTAATGGCAGAAATGTAGTCGAAGAACCTCATGATGAGAAAAAAATAAATGTTAATCGTGATTTCATAACCTCTAATTTTGGCGGGAAGAACCACCATATTCCAAAAATGGATATGAGGAAGTTTGATGGAAAGGATCCTATAACATGGATACTATAGATGGAGCAATATTTTGATCTCCATAATGTGCAAAACACACAAAAGGTACGCATTGCAACTTTACATTTAGAACAAAATACATTTGTATGGTATCGATGGTTTTTCTCCCGTAAAAAAATCATCACTTGGTCCATTTTTATGGAGGAAATGATAGCACATTATGAGGATACAAAGAGAAACACCTTCTTTAGCCAATTGATAAATCTCAAACAAAAGGGTTTAGTGGGGCAGCACATTGAGGACTTCCAAAAATTGAATATAAGGGTAACTGATATTCCAGAGGACCACAAGATCGATCTCTTCATAGGCACTTTAAAGGATAACATCCAACATGAAGTTCGTGTTTTGGAACCAAATTCATTGGAGAAGGCATTCAGGTTGGCAAGAAAAGTTGAATGTAAAATAATGGCGACAAGGAAGCCTACCACTCAATTCTATAAAGAAGGAAGTGTTTCTACGCCTAGATTTCCACAACCTACAAGGTTGACACCACAACAATTGGAAGAAAAAAGAGAAAAAGGGCTTTGCTACAGTTGTGATAGAAAATACACTAAAGGTCATAAGTGTGCTGAGAAGAAATTATTTTACATAGATTGTGAAGAGGAAGAAGAAAATGAACAAGAAGAGGATATACACCAAGAACCAGCCCGAGAAGAGGAAGAAATGAATCCGACCATATCGTGTAATGCACTGAAGGAATTACCACTCCTCAAACTCTCAAGATAAAAGGACAAATCAAGAAGAAAAAGGTAATAGTGTTGATTGATTCAGGTAGCACCCATAATTTTATTCATTGTAAGGTAGCCAAGGAATTAAATTGTTTCCTATACCCAGCACCAGAATGTCAAGTGATGGTTGCAAATGGAGGAACTATAAATTGCTCTGAAAAATGCCATAATATTAAGCTAACCATGGGGGAATATGTATTGAATAGTCCAATGCTTTCCATTCCTATGGGAGGTGCTGATGTTGTACTAGGAGTACAATGGTTACAATCTTTGGGGACGGTAGCTTTTAATTTTCAAGAACTTTTCTTGAAATTTTTTTCATAAGGAAAGGAAGTCGAATTACGGGGTATTGAAGGGAAGCTAGGAAGGATAATAAGCTCTAATTTCATGACAAAGCTTCTAAAGAAAGAACAACGAGGCGTAAGTGCACAATTATTCTCTCTAGAAGTTCTGACATCAAAATCATCTATTTCTGCAGATCTCCAACAAGTCTTGGACAATCATTCCAAGGTGTTTGAAACTCCCAAAGGACTTCCACCTATTCGTGATCATGATCATGCTATTCATTTGATTCCAGGAAGTGTTCCTCCAAACATCAGGCCTTATAGATATCCTTACTTCCAAAAGAGCGAAATTGAACGTATGATTGCAGAAATGTTAGAGGCGGGTATAATTCAACCTAGTCAAAGTTCTTTCTCTGCTCCTGTAGTTTTGGTACACAAGAAGGATGGATCATGGGGAATGTGTCCGGATTATAGGGAGCTCAATAAGCTCACCATTAAAGACAAATTTCCCATTTCTGTGATTGATGAATTATTGGGTGAATTACATGGAGCAATTTATTTTACCAAGTTGGATCTTCGTTCAGGATATCATCAAATTAGAATGAAGACTGAAGATATTCCAAAAATAGCATTTCAAACTCATGAGGGTCATTATGAATTTCTGGTCATGCCTTTTGGTCTTACCAATGCACCTTCTACATTTCAAGGGTTGATGAATTCCATTTTCAAACCCTTCCTTAGAAAATTTGTGCTAGTATTTTTTGATGATATACTAATATACAATAGGTCTTGGAAGGATCATGTTGAACATGTTGACAGGGTGCTCAAACTATTGCAGGAGAAACAATTATATGCAAAAATATCCAAATGTTTCTTTTGAGTACAAGAGGTGGAATATCTGGGTCATATTGTATCTCACGAGGGTGTTAAAGTAGACCCTAACAAAATTAAAGCCATTAAGGAATGGAAAGTCCCCACAACCACAAAGCAGTTGCGAGGATTTCTCGGGTTAACAGGGTATTATCGCAAGTTTGTTAAGAATTATGGGAGAATAGCAGCACCTCTAACAACATTATTGAAGAAAGATGCATTTTCATGGACTCCTGAAGCAACTAAGGCCTTTGAACGTCTTAAGGAGGAAATGTGCCATGCACCGGTCTTAGCTACGCCAAACTTCACAAAAACCTTTATTGTGGAATGTGATGCCTCAGGAAATGGAATTGGTGCAGTTTTAATGCAGGAAGGAAGACCCATTGCTTTTGAAAGTCGTCCAATCAAAAGAAAGTATTTACAGAAACCTATTTATGAGAAGGAAATGTTAGCAATACTCCATGCACTAAAGAAATGGTGAACTTACCTAATGGGAAGACACTTCAAGGTAAAAACTGATCATGATAGTCTTAAACACTTTTTGGAACAAAGAATATCATCAGAAGAGCAGCAAAAATGGGTCACAAAGATGTTGGGTTATGACTTTGAAATAATTTACAAAAAAGGAAAGCTTAATGTTGTTGCAGATGCACTCTCAAGAAAGAATGAAGAGGTGGAAGCATTGCTTTGTGCCATTTCTATTATCCAACCAAATTGGATAACCGAAGCAAGAGATGAATGGAAGAAGGATAAAGATGTATGGACACTCATTCAAAAGTTGCAGCAAGATCCTAGTACATCTGATACATTTAGTTGGAAAAATGATTCCTTATGGTACAAAGATCGCTTATATCTTTGCAAGAATTCCCAACTAAAACAAAAGATTCTTCTCGAATTGCACACTTCTCCTTTAGGAGGACACTCAGGATTTTTAAAAACTTACCACAGGGTGAAGAAAGAATTTTTTTGGGATGGCCTTAAATCTGATATTCAAAAGTTTGTGGCGGAATGTTTGGTTTGCCAGCAGAATAAAGTGGAGACAATTAAGACCCCGGGACTTCTACAACTTTTATCCATTCCAAGTCAGCGTTGGGAGGAGATTTCAATGGATTTTATCACAGGTTTACCTAAGTCTGAAGGAAAGAATGTGATCATGGTGGTAGTTGATAGACTTACCAAGTATGCACACTTTTGTGCATTATCTCATCCATTTAAAGCAAGTACAGTTGCTACTACATTTATGGATAGAATTCAAAAACTACATGGAAGCCCAAGGGTTATTGTGAGCGACAGAGATCCCATTTTTACCGGAAATTTTTGGACAGAGTTATTTTCTTGTTTGGGTACTCAATTAGCTCATAGCTCATCTTATCATCCTCAATCTGATGGTCAAACTGAGATAGTAAATAAATGTTTGGAATGATATCTTCGTTGTTTTGTATCTGATAAACAAACACAATGGGTCAAGTGGTTACCTCTCGCTGAATGGTGGTATAACACTTCCTTCCATACTGCAGCAAAAATGACCCCATTTATGCACTTTATGGATATCATCCACCATCCATCACATCATATTTAAGGGAAAATTCGAAGGTTCAAGCAGTGGAAGATCACATTGAGCATCAGCAAGAAGTTCTCCAACTCTTAAAGGATAACCTGAATTTGGCACAAAATCGAATGAAACAACAGGCAGATCAACATCGCAGCGAGAGAAGGTTTGATGTAGGAGATTGGGTATTTTTACGGCTACAACCATATAAACAAATGTCCCTCAAGCAAGCTAAGAAGGATAATAAATTATCGCCAAAGTACTATGGTCCTTACAAGGTGTTGCAAAAGATTGGTACTATGGCATACAAATTGGAGCTTCCTGCTTCTTCGCGAGTACATCCCGTTTTCCATGTTTCATGCTTAAAGAAGGTTATAGGTGAAAATCTTCCAGTTCAAACAATATTTCCAGAACTTGATGAGGAAGGAAAAATAATATTGGAACTTGAAGTGGTCATGGAAACAAGAACTCGACAGCTACGGAATCGATCAATTTCAGAGTATCTCATCAAGTGGAAGAACTTACCCACTGAAGATTCTACATGGGAGGATGAGAATTTTATACAGAAGCACCCGAAGCTACTCAAGCGTTGAGGACAACACTTTTTTGAAGGAGAGGGGTATGTTAGGTCCCTATATCACTAGTATAGTCCCTTATTATTGTTAGTGTAACCCCCTTATTGTTATTATTGAACCCTTGTAACTCCCATTTTGTTATTATTGTGCCCTTAAATTATTATTGTTAGGTCGGCTAGGATTACATTGTGGCCCACTAGGATTACATTATGGCCCCATGGACTCCTATATATAGAAAGGAGGTTTTGTAAGTTGTATCATCCAAGAATTGTTCATTTATGTAATGTATTGGAGGTTGCCTCCTCGAAGTGGCTTATTTCTAAGGCGTTGATATCTCTTTTCTTCTATTTTTGGAGCTGGTTACACAACACATACTTCCCTGAAAACCTTGGCCATTGTTTCCAGTTGTTCCTGTAGTTGCTCCTTTTCCATTGTCAGCTGCTCGTGTTGTTCAGTAAGCATGCATATCTACTGCTATTGCTAAACGTATTTCTGTTGTAGCTTTGAGTGGAGCTTTTTGGTCTGCTGTGCTACCCTTTGGATGAAATGGTACAGTTGAGCTGTCCCCCACATCTCCATGCTCTCAGCACTGGAGGTACCCTGATTTGGCCGCCGCTTCTAAAGTGGTTGCCCATTGACAACCAATCTTGCTGACTAGTCTTGAGGTGACTGCGGCGGAGTTTACTTCCACTGTGCCATTTGCCCGTGGATGATATGGGCTAATCTTATGGTGTTGTATCAGGAACTGCTGTAGGAGAGACTTAATTGTCTCATTGATGAAATGTGTACCCTGGTCACTGGTTAGGCTTCTTGGACACCCAAATCGGCTGATTATGTTTTCAAAGATGAATCTAGTAGCAGTATCTGTTGTACAGTTCCTTACTGGCACAGCTTCTACCCAATAGGTCAAGTAGTCAGTTGTCATTATGATGTACCTTACCTTTGAATTTCTTGCAGGTGGCGTAATGGGCCCCACAAAATCGCCTGCCCATTTCTCGAATGGCTGGAGTGTCCTTATGGGTTGAAGTGGTAGCTCACCCATGTGGGAGGGTCGTATGGTCCACTAACATACATCACATTTCTGAACATACGCTTTATTGTCCTTGTGCACTGTTGGCCACCAGAGACCTGCTTGTAATACTTTGCGCGCTATTGGTTTAGCTCCCACGTGCCCTCCCGCAACACCACTGTGGCTTTCCCATAGTATAACTTCCCTTTCATGATCCAGAACACATCTTCGAAGAACTTGGTCCAGCCCCATCTTGTATAGCTGCCCTACAATCAGCTGGTATTCCACATCTCAAACTACCAGATGTTTCTTTTGTGTTGTAGTATACTCCTGCGGACACTGTCCCATGGTAAGGTAGGTTGCTATTTCATTCAGGTAGTCCGGGATGACTTCTACTCTGAAAATATCAGCATCCGGTAGTTGATCATCTAAAGAACCTCCACTTTTTCCATTCTCTAGTCGGGATAAGTGATCAGGCCCTACATTGAGCCTTCCAAGCTTTACAATTACTTCGAATGTGAATTCTTGGAAAAGTAGGAGCCATTGGCAGATTCTCCCTTCTAAGACTGGTTTGTTTACCATATATTTTAATGCAGAATGATCCGTGAAGAATTTGAACTTACCTCCCAATAGGTAGTGGAAGAATTTCTGGAGCGAGTACACCATTGCTAGTGCTTCTCGCTCTGTTGTTGTGTAGTTGTGCTTTGTTGTTGACAACTTGCGACTGGCAAAGTATACCGAATGATTGACTGAAGTGTCCCCCGGTTGAGCTAGAACCGCACCAAGCATAATGTCGGATGCGTCAATGTGTACATGGAACTGTTTGTCCCAGTTTGGGTGGACTAGTATTGGCACACTCGCCAATTTTTCTTTTAGTACGTCCAGCGCCTCTCTGTAGCTTTCCGTCCACTGGAATGGTTCGGATTTATTTAACAGTTTTTCTAAGGGTGCTGTTATTTTGGCATAGTTGTGGATGAAACGCTGGTAGTAGCGTGTGTGTCCCAAAAGTGACCTTAGCTATTTGATGGTCTCTGAAGCCTCCATATTTACAATCACTACTACTTTGGCCGGATCTACACAGACACCTTGATTACATACCACATGCCCCAGCAGTGTTCCGAACGGTACGGAAAATATACATTTCTTCATACACAATGAGATCTGTAGTTGTCTACACCTATGAAACATTACTCTCAGCAGGCTCACATGATCTTTCAGCAAGCTATACACAGTCTAGTCATCCATATAGACTTCTAGGAACTTGTGGATGTATTCTTGGAATGCCGCTATCATAATGAGAGAGAAAACTGTGAGTGCATTCTTCAGTCCGAATGGCATGACGTTGTATGCGAAGGAGCCCCATTTGATAGTGAAGGTTGTCTTTTTCTTGTCTTCTTCTGCTATTCTCACCTAATGGTAACTTGAAAAGCCATCTGTGAATGAGTATGACTCATTCCCTGCAACATTGTCAAGCACTTCCTCACTAAATGGGGTAGGGAATGGATCATGGATATAGGCATTGTTTAGGCTTCTGTAATCCATGCAGACTTGTACCTCTGATTTCTCCTTTTTACTTTGTATAACTATGGGGCTTACCCATTCTGCCTCTTCTACGGGGAATATTAGCCCGGATTTCAGCATTTTGTCGATCTCTGCTTTCAATTTTTCCTTCACCTTTGGGTTTAGCCGATATGGTCTATGTTTCACAAGCCTAGCATCAGGCTTCAATATTATTCTCATTTCCCCCATATCTCCTTTTATGCCTTTGATATCTGCCACTGATGACAAAAACAAGTCCTCATACTCCTCAAGTAGACTGAATATTTCCTTTGTTGTCTGCTCATCCCAGTAGTCTCTAATGGTTGCCAACTTGGATTTGTCCTTTGTCCCAATGTTTACCTTTTTGTTTCTAAGTGGTAGGAGGTGGATACCTTCTATAGTTGGTTCTTCTTTAATTTACCTCTCCCTGGTTTTTTTGAAATACAGGTGTCTGAGATCCTCTAGATTGTCATCGTCCATCTCACTATTAATATTCTGACACGCCTCCTTTTGCTAGATACCTTGGTACTGAAGTGAGTAATTTTCTGTCTGTAGACTATCAGTGAAGAACAGTACCTGCTTGATAGCTTGCAAAGCTTGTGTAATCTTCTTTGTTTGTCCCTCAAAGGTGAAACACTTTATGAATTTCTCCGGAACTTCCTGCCAATAGTGGGTCCCTCTTCTCTTTTCTTCGTTAAGTACTAGGCCTTTCGGATTACATCCAAGGAGTGGATAAACTTGTGAACCCACAGTTCCTCAAGGTATTCATCAGCTCTCCATTGTGCTTCACATTCCTTCAGATGGTTTCTGGGACTTGTGTCCCCTTGGTACCGGTCCTTCCCCCTAGGCTCATTTTCCTCTTGAAATCTAGCTTTCATTTCTGTCACCACCTCATCCCATTGCGTCAGTGAATCGTGATGGTTACTCCACCATCTTGCAGCTGTGGATTGTAATGCCACGTCCATCAAGGGTACTCTCTGGCCTTCTGGCACCTTTCTTTCTACTTGGGCTATGAAAAAACTTACAACATTCATATCTGAAAAGATTGGGTATCCTTGGAGTTCAGCCCCAATCCAATTGACCTTCGCAACATTGGCACACCTCCTTATGTTTGTTTCGTAGCCTCCTTGCTACCAATCGTCCCATGCCAGTTCTGATCCTAGTTCCGAGCTTTGAATACTTCTCCAACTTACCGAGCCTTCTACCATCAGGTTGATGTATTCTTCCCTTCTTCCGGTGGTCATCTGGTAGAGATGGTCCAAGAGCTGATCATCTTCTCGGTTATCCATAGTATCGGTATACCTTGGTCCTTGGTAGGGGTCGAGAAGTTGAGTTAATCTGATTTCCCCTTCCTCGAGGATCATCATTTCTTTCTTTAGATCAATTACCACATAATTTTCAAAAGCCCAATAAATACCCAAAAGTGTTGGGTATGAATCCTTGTCCCCCATGATGTCAATGAATTCAAAGTCCATAAATGTTTTTACCCCCGCAATGTCAACCTCAACATTCTCCAGTCGGCTGATGGGAACAATGCCATACTGGTTTGCCATCCGAAGCTGGATCGGAGAGTATGGAAATCTTGGCCTCCCAAGCGCTTCCCAAGCTTTCCTTGGTAAGATGTTGACATTAGATCCCAAATCAAGCATGGTGTCCTTAATATGGAATCCCACCACTTGCATATTTACTCAGAATTCCTTTCTTATCCTTCTCTTGTTTCTCTTTATTCTCTGAACATATTTCTGGTCCGTTTTCGCTGCTTCTTTTTCTCCTGTGTTCTGTTTTAGCACCCCTTCTAGGTTTTGCTTCAGCCATTCCAACATTGGTGCATTGTTAACAATCTTCAGGAACAAATGGAACCATTCCTGGATTAAGGCTTCATTATTATTTTGTGTCTTCTTGTCTTCCTGAATTTTCTGTAACTCGATTCCTTTGTTTCCCCCCAAATGGGCAAATGTCTCTACTGCTTCCTGGAAAAATCGTTTCTGTCATTTAGGTTTGAATAAGAGCTTTGGGGATGTTGGCTGGACTACCTTTATGGTTTCCATAGTGTGTGCATCCTCCCCCATTCGTTTACCATCTTGTGTCACTATGGCAACGTTTTGCATCGTTTGAGTTCCCGTTAGCCTGGGTTCTGCATTTACTAGATTCTCCCCCCTTTGTCTGGCTCTTTCCTCCCATATTTTGATGAGCTCCGGGCAATCTTTTGTTGTGTGTGAGTTAACATGGCATTGTGAGCACCAAGGTCTCCTATGGAGTGGACATTCTCTAGCCACATGTCCTTCCTAGTCATAGTTATAGCATCGTACCGGACCTCTACCTCCTGTTCGGCCCCCTCGCGTGCCTCCTCCTCTTCCTCGAGGAGCTTCATTTACTCTGTATGATAGTTGGTCCAGCTGCTCCGCCAGGGCATCCAGTGCTCGAAATTTCTCTGTGCTGTGGGTGGTCGAGGCACAGAATTCACAGTATACATTACTTGGAACATCGGAATACTTCTGTAGGATCAGACACATGCGAGGTTGTTGACCCATACTTTTGCATACCTCACAATATTCATTGGTGGCTAGACATGGTTGTGTAGGGAACCCCGTATATTGCTGTTGTGGTGGGTATATCCATTGGGTGTTGATTTGCGCAACCAATCCTAGAGGTGGGCCCCCCTGTGCTCCTGTCACTGATGTCCCCACAATTTGGCCTTGCAACTGGGGGCATTTCGTGGCTACATGTCCCTCCACGAGACAGTGCGTGCACCACACGTTTGGTCTTGGTGGTCATATGGGTTGCATTTCCTTAATATTCTTTGTCAGACTGGCTATTTAATGCTGCAAACCCAGTATCGAGGGGTCCTATACCATTGCACCCCCTTTGAACTCTTACGGATAACCTGCCATGGCTTCTATCTTCATTGCCTGCTCCAGAGCATCCTACAGTGTGTCGATCCTTTGTTGGGTCAGTGGAGTTCGGGTCAAGGGTAATAAAGCCTTAATGAACCAATCCCTCTAGTGGTTAGGGTTGATTGGGTAGCTGAGTTTCCTAATGGCATCCTTGAATCTCCGCATCAAATCCCAAGCAGTTTCTCCTTCTCTCTGCTTGATCTCCCACATCTCTGACAGGCCTTGTTGGCCCATATGAGGCAGTTTGAATTCTTTAATGAAATCCCTCTTTACATCAGCCATCACTAGATTCAGGTGGGCCTTCGACCAATTCATAAACCATCGTAGGGCCCTCTCTCGAACAGTGGTGTGAAATTCTATCAACTTTCCAACATCTGGTTTCTGTCGTGCCTTCTAGATGGCCTCACAGAGATACGAGTGTTGTTCGACATCGTCATTCCCTTTCCCAAAGAATTCTGGATACCACATAAATGATCCCTCCATGCTTACTTGATTGGGTGGTATTAAAATGAATCCGTTGGATCCTGGTTGTGAGACAGGGCCACTAGAAATCCCGCTACTAGCTTGTGCTCCAGTTGAAGACTGAATGTGGTGCAATCTACTTAATTCACGTAACTTGAAAAAAATTTCACTTATGTGCTTGTAGAGCACTAGGGGAAGGTTGATATTAGAGCTACTATAACTATGGGGACTAGGAATACCTTGAGATATGGATGCCGACCTTTCTTGAAATATTTGCTCCACTGCAACATGCATCTCCGCATTAGACACCTCCTTTGGGCACACGTTTGTACCTTCTTCGTCAGACTTCCTTCCTTGCTCCACCTGGGTTGGACTCCTATACACTTGCCGCACTTCTTTCATGAACCCTCCTATATCCTGGGGACCCACCTGACCTTCCATTCCCATCATCTTCTGAGGTGCCTCTTCTTTTCCCTTCTAACTACTTCCTTTTCTATTTAATTCCCGCATCACCCTCTCTCGCCACCTTTCTGCAATCTGCGCCCTCCGATGTGCTCACCGCTCCCTGAGCCTATTGGCAGTCTCAACATCCATACTCCTACTCCCCCTTCTCATGGTTCTAATAACATCTCTCCCTCAGTCCCTTCCCCCGGCACTGGGGTTTTATGCTTCCATCCCTGTTTTCTGGAAACCCATATGTCCTTTGTCTACCATTAATGCCTTGATCAACAAGGGAATCTCCTTCAATAGTTTTCCTCTTAACCCAGATCTGAAAGTACTTTTTTCCTTTGAGAAATACTGGTATAACTCGGCTGCAAACTCTACTATGTATCCTTCCAAAGTAGATTCCACCCAAAAATCTACAGCTCAGGTTAAATCAGTGTCTAACCAATGAAGCATCACTAGATCCTCGTGGGCCCACTTGCGATTGATCTTGCGCAACTTCCCCTTGATGATCTTGGTTTGAAGCCTCCGCAACCAGTTGTAGAGTTATTATGGGAACTTTCCCTAGAATATTTCGTAGGTATCACTAGCAGAGTCAGAGAATAGGACCAAGTCTTTAATCATCTTTTCCTTCTGTCGTCTTAGCTCAGCTTGCTAGGCTATGAACTGATCTAGGTGGTTATCCCACCAGCTTCGTATTTCTATTTCGAAGATCCGAGATACCATGATCTAGCTCCAAAATATATTTTCGAGACTCGACAACGGAACCATTTGTTGGCGAGAAAACATGTCTCATGGAGAAGGCTCGGGTTCAGGGTTGAGGGCCAACAGGGTTTTTCGCCGTATTCTAGATTCATACCGGCATTTACACTCTGCTCTGAAGGGAAGAGAGCCTCACCCGAGGCATGCCATGACCCTACTGTGATTGGGAGTAGGTCGGTATCATCCCATAATGTCCAAACAGGTGAACTAATGCTAAAATAAGGAATTAAACAGTCATGACATAATATTCCGTAACATACACTGTTCAGGGAAACAATTAAACCAACGATAAAAAATAATTTAAACACAACTAATAGTAGCACTGATTCATACTAAGAATCACATAGCAGAACAACCATCCTGGATATATTAATCGTCATCCATCAGAGTAAACTATTACAAGGCTTTGTTACATAAAAGCATAGAATAGAACAAAATACAACACGTCCCTAGGGACAAAAAGAAACTACAGTAACCCGGAAGAGAGGAGAACAGTGCAACCTGATAGATCTCTCATGTGGCTCTCTGTTTCCTATTCCCATCTGTGCCAACCCCTTCCTCCATTGTCTAGTTGCCTATTTTTTCTCCCACCTGCGCGACTGACAGTTCTTCCCCCTTTCTTGCTCGACTGTCTTTCATTTCTTTCTGTTCACCGGGAGTTCACTGCTTGTTTCCTTCCGCGCCCTTCTATTGTCTATGCTTGCTCCCGCAACCACCATGACACCTGTCCTCTGCTTCTCTACAACCTTGACACCTTCCTACCTACCGAGGTTGTTTTCCGCCACGTGCTTGCCACTACTCAAAATCTACTGATTTCCAAAACAAGGGCCCCAACAAGACCTTGGGGCAAAGGTTACATCATTACAACTGTGTTTCCTTCCCCAAGTTGCGATATTGTTTATGGAGACAAATTTTCAGTCTTGATCCTGTTATGACAGACACTTCCATGTTATGCTTATCAGTGGACATATTGTTCATATCTCTATACTAGAGAAATCATGTTGATTAGCTACTGAGCATGGGAATGCCTGACTCAAGACAGATACTATATTTTCTGAAATATGTTGTTGTTTTAGGTTTTTCCTCAGTCCTCCAATCTCTTTAGCTCTACTACACATATTATAAGGTATTTCGGCCATCGTCTTTGTCTCTAACCTCACACTTTAGGGGGCATTTTTTACAGGTCAAATGACCTCCTCATCATTTCAGAGGAGAAGATAAATATGGGAGGAATAAAGAGACCTAAACTAAAGCTACTTTTTCCAAGGTAACGCGCCCCTATAATAGCCAAAGTGCATTATAACGCTCCTGATCCATGAAAAGGTCACGTTAGTGGCTATGAAAATGCTCTGTTTAGCCTAGAGGGCAGCGTTACCCATGTTTTGAGTTTGGAACGGGAAAAACCCACAGAGAATGATTAGAAACTCCAGCTTTTTCTCATAGAGAGTCAGTGCAAAAGAGAAACTGCAAGGCACTAACCTCTTATTGGGTCTTGCCAAAAAACACTAGACTCTCAAGAAAGGAAAAAGCATGGAAATTTGAGGAAACATCTTGGCTTTTTCTATTTAGAACTGGAAGGAGAAAGGCATTTTTTTCCCTCTCCATATCCTATAAAATGGAGTTGTAGGCTCTTGGTCCAAGGTCAAAGGTTTTTTGAATACATGTGAAGCAGAGCGTTTGTTGTTGTAGTGTGAAGGTCAAAGATCAAAGAGGTTCATTGAGGACTTGTTGATTAATAAATCACCACATTCATAGAAAGAGAGAGAGATATTGGAAGACTAAGGAGGGCTTGGTACAACCGACGGTGGTAATCCTCCTTTTTATAAATCAATAGAACTTTATCTGTTTTGTCGATTCAATGTGTCAATATTTTTATTATTTCTCAATTACTTATATAGCATGAGATGAATGGATTAGATGTGAATTACTTAATATTTATCATATGTTAACTTAATTGATAATAAATATATATTGTGGTAGAGATTACACGGGTGCTTTGATTGATCACAAGGTCGATATTTGGAGGTGGTGAGGGAGGATCCTTGCTTTGCTACTTAGTGCTCTCCAAAGACTTCAAGATCTGAAAAGAGGTAATCTCAAATATTATTCCATCAAGTTGTTTAAGTTGATATGAACATATATTCATCTTCTTCGTGAACTATACAGCTAATATTATTGTCTGCCTCGGGCACCGGAAAGCTCTGAGAGGGATATTCGATAACCAACAACCCAAGCATTTTACCCTATAGCAATGATTGCAAAATTTGACCCTAAACCTAATGGAATGACTTCTAAATGGATGATGGGACCTTTAAACCATGGAATAAGGTTGTTAAAATTTATTTGACAATGAAAATGAGACTCTAACCCTATCACTTAACCCTTTAAGCATGAAATGACCTACAACCTATTTAAGACCATGACTAGAGATAAGGAAAACTTTCAGAGTTTATTGATCATGGAGTGGACCTAGAAGACTTCATTTGAACTTGTAATATGACCTATCATTTACCAATGACTTAAAATGACTTCTAAACCTCCTTGAAGTCATGACCAAAAGTAGAGTTGACACAATGATGTTTTGAGAGTTTTTGGGTGATAACAAATAGAACAACAACCATTCTAGAAGTCAAGAATGTGCTCAACAAAAAGAGTTTGTTCACACAGTTAGAAGAAAAGTGTCTCAACTTGGAAATAGGTGTCAGTAGATTCTTCAACAGAATCAAACCACTAACCAAAAGAAGATTACTGTCACTTTTTGTGATAAATGATAAGCTCGTTCTCAGGCAAGATTATATAAAGAAGTTGAAAGGGATTTCCAAAGACACAACTAAGTTTGCAAGGATTTAAGGTTAAATGACAGGAAGAGCTTTTCTTAAAGCTATGGATAATGATTTATTCATACGGCATGAAATACAACACATTTTTGTGTTAAGGCTGACTTTTATGAAATTCACACAGACAAATGAGATTTTAAAAAAATTGATCAGTATCAAAATCCCAAATGAACAACAATGGTAAAAATTGTGTGATTACCAAGAAGGGTGACAGCCAACGCATTATCAAATCAAAAAACTTAGAAAATGAGTCAATTCTACAAATCATCATATCAAATTAGCATATCAGCATCAAATCATCAAAATCTTCCAGCACAACAATAGATTAAAGCAAGCAACAATGGCCTTCTAGAGAGTAGGGCCTGTTAGCCCCCCTATAAATTTTTGACAAGCAAAACAGGGGGCTAAATTGTTGTTCAGCCTTGAAGGAATGCATTTCCCCTAAAAACACATCATCCTTGAAGCCTCCTTGTGCCTTTTGTCCTTTGATAAAATCCCCCCTGCTTATTTCCATCACAAAGCCTCTTTGTTTGTGAAGAAATGCCCAAAAGGCCCCTTTTTCCCTCTTATTTCACCCCCACCTAGCCTCTACTTTGTTCCCCCTTGTCTCTCCTTCTATCTCCCTTCCTACCTTTCAAATCCCCCCAAAATCCCCTTAAAATGCTTCCCTTACCCTTTGTTAGCCATAATTCCCCTTTACCTCTCTATCGTTACCCTCCTTTGGTGTAAAAACGCACTGAAATGGGCTAAAACCCACTTTCCAACCATATAATAGGCTTTAGCCCCTTTTTTTTTCATTAGCCCTAACCACTTCCCCGCACATACCCTTGCGCTAAGACCAAGCGCTTAGGTCCTAGGCGCTAATCGCAATCAGAGGTTGACTGAGAGGCAAATTCCTTTGTAAAACTCTAAAATGCCGATGCGATTGGTTTAATAAACAAAGCCCCGCGACTCATTCTTTACCATTGATCTATCACGTAGATCCGACGGTTGAGCGGTAATCGCTCTCCCTGCCCGATCGCAATCGGAACTTTGTTATGGGTCACCTCTGTCCTCCTCCCGATTGTGATTACCCGACTTAATCCCCACCATTGATTCGTCCCGAATATCTGACGGTTCCGCGCTAATCGCTCCATTCCTCCAATGGACCTAATTGCAAGTCCTTCTCTGATTGTCCGATCAGACTCTCCCTTCGATTGAACGTGAACCATTGATCTGATTCCCAGATCCGACGGTCAGTGCTCAATCGCGCCCCGACCTCCGATCGCAATCGCAAGTCCTATCTTCCGATCCCCAATTGTGATTGCTCCGATTCAATCCCGTCCATCCATCCTCCCCGCCAATCCAACGGCCATCGCTTAATCACCTCATCCTGCTGATCGCAATTGCAACATTTGAAATGTGTGTTGCGATTGGCACCCACTATGATCTCCGATTGCGATTAGACCCTGAGCCCACCGTACTTCCCTTCCGCCTATTCATATAATATAAGGCCCTTCCCTTTGTTAATTGAAATTTGTATTGTTTCGGTTTTACAAAGGGTTTACGCCAATCGCATCAGAAGTTTTGTTTCATATGCATATTCCTCCGCTCTCCCTCCCGATTTGCGATTGCGATTTACTCCAGGTCCCACATCTGGCTCCATTCATTGTTTTTCCGCATTTTCCTTTGTAATTTGCCCAAATGTTAATCTTTGGGATTTTACACTATGTGATCATTTCTCCACCACTTTTCATTGTTCCCACTGTCTCTCCACTGCTCCGCCACCACTCCTCCGGCCTCCGCAACATTTCTCCACCACTGCCCGAGCTTTGTGATGAGTTTATTTCATTATGCAGAGGTCACAAAGAGGCTAATTCAACGGCAAAACGAGACAACAGAGGCGGATTAGAAGGGATTTGAGCCTGTAATTGAAGATTAACAATTATAATCCCGCATTCAAGGACTCAAAGCACAGTTGGGAGACTTAAGCACGCAAAGAGTCTTATCTGTGTTTAATATCAGCAGAACATTTTCTCCAGGCGTACACTGTTCCTACAACGCTCCTCATATCTCCTCAAGCCTTGAAGCAATTAATTATACTGACAGATCCTTTAAAGACTGTCTAGACAGAAGTGACAGAGGTATGGAAAAGGCCTGCAGACTTTAATCCAATCAACCAGATTCAGAAGGCTAGCGCAGAGTACCAAGCTCCAGAAGAATTTCATGAAACAACAGAGGTCAATCTCAACCTGACAGAGTCTCCCAAAACATATTACAGAGTATAGCAGAATGCCATTAAGCAGAATGGGCTCGGCCCCCTCCGCCATTCTGTCTTAATTGATCTCATTCAATTTGTATCTACTCCTACTGTTCTCTCTTTCTCTCAATTATCCTATAAGAAATCCTCGAGAATTATTGTAAAAGTTTGTTGTTAGTTGCTGTTGCAGTTGCTGTTAGAGGGATTCATTCCGACTGTTAGAACAGTCTTGGGAGAGAGTAGCAGAGTAGTATGTATGTAATAGGATGGGAGGAGAAGTCTGGACTGTATTAGCCATTGAGCTTGTTGTACATGACTGGTTTTGCATCAATTAATCAAGCACATTTCACAGGATCCTGGTCTATTACTATTGGTGATGTTTTTCTAACTCTGTTTACTACATTTTCATACTGTTTCATGTTCTTCTGGTAGGCAGTAGAAGTATAACATAGGATTCACCCTTGTTAGGTGCCCTATGTTTCCTGCTCTCCCTACCTTTAATGTTTTCTGCTTTATGTGCTATTTGAGAATTGATTTCAGTTGATTTAACCAGTGTAGTGGATGATATTGCCTACTCTCTGATGTATGAATTAAATGAATCAGTTCTTAGATGTTCTTGTTGGGTTTAAGTTGGAAGGTTTGGGAACACTGGGGATTAGAGTTAGCCCTGTCCACTAGGATCCTTGCGCGACCAGTTTACCTTTCTAAGATCCCTTTTTTTTATCTTATCTCTGTTTTCCCCTTAGAGTTGCTAAAGCAGACCTGGAGTTAAATGACCTCTGGTCCGATCTATAAGTAGCCCCTTTGTCCTTTTGAGAGCTACCTTAGACTATGTCCAAGCAGGTCTGGAGTTAAATGACCTGTGACCTGATCTATAGACAAAAATGGGTGTCTCTCCTTCTTTCACTTTCTCTCCTTAATGTTCCATCCCATCATCTATCTAAAAGATCCTTTAGTATAGATGACTTGCCCTCTGAAAGCCTTGGCTATTTGTTGCAAGTAATTTTCCTTTCATGACTCCATAGCCCAATGGATGGCACTATCTTGGCCTATCCTCTTTGCTGAAGCCTCCTGATGTCTTGTTCCTTTTCTCCCATTTCTTTCCCCAGTCTGTGATCTCATGACTCAACCCAGCAACCAACCAACCAAATCATTTAAACCCCCCATTGTGCTTCATAACTAGCCTAACATCTCATTTGAGCTTCAAAGATATATCATTATTTTTTTTATTGGAGAGATCCCTCTCCGGGTCCAGGAGGGCTAGATCCTAGGGCCCCAAAGTGGTTTGATGTTGTCTTATTTTTTGGTATTGCCAAATCTGCCAAAACATAGGAACCCCAACAGGGCCAGATGTCACAGTTATTCTATCGTGTCCACTTTGTGGTCACACTAGTCAATTTTCAATTATTATTGTAATTAATAAACATATTGCCCATGTAGATACGACAATAATTGTATATTTAGTTAAATACTGCATTCCTTTTTAGTATTAGGGGTTTGACCCTAGATTGTAAAACTTTTCTTTTGGAGCATTGTATTTTGGAGCTAGAGCATTGATAATAAAAGACCATTTTGCAAGATTATTAAGCTATTTTACCCGGTGGTGTCTTTATTTGTTGTTTTTATTGTATTCCATTTATTTCTTTTAGTGCATAATTTAATTCTAATTGTAAAACATAAATCTGAAGAATGAGATTTGCTGCTAGAGCACCTTAATTCTGGCTATGTTTACAATATAAATGTTTTTCCTCTGAAGTCTGGTTAAGATATACTTAATTGATTTTTAACCACTACTAAATTCACTTTTTCTTTCATCTCATGAGTCTTTATGTTTTAAATATCCATTAAGCATAGTCAACTTGCCTTGCAAATGCTCTTGAAAAATTGATGCAACAACCCAGCCTATTATGAATCCATAGCCCAATGGAAATAATTTAAGCAAACCTCCTAATCCAACCAAACAATCAATCAAAAATCAACATCTACAATTAGTATAACTAGCCTAATATTAGAAATCATAAAACAAAGCTACATCTAAAATAGATATCCCTCTCTGAGTCTAGGAGGGCTAGATCCCAGGCCTCCAAGCAATTTTGATGTTGTCCTTTTATGATTATTCCTGCCAATCTTAAAATTATAGAACGATAACATAAATAAATCAATAGGAAATGGAATACTTGGATATTACATGTCCATTTTCGAATTCCATTTTCCTTGTGAAAGAAAAGAAACCTCCCCTCAAAAACTCAGTTTATGGCTAAAAGTTGTAGCACCTCTTTCAAAATTTTCAATAATTATATCATAAAACCAAACTATGTTATCATGTATGAACAAAGAAAAGGGAAATAAGAGTTATTCATAGGAGAAAACTTTTTTTCAAAGTCACTCTTCTATATTATTTAATTAGAACTAATAGCTTTTTCCATGGAATTAATTCCAAAAATGTCCTCTTTGGGATAGTTGATAGTACTTTATCCAATGGGTCCTTCAATTTATTCAATGAAAAAAACCATCAACTCTTTAATATGATCAAAAAATTACATTCTAATCCATGTTTTCAACTTTCTTAGTGCCTCAAACTTCCTTTTATTAGTCACAAAATATGATGTTCCATTGTCTGTACTAGATTGCATACCCAAATGTAGATCCTCTTAATGAAACTAATTTTTTCAATATATCTTTCCTAAACACAATGACCATATTAAATTTAGTTTTAATTGCAATCCCAAACTCAACAACATTAGATGAAATTATCATATGTATCTTCCTTGATATTCTTATTGTGAATTGTCATTTTAAACCAAATGGAATTTGCTAACATCATTACGAAAAAGGCTTTATAACATAATAAAATAGGGATTCTCAAAATCAATTATAGCTAAGACAATATCAACATTGGTTACCCAGACATGATACCAATGTGGACATAAAATAAGAGTACTACATTCAATATGATATCATAAACATCATTTACTATCACAAGTGAGGTTAGGATGGTGGGGTGTGGAGGATAGGCGGTGCCAAGGGATGACTATATCTCCTCTTCAAATGAGTGAGTAAGTTCTTCCACTTAATTAGATACTCTGAAATTAATTGATTATGTGGTTGTTGAGTTCTAGTTTCCGGGACTGCTTCAGACTCCAATATGATTTTTTCTTCTTCATCAAGTTCTAGAAACATCATTTGAACTGGGAGCTTGTCATCATTAACCTTCTTTAAGCATGAAACATAGAAAACTAGGGGTACTCAGGAAGATGTAGGAAACTCAAATTTGTATGCCATAGTACCAATATTTTGCAACACCTTTTAAGGACCATATCACTTGGGTGATAGTTTATTATCCTTCTTATCTTTCTTGAGGGACATTTTCTTGTATGGTTGTAGCCGTAAAAATACCCATTCGCCTACATCAAAACTTCTTTCACTGTGATGCTAATATGCCTATTGTTTCATTCAATTATGTACCAGAGTGAGGTTATCCTTTAAGAGTTGGAGAACTTGTTGTTTATGCTCGATGTGATCTTCCACTGCTTGAACCTTATAATTTTCTCTTAAATATGATGTGATAGATGGTGGATGATATCCATAAAGTGCCACAAATGGGTTCATTTTTACTACAATATGGAAGGAAGGTTATACCACCATTCCACTAGAGGTAACCAGTTGGCCCATTATATTTTTTTATCAGATATAAAGAAACGAATATATCATTCCAAACATTTATTCATTATCTCATTTTTCCCGTCATATTGAGGATGATAAGATGAGCTATGAGTTAATTGAGTACCAAGACAAGAAAATAATTTCGTCCAAAAATTACCAGTGAAAATGGGATCTCTGTCAATTACCATAATCTTTGGATTTCCATGTAGCTTTTGAATTTTTTCTATAAATGCAGCAGCAATTATACTGACTTTAAAAGGATGAGATAATGTAGAAAAGTGTGCATACCTTGTAAGTCTATCAACTACCACCATGATGACACTCTTTCCTTCAGAATTGGGTAAACCTCTGATAAAATCCATTGAGACCTCCTTCCAATGTTGAATTGGAATGGCTAAAGGTTGTAACAAACCTAGGGTCTTAATTATCTCAACTTTAGTTTGTTGGAAAACCAAAACAATTTCCACAAAATTTTTAATATCAGATTTAGGCCATCCTAAAAAAATCATTCTTGACCATGTGGTAAGTTTTTAAAAATCTAGAGTGCCTCCTAAGGGGAAGGTGTGAAATTAAAAAATAATACTTTTCTTTAGTTGGGAATTCTTACAAAGATATAAGCAATATTTGTACCATAATTAATCATTTTTCCAGCTAAATGTATCAGATATACTGAGATCTTGCTACAAATTTTGAATGAGTGTCGACACCTCTTCGTAATTCTTCCATTCATCCCTTCTATTATCTAATCAAGTTGGATAATAGAAATGGCACAAAGAAATTCTTCCACATCCTAATCATTTCTTGAGAGTGCATCTACAACAATACTTTTCTTCCCTTTTCTATAGATGATTTCAAATTCATAACCCAACATCTTTGTGACCCATTTTTCTTCTCTTCTAAAGATAATATTTGTTCTGAAAAGTATTTAAGAATATCATGATCTATTTTTACCTTGAAGTTTCTTCCCATTAGGTAAGGTCACCATTTCTTTAGTTCATGTACCATTTCCAACATTTCCTTATCATAAGCAGGTTTGTGTAAATACTTTCCTTTGATTGGATGACTTTCAAAAGAAATGGGTTTTCCATCCTACATTAAAACAACACTAATTCAATTTCCTAAGGCATCACATTCTACAATAAAGTTTTTTGTGAAGTTTGGCATAGCTAAGAACGGTGCTTGGCACATTGCCTCTTTAAGATGTTCAAAGGACTCAATTTCTTCTAGAGTCCCAGAAAATGCATCTTTATTCAATAATGTTGTTAGATTAGTTGTTATTCTCCCATAATGCTCACAGGTATACTTGTTGGATAGTGTGAGGGGGTTTGAAAAAATTATGCATGACGGGTACTCATTGGATGCAGAATTTAATTATGCATCCAACGAGTGTCTACACAATAAATTTGAGTAAACCTATAAGAAGATAATCCAAAAATACAATTAAAGAAAAAAGTAGTTTTATTTTTTTCCCGACAAAATTTAGAACTCTTGTTTTATTATTTTAACTATTATTTTATTATTTTTCTTTAGGACACCACTTTTAGGTTGAAATTTCCTCTAATTTTTTCAAACCGCACCCCCCCCCCCCCACCCCCCCCCCCCACCACTCCCTTGGTTAAACATCTATAGTGCAAGGGGGTCTGAAATCCATCCCCCGTCATCGATTCAGGTGGGGGAAATCTCAATCGTTACTTTTTGTTCAAGCTTTTTCACAAGCCAAAAAATGATAAGTCTCTCTGGCTTATTAAAATTAATAAATTTAACCTATTATTAAGACAAAAATGATTAATGATAATCATGAAAATAATAATAATGGCATTTAAACAAGCTTGCATTTATGCTTTAGGATTTTTATTATATTTTATATTTTTATTTTATATTTTTTTATATATTTTTTTATCCCAATCTCTTTCTTTTATTTTTCTTTTCTTTTCTTTTATGAGATAAATAATTTAAAAAAAATAAAAATAAAAATTACAATATCACTGTGGGATAAAAAAAACCAAATAATCACACAGGACTACTATATTTATAGGACCCTAACAGATACCATAACCAAAATCGTACCTTAATGAAATTTAGGGGAGGCTTATCTCATCTACAAAATCATTCCAATTGAGCATGATACATGTATAATCATAATCATATCAATATACCAACATCATGCATGACCATACAAACTTCACACCATGGCCCCAAGCATGAAAACCATAACTATGAGAATGCATGCCTAACAAAATGCATCTATCCCATCCAGTTCAAGTGTTTGATCCATGCTCTGATACCACTCTATAACCACCCATCCCATATCTACCAACTTTCAGTCGCCTATTGAGGTAAACATGAGCCGAGGGCTACTATGACATGACTCAACCTCCTATATAACCTTAAGGAAATAGGGTCAAAAAACCAAGACTTTAATGACTTCCATTAGGTGCTACAGGACCCCCAATAGCTAAACCATCCTTCTAGGTGCCCAAACCCTGATTTAAACCTTTATTTCACTGATCTAGACTCCTAGATGTTGGCACAACACTTCCAGAATTTAATTGTAATCATCTAGTCACACGCATATACCTGCAAGGGAGCAACTGCAGTCTTTTTTATCTATTTTTGTGCCTACAACCACGAGATATGAGCCACTTTTTTAGGATTTTTGGCTTGATGGGGCCTAGACCCAGGTTTAGATATGGTTTAACAGACCAACAAAACCCACTATTACCATCCCTTTCGGTAATGATCTAGTCCGCACACCGAAGTCTCAATCAACGCAATATAGGGGGATGCTAGAACTAGGTTTCTACATCCATAGGGACAATGGAGTGTGGCTTTAGGGCTTCTCTTCCTTTCAATACTTAACAGGGCTTCGTAGAATAAATCTACTAATTAGACAGCCACATTTCAACACCTTTGTTGAACTAACAAACAAACTGTGCGATATTATTTTAACAATAATAAAACAACATAAATAACCATAACTAGGACTTTGCGATGCAATTATAAGGGAAAAAAAAAATTAACATAAAATTCAAGTAAAGCAAACAAATAAACTCAAAACAGGGATCTGACTTCAAAATTATTTCATTAATGCTAAGATATTCCCAATATAATCATTTCCACCCTCCACACTCAACTGCAGGGGTATGCACACTCAGCCGCAGACTTCCTAACGTCTTCACGCACTCAGCTGTAGTATACTTTTCTCTAACCCAACCCACATAACACATACTCAAAACAATCTTACATCCAATTTCCAGTATATCATTGACTGACTCTATCAATACTATCCTAGACTCCTTATATAGTCTTTACATTTACAATACCATGGTCCAAAAACCATGGGTGGATCTCAATGTATACAAAATATTCCCATAGTTTTATAAAATAAGGGGCTTTGAACCACCCCAAATCCCCTAAAACTTTTACTTAACTCCGCGTTGTGCGCTCCTCTACTCGATCTACGGAGTCTTTCTCAAAATATTTCCTCGAGGGATCCTCTGTCCAACAAGGGATAGTCTCCAAACCACTACCTATAACTTGATGAAACTTTCCAGAAAAACAAATGACACAAGGAAAAATACTCCAACATAAAACTCAATCAAGGACTTGACCTAACCAGTCCTAACCATGACATTCATTTTGTCAAAAACATGGTGAACATGAAATATATAGGTCATGAATGCATATATGAACATAGAGATATGAAATGTATTTTTGAAACATAAATAAGGTCGAATACCATCTCACAATAGCTGCAATAAAATATATAAGGTGATACATTCATTAACGAACCATTTACAAGTAAAAACATGATAAGATCAATAACTTGAATTTGTAATAAAACCATGCTTATAACCAACATATAACCAGATAAATAACAATGATAGGAAAACCATTAAAGCCACATAATAACAAGTATAATTACTCTTGACTTACAAAGTAAAAATCTCTAATAAATCATGCACAAAATCCAACCAAGTGAGGGACTTCCACATACCACCCAACCATAGATTGGGTTGAACCAAATCTATATTTCAACCTATCACCCCTATGCCATATTCCAAGCATGAATTCCGAATCTCGTGGGATAAACCAATACATAAAAAACCAAGGGAATCCAGAGGTTAAACCACCTCCACCCTCACACTACCATGATCTCATCTAAACCGGTTTGGATATCACGAAACCAAACCGAGCTTGGATTCCTCAGAAGTCCTTCACCATCCCTTGAGGAATTTTCTTGTCTCCACACACCTATTGAGGGCTTCCTGGATAAAACCATATTCACCCCCAAACCTTGGTATTTTCTTGAGATTACCTTGCCATAATCCAAAATCCTTCTGGAAATCCAAATCTCTATTGAAAATCAACAAGAAAATGTTTGTCTAATTTACTTTCCCCTTAAATAAATTAGACAATAAATTTTAATATTATCTCATAATAACTTGTATTAGTTAAATAAGTGATATATACTTACTTGGCTCAATTATTTCGAGTTGAGGGTCAATGGTGAGGCATGTAGAGTTATTCTACTGCTTTTGGGGTCTAACTGAAGTTAATGCACTAGTTTAGTGTGAGTTTAATGAGTTAAATCAAAATAATTGAGTTAAAATCAGCTTAACTAGTTCTAACTGAGTGATGAGATAGTGAGAGGTAAAGTGAATTAAATTATATTTTATTCATAGGTAGTGATCTATCAAGTAACTGATGATTTTCTATTATTAGCTGCATGCAATTCAAATCTGATGAAGACCTAGTTGAAAGAAAGGTTAAAGGGAAGATAACTATCAGTTGTATTATTAGTGGACTGCGCAGGTGGAGTTATAAAGCACAGGATGCCCATGATGGATTGCATAATCAAGGTTGGAATTCCTATTTAATAGGGATTTACTTTTCCTAGGGATTGCATGAGTAAGGCAGGCTGAAGGTGGGCTGAAAATTGGCTATGTGTTTGTCCAATTGTGCCTTGATCAGCATGAGATGATTGGTAAAGTGTATGAGGTTCTTGTTATAACACATGTATTTGATTGTTTCAGGATTCCTTGGATTATTATACAATAGAGATAGAGGGATTTTTAGCAGTTTATTTCCCCAAGAAAATATTGTGTTGTGCAATCGATTGAATTATTTCTCTTACTTTCATGTGATTAAGCGATCGTGATTTATATTCCGCAAATATTGTAGAAGGATTCAATATATTTTTTTAGTACATTGCATGATAAAATTGAATCCATTTGTGTAATTTATACATATTATCAGAGTTCCGAGAGTCACAGTAGTGGGTAATAAATTGATTTTTTGTTGAACAATATTCAAATTTGCATAAACGTTCTTTGGAGATAGAAGCTAACCATGATGTCTTTCACTGGCTTGAGACTCAAATATGCACTCAAGGGTAGTTCGAATTATATTGCATGGAAGGACATGATGGAGGTAGTATTGGAGGATAATGGGTTGAAGGAGTTCATTGACACTGATATTCCTCAACCCATTCAGGAAAATGATGCGCAACATGAAGCATGGAGGAATAATGTCACAAAGACGAGAAGGATATTATTAGAGGGATTTTGAGATCATATTATCTCGAGTCTCCATGGCAAGGAAAATCCATATGATATGTGGAAGGAATTGACAGATATTTTCAAAGCATGAGTGGCCATAGAAAATTAGCACTCAAGGACAAGCTCAGGAAAATAAAAATGGAGAAGGGTGACACAATCCAGAAATACTTGACCAAGTTCACTCAATGTTGAGATGATCTTGGAAGTGTTGGGATTACTATATATGATGATGACTTGGTGAGCCTAGCACTTCTAGGCCTTCCCAAGAGTTGGCATAGTTACCAAGACTCTGTGAATGGGAGGGAGAAGTTACTATATTGGGAGCAACTATGATCAGATTTGGTACAAGAATAGTTTCGTCGGAATGGTAGGGATGGACCCTCATATAAGACTGACGGTGAGGAAAATTGTGCCTTTCCTGCTAAGGAAAATAAGGGGAAGATGAAGAAGTCCTATTCCAAGCCTTAGACTGGAAAAGAAGGCAAGAAGCGAGGCATGTCAAAGGTGAAATGTTTCAACTGTTGTGATGATGGACACTATCCCACAAATTGTCTACAAATGAAGAAGAACAACAAGAAGTCTCTAGGAGCTGCAACAGGTGAAGCCTTGGCCTCATTGTTTGAGTTGGACTTGTCTCTCATCGCATGCATGGAGTCAACTGTGATGGGATATATTTGGTACTTGGACAATGGAGCATATTTCCACATGAATGGAAACAAAGAACTCTTTAGTAGATTGGAGGAGAAGGATCTTCATATGCACATCGAGATGGGTGATGACGAGAGGTATAGCGCTAACGAGATTGGTACAGTTACTTTCCAGATACAATCATGTAAACCTTTCATATTAAAAGATGTCATGCATGTAACAAGTTTGAAAAGGAATTTAGTTTCAGTTTCTATGTTCGAGGATCTTGGATATTTTGTGGTTTTCAGTGAAGGAAAGGTGTTCCTTCATCACAAATCCATAGGACAGGTAAAGAAGATAGGGGTTCATGTGAAGAACCTATACAAACTTGATGTAGATGGTTGCACAACATTGCATAGTAAAGCAAATGAGGTGGTGAGCCTGGATACTGGTGAGCTATGGCATAGAAGATTGGGTCATCTACACCATAGTACTTTGAGGATCATGCAACATATTTCTACATGTCTTCCAAAGGGTACACTTGTGTAGATAGACACATGCAAGGGATGTACCATGGGGAATTATACAAAGGCCATGTTTCATGAGAACAAGAACCAAGCAACATAAATCACTAAGAGAGTTCACTCACATGTGTGTGGACCATTATCAATAGCTTCCATAGCAAAGCACATGTATTATGTGATTTGTGTTAATGATTTTTCTAGAAAGTGTTGGATCTTCTTTCTGCAGAAGAAAGATCAGATGTTCTCCAAGTTTTGTGAGTTCAAAGCACTGGTAGAGAAAGATACATGGAAGAAGGTGAAGGCTCTAAGGAGAGACAATGGTGGCGAGTATATCTCTAATTAATTCAATAACTTCTGTGCCAAATAAGGAATTCAAAGAGAATTTATTTCACCTCATAACCCACAACAGAATGGGGTTGTAGAAATAAATAACAAAACAATTGTGGGAGCAACACAAGCTATGTTACATGATCAAGGCCTACCATTTCATCTGTGGGAATAGGCATGCAACACAACAGTATTTGTGAAGAACTGTAGTCTTCATTGGATACTTGGCATGAGTACACCAAAGGAGGATTTTTTAGGTAAGAAACTAGATGTTTCATATTTTAAAATTGTTGGCTAATTTGTCTATTTCCATGTGACCAAAGCTGTCAGGAAGTAACTAGAACCAACAACAGAGGTTGGGATATTTTTGGGGTACACTAATACTCCCCACAACTATCGAGTGTATTTGTCAGCTAATAGGATGATAGTTGTCAGGATAGGTTAAATTTTATGAGGAGAAATCCATGTTATTTCCCCTTGAGAGGGAGCTTCACTTGCATGTAGAAGAGGAACTCTTAGTTCCAAAGGATGAATCTTGGAATGTGGAGAAGCCACAAGAAAAGGATGGTAAGCTATTGATTATTGTACTTTTCTACTATGCTAATATTGTGGTTGATGGTAAGCTATTGATTATTGTACTTTTCTTGTGGTCCACATACATCTAAGTGGATTAGGTAAAGAATCTCTGTTGACCTATGCCTCGCTGCTAGGAAAAGAAACCTTCACATGCTTGCCGAGTGCACAACCCTTGCACACTTCTTTATTCCCAACCGTTAAGTCCGACCATCCTTGCACATGTCCTTACAAATCGGTAATGCTCTAGAGTGCAAGTGACCTAGCCTCTTATGCCAAAGCTTACCCAAGTAGTCGCTGTCATGCACTAGGGCTCTCATAGGATCCCCTTGCAACCTGTACAGACCACCCTCTCAAATGCCTCTAGCCAACACTCGACCAGTATCCGTGCATATCCTCCCGAATGAGGAATTGCTGATCATCATACTCAGTGATATATCATATATCCATGATAACTTAAACTGAAAGGATATTTTTGATTAAGCCAAGTACATACAAAAAGATAGTAAGCTCGAGGATATCATTTGATGGCATTTGGAATGAGATGGATCCTAGTCCTGCAACTGGCTAGGTAGCATCATAACCAAGTTCCACTTGCATGCATGCCTGCCTCATCAATAGACAGATAGATAGGATAGCCCTACCTCAATAGATAGAAATATATAGACCCGGTCTCCCCTTCCTACCTCACTAGATTGATTGAAATGCTTAACTTAGCCTATCTATACCATCTAAGAATTTCACTCTATCTGGGAACATAAAAGCCTCAAAGGCATACCCGAATTTGAATCGCAAAACAATCAAAAATAGCGAGAATCATTTTCACATATATAATAACTCTTACTGACCGCACATCTCAGAGGATACTTTGAGATAGGTAAGAGGATCTCCTCATGCGGCTAGCGTTTGTCGCATGGGGCAACTTGGGTGTACACTGTGACTGATCGATAGGTATACGACTGAAGGTACCACGTCCATAGGGCCAGGCTCTATGGGCGGGGGTGGAGGAACCAGGAGGAGAGTGTCATAGGCACATTCTAGAAAGAGATAAACGGGTTGGGGGGGGCTACTCAATAATTAAACTACCTAAAATATATTCAAGTAATGCAGCAAGATCAAATCTAGAAGGCAGCAGGTATAGAGATATATCAATGAAGCAAGCAATAAGCCGGGTTCTTCGACCAGCCATTGTTTCTTCTCCCTGCCCATGGTGGCAAGGATATCCCCTCATTATCCTAGCCCCCCATTTCAATAGCCGGCTCGTTTCCTTGACCAGCCCTAAGTAAGACCACCAGGAGAGAGAGGAGCCTCAGCGGAAAGAGCTAATTCTTCCTTCGCCACATGAACCTGTCCACCCTTCTCTCTTCCCTCCCGGGCAATCTTAGAATCACACCTCCAGGCTAAACCTATCCAAGCCGATGTCATAGGAAGTCAAAGGAATCCGAACCTCGCCACCCGGAAGTTAGAAATGGCCAGTCCTATCATAGCTAACCCTGTTGGTTCAAGGGTTTAAGACCCTTAAATACCCTAACTGCACTTTGTCTAATATGTCTGGTCCAATAGTGCCTATACCTCAGCTCGGTGACAAATATTGTCCTTAAAAAGCATTGTACGACCATTGTGTTGTGTGGTTGGCTGCACGAAAGAAATGATGCTTCTCTCCCGGTGGGTTCATGGCGAGCATTACATATTCCATGTTATGCCTCCGGCTTACAAAGGTCACCCTTTGACAAGTCAACCCATTAGCTATACAAACCACCCTAATTTCTCTATTTGCTTAAACTGATCGAGTGGTGTGGCATGACCTAATTTCATTATAGATTTCATAATGGATAAACGAAGTACAAAGCGCAACTAGAGTGGGTGTGGGTGTAGAAGAAGAAAATCCTTCTAGTCAATCTTAGAAGTGGGTTAATTCGTATCTTAGGGAGAAAACGGAGATGCAAGATCAGCAAGCAGTAGTGGTTTATTCAATGGGTTCAGTCAGCATGTACACCTCCACTCTTATCGTACCTTGTATAAACACAATTACCAATCCGCCCCTTCCTTATGCTCTTTAGGAGACACACCTTCCTCACTCATTCTGAGGTCGACCCAGCCATCCCACTATCCCATCCATCTGAGGCAGGTTCCCCAACCTCTTCCTATAAGCGGCGTATTTCATCAAAGCCATACTCTCTCCCCCTAATCTTTCTATAATAGATCCATTCTTGATTGAGAAGGTTAACCAATAGAAAGAAGAAAGATAAGGTGATAGAGGGCAGGGGAAGGGCTTTGCAAACTAGAAAGGCAAAGCAAATGGTGGATGGATCAAGGACTGGAAGCTGCTGAATTTAACCCCCCCTCTGTAGACGCTTGCCGAGGGAAACTCCGAAAGTTGCTTAAGGAATCTCCGATGAGACAGCCAGAGCGTAAGATCAGCAGCTTTATCATTTCCAATCATTCCAATCATCCCGTTCCCCAGTTGCAGTATTCCCAGTTCGAAATCATCTGAATCATATGGAATAGGAATGGTGGTGAGCCCTATAGAGAGCATGAGCGGGACAGCATATCTTTCCGTACTCGCATCCCTATCGTTACTTCATCGTAACTTCATCGCTCTTGGAAAGGACTTGGTCATCACGGCACTGACTTATTTATCAGTAGCATCTCTGGAATCTCCGTTAGCATATTATCCTCTCGTTGCTTGGATCGGAGTGGGAACCGTCAGAAACAGTTGAACCGGTGCCCCCAATTCTGATTATTCAGGCGGGTGGGCGCGCAGCCTAGTTCTATATCTAAGGTGGGGCTTATAAAAACAACCTGGTGGTTATGCGGGTCGACTGGCCAATGGTAGCATAATAGTGGGTCATGATAAAAGCATGGAAGAGAATGCTGCCTTCTCTCTCTCTACAAGAAAAAGGTCGTCGATTGTGAATATGTATCTGATGGATCGACAGGCAAAGATCTATTCAGGTCCACTCGCGAGACAAGATGCCCCGCCTGTGATTGAGTTTGAATATATTCCTAAAATATTGCTGTTTGGAGGTAAGACGCATCTTATCAGCTTTTTCGAATTCAACTGAACCGAGACCTTGTAGCTACCAACTAGGTGCGTGCCTTTTAGAATAATCTTCTTACCGATAATCATATCGGTCCCTAAGCTCCATTGCTGGAAAGGCTCGGCTTCATAACCGTACGTGAATAATATAATAGAAGCTTACTCTTGTTCCTTGTAGATAGAGTTCATTCTATAGTAATGGATTTGTTTACAATAGTATCTCTCCTCCAACTACTTGGGACGGGATTGAACTATCCATCGAGAAGGCTTGCCAACTTGGTTATGGGTGCAAGGTGAGGAGGCTTGCTTACGATGTTGTGAGAGGCTTTCCACCGATGTAAGGGTGCATCACCCGCAGCACGTTTGTGGGAAGGCTTGCTTAAGTCGTGTGATCCCTGAACCGTTGTTGTGGGAGGCTACACAGACGTCTCATTCGTGGGTGAGCCATGAATCGATCTAGAGTTTCATTTGTGGGTGGGCCGGGAAGACCGCATCGATTACCGCATCGATCAGGATGCATCGAGGGGCCGAACCCATTGCTAATTCTCTTTATTGAATATATTCCAGCTGCCTCTCTCCAATCGATCCTACCTACTCTCGGCTAGTGGCTCTATCGTTGCTCAGGCAACCTCTCGCTTAGGCAACGTAGTGGACGTAGAGAAAGAATGAAACTCTCTCTCTCCAGCATAAGATGGTGCAGGGTGCGGGCAGAAGAAAGAGTGGGCACAAGAAAGAGACAGGAAGCTTCGTGGGTGGGCCGGGCAGCATCTCTCTAGTCCCAGGCCTATCTGCCTCTCGCTTCTGCCTAGATTCGAATCAGCTCGCGGGATATTGATAGAGAGCTCAAGCGATTTAGTTTGGAAAGCGCTAGCAATAATCTCATATATAATGGGGGGCATACTATCAAGGAGGGATAGCCAAAATAAGGAGCAACCTCGCAAGCTGGGGTATAACAACTTGTATCTCATACCGGCCGAGTCCCATCCTCCCCGATAGAGTAACATAATGCCTCATCGATTATGGCTATCGCTGTCTGGATCCCTCCCCCAGCAATCTATGTCTTACGTATGAGGGAGAGAAGGGTAAGGGTGTTTTTTCGTGTCCTCGGTGACCTACCTCAAACAACTGGGCTTCGGTCCCCATTCCCGCTTTCTCATTCCCGATTTCTCCCGCAAGACACCGTTAATAGTTCGACGTGCACAGGAAGGAGGCAGTTCTAAATGTGTTACCTATTCTTGATAACACGTGCCCAGTGAGTGAGTAAGTCAGTTAGTTAGTCAGTGAGGGGCATTCCCGATAGCCCGTGATCAAGATTGTGTTTACGTGACCAGTTCTAAATCCCCCGTGCCCTGGAGATGGTTGTCCGCGTGTGACCAGTTCTACGTGAACTGTCGTAGATCCCCCGTTACCAAAAGGAGATGTTCGTACGTGAACAGTTGCAGTATGTTACCAGGATAGGAGTTGTTAGTGCCCACCTGTTTCAATCCCACATGAACAGGAGGCGGCGGTTCAATTTGCGGGAACAGTTCGACGTTTACAGGAGGTGATTCTATGCACGTGAACAGTTTCTAATAATTCCCAGGAGGTGCACCAATTCACTTATTTGCCTAGGACATTACGAGAGAGGTTGAAATACACCCGCGTTTCCAACATACGATGATAAGAACGAATAACCCTTGAATGGAAGGACCAGTACGCATTCCCGCTTGCCTCCTTCCCTCTTGCGTCCTTCCCTCTTGCACTGAACGGTCCGGAACATGGTTACTACTGATTCGGGGAGGGTAAACGTTGAGGATAGATACACGATGATGAGGTTCCAGTGATGGATCAGATAAACTTGCATGGCAGGATTAGGATTTGAGCTACCCAGGTTAGGACGAATAGCTGGTAGTTAGTTGCAGAGTTCTGCTTGTTTCAAACACATGATGAGATGGGGCGGGTGATATACGTATAGAAGCACACAGCGTAGATTATATACGTGGATTTAGGAGCGTGAGTTAGGACGTGTGGAGAGAATAAACAGAGCGTGATTAAGGAGGTCCCAGAGCACGAGAGAGCAGGATCTTGTGACACGACGGAGAGAGAGATAGAGAACGGCTTACAGAGAAAGAGATACACTTACGGCTCTACCACCCAAAAAACAAAAACATACAACGTAGGAGCTATAGCAACACAACACACAGCAGAGGTATTTCTATACGTGATTGTCGAAACAGAGCATTTCTTATTATTGCAGCGGGTATTGATGTGTTGTTAAAGCAGTAGAGCAGGTAAGTATCTGAATCTGGCTCCCTATGCCGATATCGGGCATGAAGGGTAAGACCCCCTACCTCAACCACTAACATCTTAATATCTACTAGTGTGCGACTGGGTTAGAAGGCTCTATGTCTGTCTCCTCCGGTTGGTGTTCCTGGGTATCGCTCTTAAACATCCGCATATGGATTTGTCTGTACTAAGGCCCGGAGGGACGGAGTCACTCACTATTCATATGGTGAGGCCCGTTAGGGATTTATCGCTCACCTCCCCAAAGAGGTGAGGGACTCGGCCGAGGTTACGAGGTCGAGGCCCGGTAGGGACTCACTATTCATATGGTGAGGGATTTATCTCTCTATTTCCTAAAAAATAGAGGTCCGGAGGGACTCGACTGAGGCTACGAGGTCGAGGGACTCGGCCGAGGTTACGAGGTCGAGGAGACTAATATATAAAAACTAATACTAAGAGGAAAGATAAGATAAGATTCCTATTAGATATAAGACTACTATAGGAGTATTAGATTGCTGAGTCTTATTCCTAAGAGAGTAGTATATCACTAATATGGTCTATAACGCTCTAAGACGCATGAATTGGCTAGGTAATAAAGAGTCTAACCATTAATCTTGTGTTACCGCCAGCAGTCATAGTCAGTCATTGCCAGGAGGTACAGAAGGTGGTCATAGCCGCCAATCATAGATAGGAGGTGGGTCATTGCCTGGTTTCTTTGATGCCGATTCCCTTGGTTCTTTCCCAGTCGATCTTTGACTGATGAAGGTCATTGCCAATAGAGTCGATCATTGTAAGCCGGTCATAGCTTGGATTTGATACTCGGCTGCTGGGCTAATCAGCTGCTTGGCTATTCAACTATAATACTACGTGTGACTTGGTTACTTGGATAGCTAGGATACTTGGATACCGGGCTCGGTTGGACTGATCAACTGGGAGAATAAACTGCTTGGCTACTTGAATTGGCTTGGTTACGGATCGACTGCGCTAGTAAACTGTGCTAATAAAATTGGCTAATTGAATTGGCTAATCGAATGGGATGGTGGCTGCTTTCCATCCAACAGAAATAGATTGTGTAGGCATCTAAAGAGAATACCGGTCTATGCGCCTTCTCCTGTAGCTGTTAAGAAACTTTCTTCTTCAGGATCCAGAGAGAGCCAGTTAAGCCTTTTGAGTAAATTGAAGATGAAAGAACGCACTTATTTCTTTTTAAGACATCGGAACAGAAGACAGGCCCCCCCTTCACATTAGGCCTGTGCACGTTATAGGAAGTAATAGGAAAGTCCGGCATTCGTTAATAGGGCACTTAGATACTTGGCTTTCCTGGGGCATGCATTTCAGGTCCTTTCTGGTCTATGGAGTTATGTACCACTTTCTCCTTGGCCTTAGCATTGAGCAAACTATCTTGGCAGATATGGATGGGTCAAGCAAGCCGTAAAGTCCCTCTGCCTGCCTGCAATTAGATGGATGGATGCATATCAACTATAGTAGCTAGTTGGGTCCGGGACTTATCTAGTTCTAGTGTCGCCCGCTCCACCTTGGAATGGATAAACGAAATGCCTACGCTCCGATCCAACTATAGGTTCTGATCTGAGCCCGGCCAACTACAATGATGGGTTATGATCCATGCTAATCTGCCTATTTTTGTATAAGCTGCGCATCTGAATAAATTCACCCTCATGTCGGTTGCGTGGGGAGGGCGGCCCATTTCACTTCCATTTCTCACTCTGATTCCGGAAAAGGCCTTCCTCTATTGCGTATATAGATAGGGGGGCCGATGTTGAACGTTCAGGCTGATGCTCTGTTGTTGGCGAAGCAAAGGGGATACTACACTACTATACTATTAGTTAGTTAGATTGGACAAAGATAGATATAGTTCCTGGACCTGCTTTTATGATGATTTAAGGGTGCAGGCATGGGTATGCGTGCAGGAGGTCATAGATACACCTCCCACCATACACGGGCAGAGAATCGTTGATCTGGGCGCTACAAATTTTCGGGGATAGCTATAGTCCATTTCATCTCGCCGGGGTAGGACCTTACTTCACTATGAGATAGGGAATGCGCGGGCGAAGGCCTTTAGGCGCTGATATAGAGTACGGGCGATTCCCCTTCCTATTCATTTCCTCGAGTGCCCGAGAATACTTATATAGAAGGCTGGTTCTTAATTATTATCGGGTGGTGGAACACATAGGTAGGGTTGGGCGGAGTAGAGTGAACAACTCAAACCTATTTTAAATCCTGCTACTACTCCCAACTTTTGTCTAACTACTGGAGACACGAATTCTCTTCCCTTTGCTAGCCCACCAAACTATCCCCGGTGAAACTCCCAGCCCGCAAACCACCCCTTCCCTGTTCAACTCCTATCCGAGCTACTACTATTTACCTACCCCCAACCCCCTTTACGCCTATTTCTTAATAAGGGCCCCGAACAAAACATCACCCTAAAAAGCAAGCGGACATCGGAGGGATAATTCACTATCCCCGGCAACAATAACCAGTGCACCCAGGCCAATCCCACCTAAAAATCTTTCATATTTGAATTCGGAGTACTTAGCATAAATGAGAATAAAATAAGAGCCACTTTTCCATTTCGCATTGAATAGACTATAGAATCACTAGCGCCAGGACACGCTTGCTCTAACTCGAATTCATTTGGACGTCACTACTCTTTTTGACATCTCTCAGCTTTCACCAAGTCGTTCTTCTTTAAACACCAGTAATGGCAGCATCCTTCATCCATTCCCTACATTAGACCATTTTCTACCGCCCTGAGTGAGCTATTTAATACATTCCGCCATGAGCGATTTTCTACACCTGAGCTACTTTCTTCGCGTGCCATACCTGACTGAGCTAGAGAGAGAGCACCGGAAAGGCGGAAAGCCCACCCTGTTATTGAAACGGGGAGAGCCACTATAGTTATTTTACTTATTCCCTCACCTCTTCCGGGCCGGGCGCTACATCTTATCTTCCATTCCTCTGGGGTTGGACCAGAAAAGAAAGTCTTTATGAATGGGAAATGGCTTTTCCTCCAACACCGAACCTACTCGGAGATAGGAATCTTTTTCGAGAGGTATTAATCCTCGATCAATATACCAAAGTATAAAATACCTCGCTCGCTTGCTCATTCCACTTACGAAGCTGGCTGGCTACGCTACCAATACTACTACTATTATGCCCCGCCCCCTTATCAAATAATAGAAGGTGGGTCTATGGGGTCTTTACAAAGCCAAGAGAGCCAAGGCCAATAAGATGGATTTCTGGACCTGCCCTTTCGAATGAAGCTCTCCCACCCCAGAGAGGGTCTTTTGCCTTCCTTCAAGTTGTCCTTATACTTTTTCCCAATATAGAGACCATTTTCGAGTGATGCCCACACGACGCTAGCTCCTTCCTTGCTGACAGTATAAGGCTCCTTTCTGGCTAGCTGCTTCCTTCCTCGCTAGCTCCTTTCTCGCCAGCTCCTTCCTCGCTAGCACTCGGAGTAAGGAGAACTAACCTTACATATGAATTGAGGGTAAAATATTAAGATTCGTTAGCAAGTTCGGGTTTGATCGGTCTCCTCGCTAACGCTAAGCGCCAGGCTTATCGCTAACGCTCGAAGGCAAGCTATCCAAGCTTTAGATAAGAGGTTATTCCTTTGGGTTATGTCTTTATCTTAGGAAGGAAGGACACACGAAATAATCTTTCCTTTACAACTGGCTAGGAAAGAGAGGGAGAGGTTAGGCTTCGAGGGTAGGCTTTCAACGTGACGAGATAGAATATTTCCTTTGGTCCTGCGATTAGGGTAGGCTTCGAACTAACTCAAGGATGGACATTTGCGTACAGTTTGTAACTGCTTGAACCCCTTTCAGGTGTCTTGATCCATCTTTTTTCAGATTTTTCTACAAAGAAAACAACCAAGAACAAGCCTTGAAGCCAAGAAGAAAGGTCGAGCCCTATGTGTTGGCTTGGTGATATACTTGTTTACATAAACCAAGTACTCATTGTTTGCATGGTAGTTGGTTGTTGTGTGTAGGATACCCTAAGAATAGAGGCCTTGCAACCATCAGAAGGACAGAGACCTCTGTACAAGACTATGAATAAAGGCTAGAACTTAATTCCACTAAGCTTCTGTGTTGATGAAGCAAGTGGGCTATAAGTCTATCATTTACGAATCACTATTTCTCCAACACAAAAATGACCTACACTTTGGAGGAGTGAGCATCTATTATAAGTTGCAATATTTATCCTTTAGGAATGTCAAGCTTGTCTATCTTGTAGATAAACCCATCCTAGAGATGGTAGGAAGCCTTGCTATCACCTTCTTCTTCGCGAACTTGGGCTTGTAGCTGTTGAAATACCTTATGAAAGTCTTCATCTTCTGTGTATTCCTCTTTGTATGCTTCGTGGGTGAAAGGTTCCATATGCATTAAGAGTACCCAAAGCTGTGATCTTGGGTGTGAGTGGCCTTGAAAGCACGTCTTCCAACTTATAATTCAAACCTTCTTCTATTTTATGATAAGAGGAAACTGCTATCAAATTCTAATCCACTGGTAGTGTCTTGTTTTCTAAATCTTACTCTGGGCCTTTCATTATTGTAGCGCCCGGTGATCAATGTGGATGATGGTTTCCTTGCCCATCAGATAGTGCTTCCATTTCTTAACATCTTGAACCAAAGCATAGAGTTAGTTCCTTGTCATATATGGGTAGTTCATGACTCTGCCATGAAACATTTTAGAATTATAGCACACTGGATTACCTCCTTTCATAAAGAGAATTCCCATAGCATATTTTATTGCATCTGTCTCCACATTGAAGGGCTTCTGCAAATTGGGAAATACGAGAAGCTTTACTTATCTTCTATTTCAACACTTCAAAATCCTCACCAGAGGTCAGAATTCGAGAGTGAAGTGTCCCAAGTTCTGGAGTCAAGCTAGTGAGTGAAATCGTTAGCTAGGGAGATAGAGAGTAAGTCGTTAAAGCCAGGTAACTCGGATATATTTCGTTAGTAAGATTGTATTACATTACATATGATATTTCGCTTTCTCGTTCGAGGTAGTTATAGGTGAGGTATTCATTACATAAGTCATAGCAGCTTATGTAAGACCCCCTTTATTTTCTTGACGTTGCTACGCTACATGCCGTTGATGAACAATTGAATGATCTTCTTTCTTTAGCGCTCCTCCTGATTTAGCTAGCCACCAGCCTAACTCAGACAGGCACTTACTTTGCGGAAGACAGCAGGCACCGAAGACAGGCAAGCACTCGGCCTTTCCTTCAGGGCACTTAGCCACATACAGCTGGCACGAAAGACATACACTCACCCACTCACTAACTAACTAACTTCCCTGCCGAAGACAGGCAAGCACAGTCTTGTATTTCTTCCCCTTCTCTTGCTAAAGGTGCGCATATAAGGCATTTATACGGAGGTCCAGAACAAAATAATATACCTCTCCCGGTGGTCGAGAGTTCGGCAGGCTCACCCTATAGCTTAAGCTTATCACGATTAAGGCATTCAGGCAAGCTGAGTGTCCTGGGCCCCGGCACGAAACCACACGACACTACACACCACACTTCATCGATGGACGTCAATAATGAAGTCAGGTCCGGAACTAATTCATATTGCTCAGGCTGTAGGTGAAAGCACGACGTTAAGGTCCGGTACCCATCATATTCATAATCTGGCTGTAGGTTCGAAAGCGTATCTAATCCATAAAGTAAGGTTCGGTACGAATCAATCTTCATATGCGTTTAGGTTAAGGCGCTCAAATAAAGGCATAAAGTAAGGCCCGGTACACAAATGAATCTATCTCTGGCTTCTCGCGCATATCAAATTTTTAAGTAAGCTCCGAGACTAATCAATCCTAATCCGCCTGTATCTGTTTTCGCATATATAATGCATTCAGGCACTTAGTGCACTAGAGCACTACATCTGATCTTTGGTTGGCTTCTCTATCTCTCTATCTATCTATCTTTCCCTAACCTAATGAGCTACGGTACCGGGCACTATCAATCCCTCCCTTTGTCAAGTTCTAAAAAGAACCTAACTACCTACCTATCGCGGGCAGGTTCCATATTGCAGGCAGGAAGGCATAAAGTCAAAGGTAAGGTCCTGAACTAACCAGTGGCTAGCTGCTGCTGCTAACAATTAGTTACGGTAAGTTGTATCCTTCTTATCCGATCTTTATACGTTATTTCCAGCTGCTAAAGGTGGGAACAGGGAAAGGTGGGAACAGGGTGGAACCTGCTAATGCTGCTGCTGCTGTTGCCCATTGTAACAAAAGCATACTAGTTATAATTACATATATAATGAATGAATGGAAGAAACTGATCAATTATTCAATACCAGAATATCATATACAAAGATATATATCTAATGACTAATCATTCTTTATCTACGTCATTCCCCCTCCCCCTCCCCCTCCTAATCTAATGTCAGGGGAGCCGCAGACCTTTATTTCGGCATCACACCTGACCCCTTCCTTAACCGGATGACCTGAGCGCTTCTAAGGTAGGTAAGAAAGGTAGGCTAGGCAGGTAGGTTGGGTAGGTTAGGCAGATAGGCAGATAGGTAGATAGATAGATAGATATAGATGGGGTATAGATGGGGATAGATAGATAGCTGTAAGATGGGTATAGAGCTAGCTGTAGATAGAGTGAGTATAAGCGGTATAAGCTGTATAAGGGGTATAAGTATGAGTATGATGGATGGGCTAATTGGCTTGGAGACTCTCCACACTTGGCCACTCTACTCGGCTTGGCTACTCGGCTGGGCTGGGATACTCAGCTGCTTGGATCGACCGCTTGGATGGCTGCTGCGCTATTTCGACTGGACTAATCGACTGAGCTACTCACTCTACTGGGATACTCAACTGGGATGGTGCGCTACTGACTTGGATAATCCAATGGTTATGCTGCGCCGGGCAACGAACGGCAGGGCTAATCAAATGGTGGGATTCTGCCGCGCTATTCGAATGGACTAATCAAATGGGGACAATTTGGCTAATCAGTTTAGCTACCGGGATTTGATGGGATCGGATTGAATGGAATTTGATAGGATTGTATAGGATTGGATGGATACACTGACAGTGCCTAGAAGGTGGTAAGTCAGTGCTATAAAACCTATACTCAGTGACCAGTTCTACGTGACCAGGAGGTTGTTACTGCCCAACAGTCTCATTACACCCTGCCCAGGAGGTTATTAGTGACCAGTTCTCGATCCACCGTGTCCAGTTTGTACGTGTCCCGCTTCATAGACAGTTTCAGAGCCAGCCATAAGGGCATTGGCAGACAGTTAAGTCTCAGACATACCCGAGATATTCAAATCCTAGCGGGAAAGGCACTTACCCCTATGGAAACGCAGTTCCTACCCGGCCTGGGCTACCCAGAAGATCCCATTGGACAATACGCTGGAATACACTGATACTATCTGATGGGGCTAATCCCACTGGCCCTAATCCGCTATAATAGCTAGGCTCCGCTAATACAACGGCTATTACATTGGCTTACCCTAGGCTACTCCACTAATACAATGGAAAAGCTAATACAATGATATACCATAGGAATATTCATCCGCAGGTGATCTAATGGGAATCAACGGGAATAATGCAGAGAGGGCGGGCCATTACCTACAAAGGCAAATACTCATACAGAGACACAATTAGTTAGGTACACTTAGAAGTGGAGTGGTGGATTACACAATCTAATTTCCCCCATACCCAGAGGTATATTCTATATGCGTTACCTGTTCTCTTTCCCACGTGCCCAGTCAGTGAGTTAGTGTAAGGTGAGGCAGTTTTAGGTTGTGAGTCAGCGAGTAAGGGTCATTCCCAATAAATAGCACCAAGCCCAGTTTTTCGACATTACCTTTTCTAGATACCATGTGCCCAGGAAGGTGCCGATTATCTATATGTGTTACCAGTTCGGCGTTAACAGGAGGTTATTTCGCATGAACAGTTTCTCATCCCCCACGCCCCTCACCCAATAAGTATTTTGGTTTAGATTCCCTTGTTGAGCCCCAGTCCGCCATTCCCATTCCCACCCGCTTTACCCAGTCCCGCATTCGCCATTCTCCCATGCCCCATTCAGTTCAATCCCCAGTACGCCGCATTCAGTACGCGTTCTGTTCAAGCCGCAACTTAAAAAACAATCTTATCACAAATGCGTACCCATCATTACCCAGCTTCGTACTCAGCATTGGGGCATGACCCAATATGAAACAATCTCACGTATCGATGGATTCTTTCATTGAACCGATGTATTCTTGGATGTTTTTCAAAACGATGGAGCATTTCTTCTTTTATTTCTTCTTGGCTTTCTTTGAACCGATGCACGATCTTACTTACGATTCTCCTTTTGTTTAAAAGTTGCTTAGACTCTGTTGTATAATAACATATATAATGAACACAGAAAAACTGATACATCTTACGGCGGGATAGCCATTACCACAGACAAACGCCCCATCTTACGAGAAAAGCATCCCATCATTCAATGAAAGATCCATACCCTATCACGGCCCAATAAACTACCCATCTTACGGGAGACAAGTTACAATTGATTCATCATTCCCCGTATCACGTAACGATCATAACCGCGTATCTCGTACCCTTCATTCCCCAGCTAACTACCAATACGTGGTTAATCTATCACTCCCAATACGATTCATTCTCACGTATCCATCATTCACAAACAGATATCACGTACTCATCATTCACAGCTCACGTACCGATAAGATTATGCATTCCCCAATACCCAATCATCAGGAAGCTTTAAGGAACCAAAACTCAATCAAAAGTAACCCACATTCTCACTTTCTCCCAGTCCCACATTCTCCCATTACGTTCAATCCGCATTCCCCATTCCCACATTCAGTTCGCATTCAGGTCCGCATTACCCATTAACCTTTCAACTTCTCCCCTTTCACTTGCTCTGCTTGATTTTACACGATGCTGCTTCGATGCATTATGTTACTTCGATTAGGGAGGTTATATTGAAGCTACTCCATGGCCGGTAGGATAGGCCAAGTTGTTGATGAGCCCCCGCATGCAAGTGGGTGGTTGCTCCTGATTTACGCCCTCGATCATACGCCCCCTGGATTAGGAAGGAGGATCGCTACCGCGGGATGAGGAATAATGATTGATCGCTACCGCTTTATGAGTTTAAAGGGATCGAAACCGCTTTATGATACGCCCCGCTTTCCCCATTACCACATTCCCCCTTTCTTCCCCCTTTCACTTACCCCGCCCAAGCTCCATTACCCATTCAATCCACATTCCCGCATTACGTTCAATCCGCATTCCCGCATTACGTTCAATCCGCCTGCCCAGTACACTCACCCAGGAAGGACCATGAAAGGATATCGCCAATAGAGGAGGTGCTGGTGATAGCCACAGTCTCATTGGCAGGAAAGAGGTCGCCATAAAGAGGTGGTCATTTACACGCCGATAAGGAGGTGTCGCTGATAAGGAGGTGATCATTTACAGGAAAGGAGGTGGTCCTTGTCGATAGTCCCGATCACTTATCATGAAGGAATTCATTCGCTGTTATTTCCTTCAAGGGTGCAAAGGGTGTTCTTTCTAACTCCTATAACCCGAATGATAGGGATGTCGGTCACTATAAAGAAAACCTCCAACTGCTTTAATACGTTATTTTTACTATTAACTGTTACTAGCAATTACCGGTAGGAGGTAATGACAGGGCAGACCCAAACCTTCCTATTCTCATTTCACAATGTTTAGAACTATTGCGTGGGGGCATGGAAAAGCTAGGATTGCTGCGATTGCTTTTACCCTATACCCACCCGTGAGGCGAGAATGTAACCCTAGACCGTGTGGCGAGACGACACGTGACGCTAGTGAGGCGAGACCCACCCGATATTATGCTTTGCTTGAAAAGAGCAACGAACCGGAGACCTTAGATCTTATCTCTTGAGACCTGGTTGTCTCTCGATTGATACCTGGATCTCGATTGATACACGGATCTCTCTTCTTGCGACCTGACGACGATGAAAGAACTTGACAGATTGCCTTTGACGCTAGACCGTGATGCTAGAACGTTTGGCTGGTTGAACCCGAGGGCTGGTCGAACTAAACTGAGGCTGGTTTAACCCGTTTGGCTAGAACATGAGGCGGGAACATGTGGATAAATGATATAACCCGAGGTGGCACCCATCACACCCATTTCCCACATCACATGATACGATATATTTAGTTTCCCCCATCACATAATACGGGATATATTTAGTTCCCCATGTTGTTGCCACGATACGATATATTGAAGTCAAGTTGCACCATACGGGACGGGACCATATCGATCCAACACGGCATGGATTGGGCACGGAGCAATGGAAGAACTGGTCCAAACCAACGACTATGCTTCGCGCTACAAGAGCACCGACCACTATACACGGGACGCTTCGCTTATGTAACGTTATATGCGCCCTAGGAAGGCGAGCGAGGTAGGTAGGAGACTGAAGGAGGAAACCGATACACCCGATCTCTTCTCGATTGATCAATGCCTGATCGAGAAGATCTAGACCTCCTAGCCCTTGCGACCCCACACGATCCACTAAGAACGTGGCTTAACGCTGAGATAAACAATAAGAGCAGCACCGATTGATTGAAATCGATCCTTCCACCCGATGATTGATTCTCAATTGAGAACTGCCCTATTGCTGCTGATCTCTATACCCGATCGATTCTCAACCTCCTCGACCTGGAGACCTACAAGAGCCAGAACACCAAGACCTAGGGACGTTAACCGAAAGACCGCAGTTCAACCTCCCTGGACGACGGACGATGCTCACTAGAGTGATTGATTGATTACGGGCAGGCGGTGGAGAAGGAAGGGGAGCACCCACACATGAGGAAAACATTCAGATTGAACAGAAGGCTCTATGGAAACTCTTTTTCAACCTGATTTTAGACCAACCTAGACAGACAATATTCGCAGAGGGAAAACATACCCTGACAGTCCAACAAGGTTGAATGCTGAAATAACCTTACCCATTTGAGCTTTTATGGATCCACCTCACCCCATCCCCATGCCTCATTATTCTTAAGAACCAAACCTTGATTACTACCCTAGGATATGCAGTCCCTTACCAACCAATTATTTCCACCAGGAATAGAAGTAGAGGATAAGTATGGATAGAATGCTATGAAACCATCTTACCCTTTACTTGATTTCTTTACTGCTTCACCCTAGGATATGGAGTCCCTTACCAACCAGCCAATTCGCTCAACCAGGAGGATAAGTACAGTACAGCAGATATAAACCCCTTACTTACGAGCATACACCTGGCTTTTTATAGACTTTCACTTACTACTGCCGAAATCCTAGGAGATGATGATGTTATGCTGCCCAACCACGCTTACCTTATGTCAGGATGCATTAGATGCTATGGTCTTTACCCCCTTTACTACCCCACACGTTTCACCTTCACCTTACCCTTACTGACCTGACCATCCTAGGAGCCTAATAAATGGAGTGCTGCCCAACCCATTCATGAAGCCAGCGAATAATTGAAATAGGGCATGCATGCTATGAACCCTTTCACCCCCTTAGTTTACCATTTAAAGGGCTTTATCCACCTCCAAGAACTAGACCTTAGCCCTATACCACTTTAGTTTAGGAATGAGTGCACTTATAGTGAAGTGAGTCGGGACTGCTATGAACCTTTTTACCTACCTTCCTTTGGTTCCACACAGCCTACCCTAACTAGACCTTAGAGCCCTATACCCACTTGGATGAATGAGGCACTTAGTTGGTACTGCTATGAACCCTTCTCTTAGAAGCAGGACCGGATCACTCCGAATTCGTACCTTACCTTGATGACTTTTCAGAACTTATACCACTTACTTATAACCTCTTTAGTCAAGAATACCTTCGTAGGGAGCCTTCTATTTACACTTTACCCCTTACCCTTGTTTCCACATAACCTATAACCTGAAGAACTAGACCCCTTATACCATTGAATGAATGAATCGCTTAGTAAGTACCTCACCCTATTAGTAGAAGGACCGGATCTGACTACTGAACCCTTTCTTACCCTTCTATCCCCTTACTGAAGTGTTTCCGTTCCGCCCTGCCCCACCTAGATACCTAGACATATGCCCTATACCATGATGAATGAGGCGCTTAAGAGGTACCACTATTGAAACTTATCTTAGAAGGCTATTAACTACCCCACACGTATCACCAGAATTACGTATTCACCTATAGACCTAGGCCCTATACTACGGCTTTTCTTAATGGAAGCGCTTAGGCAGGTACGATACAGCAGCTAGAGAAAGAACCGGACGGAATAGCATGGATGGCATTGATGGCATGACACAACTATACCTTTACTGAAGTAACATACAGGGCACCCATCATACGATCTAGACCTGGTAGCCCTACCTAGAACACAAAATTCATGAAGCGCTTAGGAAGGAGGGAGGTACCGCTATTCACAACCCTTCTCTTTGAAGCTGCTGGTATCAGGACCAGATCAGACTACCGAACCCTACTCACTTTTCATGCATCAGCTAGGAATGAATGCTTCGTAGGGGAGGCAGGCATATAGTCATTCAACCTTTACCCTTGCTTTTTTACCCTTGATTTCTTTTCCATACAACCAACCTGCCCTTGGATGCCCTCACCTCTTGCTTCGGCCAGGAATGAAATTGTTGCTAGGGTGAGCGCAACCATTAGTTTCCGAACTCTCGACTATAAGGCCCATAGGGTGAGCTTTCCGAACTCTCGACAAAGGCCGCCATCGACTCACTATTCATATGGTGAGGGAGAGGACAAATATCCCTGACCTCCCTCTTAACCGCTTGCTTCATTCATCCAATGGGTTAGGACATGACTTCCTCCACATCCTAGGTAACCATAAGGTTGATCCATCCGGCCCAAGGTCTAAGCAGTGCCTTCTAAGCGGCGCTTCATGAATCCAAGCTATGGCATATAGGTCTAAAGGTGGATAGGTTGGACTCAAGAATAAGGCAAGGGTGAGAGGAGAGGGTGCATGACTAGATGCCTCCTTTCCTCCCCATGAAGCATTCCTAGCGGATGCATGAAAAGTAAGTATAGTAAAGTCTGATCCCGTCCTGAGAATAAATAGAAGGGTTAATAGTAGTAGTGACTAAGCAATTAATAACAAGTTAATAACGAGTGAGGGCTAAAGGTATATCTAGTTCTTGTAGAGCCATTTAAAGGGTAAACCAAGGGAGTGAGGGTTGTCAGGGGGGCAAGGTCGATATAAGGCATGCAACAAGGGTTGAAGCGGTCAGCAGGGTCTCGATCATCATCTAGGGTCTCCGGTTCGTTCGTTGGTTGGGTTATTCGAGCAAAGCCGAATCGTCGGGTTGGTCCAGCCACACACAGGTTCTAGCATCAGGGTCTAGCGTCACATTCTAGCCAGCCGGCAAGCAGGCCGTCAAGTTCATCGTTGTCAGGTGGCAAGAAGATCGATACGAGTCGGGTAGAAAGGGAGGTCGATATCAGGCAGGTATCAAGAGATAAGATCTCAGATAGAGAGATCCGGGCAGCAAGATCTCACTCGATCAGCAGGTAGGATAACTACTGTGGGATTTCGGTGAACGTCCTTCTTGGTGGTCTGATTCGTGTAGGTCTCTAGGTAAAGGAGGTCGAGAATCAATCGGGTCTATATCTCAGCGCTATAATTAAGTTCTCTCTCAATCGATAAAATCGAAAGTGAACACGAAGGTGAATAAACATATATACATGTCTGCCCCAATGGCGTCTATTTGGTGTAAGTAAGATCTAAAATAATCGTTAACAATCCCGGTGTAGCGTAGCGAAGCCGGGGCATATTAGTAAGTAAAGAAAGGTAAGATAGTGTATGATAGCATGTGCTCCTGTAAACTGGGTTCTTTTTTGGCTAACCTGGGTAATAGGTGCTTCTTCCTTCCTTGCTCCTAGGATTCCGGTATAAAGGCCAAGTGAAGGTTGTGGTTTCTTCGTGCCATCCAATAAAAATTCCCCCCATTCCGATCCAACGATTCAACGATCCAAGGTGTTACTCCCCTTGTAAGACCTCATGGTATAGGGCCGGTAAATAAAGTCTATCTTCTGGCAGGTGTATTGTATAAAAGGTCTTGTAGCATTCCCTCCAAAGCGCTCATGGTCTAGGGCTGTACAGAGAATACCTTCTGGCAGGTGTATTGTATGACCAAGGGTAAGGGCTTCATGAATCTTCCCTATTTCCTATTATCTATTCGCTATCCCCCATCCGATCAGGGACTGTTACTGGTTTTCTAGCATTCCCTGTGCAGCACGTGTCTAGGGCTGATAGAAAGTGTTTCTGGCAGGTGAAAGAGAAACCCAAAAGATGCTTGAAACCCAAGAAGAAGAATAACAAAGATAGAAAGCGCAATGGCCACCCTGTTAGTGCTCTAAACCTTTACGACGCGAGAAGAGATTAAGGAAGTGAAGTTAAAAGACCGACCCTTGAGTGCCGGGGGCCAAACAATGACCAGTGTCATAGCCTCATCAGATAGCCTTGTTTTCATTACCGACCCTTGCCCGGTGCGGACAAGCAATAAATTACCTTGCCTTCTTTTTGGGTGTCGATCGCTAGCGCTTGCCGGGGAGCTTCTGTGTTTCGTTTATCGCTTTGCTTGCCTCATCCATACAGAGCAACAGCCTTCCAAAGCAGCCACTACTGAAGAGCCTCTTGGCACTTATGAATAGGACCTGGCATTAGAGTCATCGTCAGAGTCTTATCTCGTCAATTAATGGTACGAATCCTTGTTTATCCTCCCCCTACCTTCTCTTCTACCACTCCTTCGACCTTCGTGTTGTTGTGGTGGCTTTGTGCTGTATCAATTAATCAATAGTCTCCCGGGCGAAGCCCGAAACAACTCTATATTCAATACTAAACTAACCATAAGTAGTACCCCTGCTAGTGGTTTCCAAGCCCGTAAGTTCTCTGTGTTCTCCAAGCCCGTACATATATATGTGGAGTCTGTCTGCCTGTATTCCAACAGGGTTGGATGTTCGACTGGTTGTTCCTTTCCAACTGACTGTCTTCCTGTGGGCTCAACCTTGTCCTCCAATCAGGGTATGTGATGAAGTTCGTTGAGGATGGAAGCAAAGAAATTCGTTGTCCGAAGACGCTAAGGAAGGAGTGATGGCGTGCAGAGGGTCGAAGAGAAAGCCAATAAGAAACCCAGGGGAATCATTCAGAAGAGAAATAGCAAAAAGGTCAAAGTGCCTACAAAGGTAAGATTAATAAAGCAAGTGTGATTCCAGTGAATGCTGTCTGGAAGGCGAAAGCTAGCTCTCTGAGAAGTTGGTGAACGTGGCAATTTGGGGCATTAATTCCAAAGATAAGTATTAAGGCACGGAGCGGTGGGCCCTTTAAATGGTAACAGTTCAGTAAAGGCAAATAGACAGCGACGGTGCCCAAAGCAAAGGTGAAAGTGGCTACCCCCGCCCTAATAAGATCTCTATCTCTGAAGTTCAGGAATGCAGTGAATCAATCCAAGAAGGTAGTTTGGTTCATCTCGTCCTGATAAGATAAGGTAAATAGCAGTACCAACTAAAAGCGCTTCATGAAGTTCGTGGTCTAGTTCGAACATGTCTAGGTCTTAAGGTGGGTAGTTTGTGTGGAACCAAGGTAGGGGGTTGCTTATAGTGCTTACCCCACAAGGTATTCCTAATTGAATGAATTGGTTTATAAGGCAGCATTTTCCCTCCCTCCCCCATTCATATCATAAGTAAGGTTAAGCAGTAAAGTCTGGTAAACAAGGTGTATAGCATGCAAGTAAGGTACAGGGTAAATAGATGGCTCCCGATTCCTGGCGTAATTGGTGATGTAAGTAGGGTAAGTATAATGTCTGAACCCGTCCTGATACCACCAGCTTATACGAGGTTAATAGCAGTACCCGACCCGAGACTAATTAACTAAGCGATTAATTAATCCAATATAAGGCGGCTAACATGTCTAGTTCTTAAGGTAGGCAGTAAGTAAACACAGAAGTAAGGGGTAAGGGATCTATCCATCCATCCCATCCGGTGCTTCTAAAAGTAAGTAGCAGTCCCGACTCACCAAGCGCTTCTTCATTCATCCAAGTGGTCTAGAAAGACCTAGCTAGGGTAAATAGGCTGGTTGTGTGGAACCAAAGGGAAGGTAAGGGGTAAAGAGTATAGATGCTGTAAAATACTATTTCTATTCCTGGCTTGGGCATAACTCAATCTCCTAGGGTGAAGGCAGTAATAAAGGGAAAGAGTAAGGTTGATCCATCCGGTGCTGATAAGATAAGTTCTCTAGCAGTACATACCTCCCTCCTAAACGCTTCATTCAGTAAGTGGTAAAGGGCTAACATGATGTCTAGCTCTGAAGGTGGGAAGGTAATAAGTCAACACATAAGTAAGATAGAAGGGTAAGAAGGTTGTTTCATGCCATCCCATATCGGGTCTATGGTGGTACTTCTTAAGTGCTTCATTCATCCAAGTAGTATAGGGCAAGTCTAGGTCTTAAGGTGGATACGTAGTGTGCAGCGCTGTATTATGAGTCATCCCTTAGAGCTCAGGTAAGTGCTTCCATCAGGTCTTCTGGCAGGCGAATAAGTCGTGTCCGTCCTGCCGCATCTGCAACATCGCCCTATCTATCCATACGAAAGGGCAATTCGCTCGGTGACTTTCGCGGTCGCCCTCACTAAACCGACTTGGATCTGAACTATGATTCAGATTCAGTCTGACTGAAATCGGATTGACTTTTCATGCCGTATTTTACCTTTTCCCCTTTCTCCCCGGCCCGATATAGGTTCTCGGAGGTTTTCGTTTCCGTGCAGAGGCAAACTCTCCAGATTTATGCCCAACCTTTCCTTCAGTGATCTTGCAACGAGCAGAAGTTTTTCCGTTATAAATTTGTACAAAGCAATCAACAGATTCTGGCAAAATGGGAGATCTACGTGACCGAATTTTCCTACTAGAAATATTCTCCCTCTTGCTCCTCATTTTCGACGAGAAAGCATCGACGAAACTGCCCTTCCATATAGATCGTCGTGGCGCAAACTGATTTCTGCGTCTCCCCACTACTGTTCGAAATCCAGCTTTGGTGGGCTTTCCCCAAGGTGACACCGAAGGTCTACCTCCTTTCGTGCGTCCTGCACCTCCTCCATGGGGATGATCCACCGGATTCATAGCAACACCCCGAACAATGGGGTGTCTGCCTAACCACCGGCTTTGTCCTGCCAAGCTTCTCTTCCGTGCACCATGGTTGGGATTGGGAACTATACCAATAGTGGCTCGGCATCGGGGATCTATGAGTTTTTCAACACCCGGAGGTAACCGCACAAGACATTGTGGTGCATTCCCGGGTTTATTCATTGTTTGAGCGAAGGTTCCTACAGCTCGAGTCGGCTTTGCGCCTTGACCTGGATTACATTCAATATTATGTACCCATGTTCCTATACGTATATCGGCGGATGGTATGCAATTTCCTACTTGATAATGCGGATCGAGTATGTCGTATCTATAAGCCTGGGGGCGTGGCCAAGAAGCAGCCCGCTGACTGCTACTATGACTATTCTCTTTCCCTTCCACCCGGCCTTCATTCGCTGCTGTGCGAACAAGGAAAGGTGAGGTATGGGCTATCAAATTATGGGGTTGGTGGTAGCTGCCTAAGTTGAACGAGGTCGAAGGTTTGGACCAATCGCAATTCGTCACCATCTTGCCTGCTTCCGATTGATGACCAGCTAATATATAAGTGTTGACCTAAGCCGCCGCACCATCACTATGTATGCTGGGGCTCGGCTCCCGGACCGTACGTGGGCTGCCTCATACGGCTCTTCCTAAGACCCAATTTGTGTGTAGGTTCATAATTTGTTACGGCAACGTAGATCTATAGTTCATTCTAGGATCACCTCCATAGGGTGAGGGTGAGCTTACCGAACTCTCGACAATGGAGAGGTAACGAACTAATGAGATATATTATATGTAATTACGCTCTATCGAATCCCATCACCGTCGAAAGATAACCGCCGCCAACGTAAAATGGCCAATCCTTCTAGGGAAAGATGTTCAAACCGCCGCCAGAGGTGAAGCCGAATGAAGCCATAATCACATATATAATGAATGCATTCAAAGGTCTTACCTTCATGCTCAGGTCATACCTTGGAAAGAGAACCGCCGCCAACGGTAAAAGGGCCAATCTAGTAGGAACGTAGTCGCTTGTCCACATTGGGCAAGGGATAAAGCCCTAAACCGCCGCCCACGGTAAAAGGGCCGATATCTTAGGGAGAAAGTCCTAAACCGCTGCCAAGGCTCAATATTCCAAACCTCCGCCAAGAAAGGATATTTTCTAAACTAAGACATAAGAAAAGACTAGCCATACACATAGTCTCCATGACAATGAATCTTATTGGCTAATGCTCCTCCCATATGAAAATTGGTTGTCAGAGGAGCCTGCCCTCCCTTAATAAAGAATGGATGTCTTCAGATTGAAACGAGGGGGATAACAACCACTTATCTTCTCCAATGGCGAATGGAGTAGTGAAAGCCTATTTCACAGTGACTATCAGATATGAACTGGAAATATTGATCTAAACAAACATAGCCTCATGTAAGAGATAAGCTCATAATACTGGCATGGAGTTTATAAAAGGGGACTCCCATAAAATGGACTGTTTGGAGGAGCTTCGGACCCCATCAAAATGTATTACTAATAAAAGGTTCCAAGGTTACGGGCTAGCATCTGCGGGACTTGGCGGGGTTAACAAGGTGGCCTCTTTTTGGGGCTTGCTCCTTCCTCTTCCTGTGGGACTGGCTTATTCATAAAGGTGGTGAAAGGTAAGGGCATAGATGACAAATTATTATTACAATGGCAAGGACGTAGAAATGCGCGTATCATATGTTCAAATCTATGCAATATCATATAGATATGCATTGATGTAGAGATATAGATAAAAGAAAGGGAAGTGTTTTTGTTTTATCTCAGCCAACTCGGGCTGCACTTCTGAGGTGCGTGCAAGTAGACGAAAAGCAAGCCATAATACATTTCGCCCTGCCCCACGTGCTAAGTTATCACACTAGGGACATATCTATTCTCTCGTCTGTCGGTAAGGGGACTTGGCAGGTTCCTGGCGTTTACTGCACATAGAAGCGATTCACTTTCTATTGTGGATGCTGTGCGATGCTGTGCCATTCATTCCATCCATCCATCTAGCTGAGGACCAATCCCAATGACCAAGATAAACGCTCTGAAAGGGTAGATTTCATTACAGATCAAATCCAGTTGATTGGACCGATGAGAGCGCCATCTTACCCCAGAAAAAGGAAATGATATGAAACAACCAGCCAGGGCCAATTATGAGGTTTGGGAAGATCTGGTCTAGCCTAGCCTGCTCCACCAACTTGGAGCAACACCGATTGATTGACACCTGGAATAAACACTTCGAGAACCTACCGGCATGTCAGCTGAAGTAGGCCCGGCGGGGTGCAGGGGCATACATACCAGCAAAGAGAAACTATATAAAAGGTTTGGGTTATTATATAAACAAATAGATTTTTATTGCCCGGATGTATACTCCTCATCCTCACCCCCAAAGAAGAAATATTCTTACTCAAAACTAGCCAATGATTAGGTTTATGACTTACCCTATCTCTATTCTTCCCGTTAAAGCAGTAAAAAGAACACCTCCTGTTGTGAAAGTATCCCATGGGTATAGAGTTTGAAGACTTGTCTCTCCAGTAGTTTCCAAAGCAAGCTATATGACGAGAATTTCTTTCATGTTAAGAAAAGAAAGGTGTCGTAAGGCCGCTTGACCATAAGGGAAAGGAAGGGGACTATTTGCTTTTGAATGGGCAAGTTCAACGTATGGATGGCGAGCTTGTATATCACTAGATATGTCTAGCTTCTGAGGCACATTCTCCGCGTTGTGAAGGCCTGTTGAGCTAGCTGTATCTGTTTAGAAGACCTTTCTCATTCAATCTTTTTTCAGAGCCGGGGGACTGGCTTATTCATAAAGGCCAGTTGAGAAGGCCAGTGAAAGGGGCATAGATTCCCAATAGGCAAGGACGTATCGATGCGAGTTTAGACCTGCCATAGCAGTGGTTTTTCGCTCTGCTTTCATCTCTTCTATGGAATTGATTGCATAGAAACCACCTGACATTTCCATATGTCATTTCCGTATGTGTAGGTTGGGATTTTTTTCTCTGCCCTTGCCAACGTCGCCATTGCCGCAGCAGTGAAAGGAGGGGAAGGTGGGAGGGAGTTTGTACTTGCCATGAAAAGGACGTAGGGCTCGCCTGACATAAGGACCAAAGGGACGGAGTCACTCACTATTCATATGGTGAGGCACGTTAGGACCCGTTAGGGGGCTCGACTGATAAGGCCACCATCGATTTATCGCTCACCTCCCCAAAGAGGTGAGGTCTGGAGGGACTCGACTGAGGTTACAAGGTCGAGGGACTCGGCCGAGGTTACGAGGTCGAGGAGAGGAAACGAAAGCTGGCTCGACCAACGGGAGAGGTAACGAACTAATGAGATCTATTATATATATGTAATTACGCTCTATCGAATCCAATCACCGTACTTCTCATTCAGAGAAGTCAAAGGAAAGATAACTGCCGCCCACGGTAAAAGGGCCAATCTCGTAGGGTGAGGAATCGAACTCTTGACAAGGGGGCCGCCATCAACGTAGTCGCTTGTCTGCATCGGGCAAGGGAGAAAGTCCTAAACCACCGCCAAAGGTGAGCAAGCGAACTCTCAACAAGGAGGCCGCCATCGAAAGATGTTCCTCTCCCCCTTGTCAAGAGTTCGATTCCTCTCCTTTGTCGAGAGTTCGGCAAGCTCACCCTCACCAAACCGCCGCCAACGTAAAATGGCCAATCTTTCTAGGGAAAGATGTTCAAACCGCCGCCATCGAAAGATGTTCCTCTCCCCCTTGTCGAGAGTTCGCTTGCTCACCCTTCGGGCCTACTGTCGAGAGTTCGGCTGGCTCACCCTCACCCTTATGGTATTGCGTTCAAACCCTCATTTCACCTACCTCTACTTACTTATTATACTGAACCAAGCAATCTCACCTGCCAAGCCATCAAACCAATCTCACCTTCTGCTACTGCTTATATCGCTAGCTACTCACACCAATACCAATAGTTATACCGCTAGCTATCTAACCCACTAATGCTTATATCGCTAGGCTATACAGTAGATGGCGTAGCTTAGTTGCCCAAGATTGCTTGTCCTCATCATAGGGGGTCCATTTTAGCCCTTCCATGAGCCCTTCGAGCTTTCTACACAAAACATAATTGCAGTCCCGGCAGATTTTAGCAATCTATTAGCTATAACCCTAGATAAAGGCTACTGTTCTGGAAATGGTGTCCTCCCACTAGGTGATCCAGCTAGAGTCCTCACGTGGTCGGGGGAAAAAGTTCCACACGATACGAATGCAGGCCAGACATCCAGGGATTTTAAGGTGGGAAACATTGATTTATAATGTAACGGGTTAAAGCCATGCGCGTCTGCTTGGCTCCCTAGGAGATAGAAAACTATATGGGCTGGTGATCAGAAATAGTAGCAGTGCCCCCCACATGGACTGGACAGACCCCGGTTGAATAAAAAAATGAGTTATGCTCAGAAAGGAGAGCCTTTCTAGCCTCCTGGTAAATATACTCAGCGCTTTTGTGGAAGTTGGTCCTCGTTCACCAAGCGGAGCAAGGTTAAGCAGTGATAAGCCCATGAACAGATGAATAACCAGGTGTAAGCCCAGTAACCCAAAGGATAAGGTTAAGCTAGAGCTATTGATTGATACCTAGGACACTTGAGTCTATCTAAAGCCAGTATAGACATATATTGTTTACGAACCTCGTCAATAAGCTCCTGTCCGTACGGTGCTTCCGCTAGCCGGGGTTAGACTCTTACCTTCGGGCAGTTATCCAGAAGCCTAGGATGCACTTTGAATAGTCTTTTACCACCCCTTTTATATGCCCCGCTATATCGACTGGAGGTGGTTGAAACTTGGAGGTGGGTGAGGTGGGTGAACCTAGAGGTGGGTTCAACTTGGAGGTGACTTAATCAATAGACTCTATCATCGGGATAGGTCCAGCTGGTTAGGTACCGGGTATATACTCTTCGGGATCATGAGTTATCACAGATCAATTCTCGGTTATCAGAGACTCTTCAATGGGTAGAAGGCGAAGCCGAACCTACATTCCCCACTTGTGAGTTCATGGCAATACACGAACACGAATGAGTTCATGGCTATGTTAGTTACGACATTTACCCGCCTCTATTGGACTATGTGCGTTCTCAACTATCCGGGGGCCAAAGGTCTTGTTTTGGTGTGTTCACCTAAGCAGATAAGGTACCGAGCTCGTGGTAAGTAAATCCATCAAATATGTTAGAAGGAAGGGTTACGATCATCAAAGGAAGGGTGAGGTCATCAGAGCTAACAGAACGTGGTGAGTGTAAGGAGGGTCGGGGGTGTTGGCCAAAGGGCTCGGGTCTGGATAGATAGATTGATTTTATTTATGGAAGCAAGGCATAGTTACCAAGGAAGCATAGTTACCAAGGAAGCATAGTTCTGAGGTCTATGAACAAGGAAAGACATAAGCTAAAGGTTACTAATCTTGTGAGCTGACTTCTGAGCTGATCATCTATGTCCCTTCTGTTCATGGAAGGAAAGCGAAGCGGTACATCCATTCATCTATAAAGCTACCTTTAGTCCTTCACCACCGGGATATATTTATTTGACTAGCTGGCCATGTATGGGAACACTAAGGAACAGGAACACTAAGGATCAAGGACGCGTACTAAGGTGTGTAACAAGGACGCGTACTAAGGAACGCGTACTTCTGAGCTGACTTATATGAAGGACCTGGTACAGTCTACCCTGGTACCTGACACAGAAGGACCTACTATTTCTTTAGTTTTTGGGAGGGTGCTCGTCTTCATGAGAGTACTTGGCCGCATTATCTGAGGTTCAGAAAAATCTCAAGAGTAATCATCGTTGTACATATGACTAGCTCTCTCTATTTTCTATTATGATGTTGGGTTTCATCTCTAGTGAATGGTAGTTCTCAGACAGGGTCTTGCCCCTTGGCTGCTTGTTGATTGACTTTTAGAGTTCTTTTATTTTTTAGGTGTTGTTTTGATTATCACTGAGACTTAATAATATATCACATTAAAATATTGATAAAATGTATTGGTCATCGTGGTATCCTTCGACCCTTTTCATCTATCTAGACGACATATAGGCCTTCCTCCATTGAACCTAGAGGATTTTTCGAGTCTCGGTGACCCAGAGTCTTCATTGGAAGAACAATTTGTAGTGTTGAACAAAGTTTGACACATTTCTTCCCAAGACACTAAATTGCTTAAGGATCCTTTCATGGAAGGAGTTGTACCTCCTTATAATCCTCCTCTCACTGACCCATTTCGGCCTATGGTGATTTAGGTAGCATTATTACATGTGATGTCTTCGGCTACCCATACATCCAATGCACAATTGGCGACTAATGGGTTGTTGGCATAGGTGGCCAACTTGGTTCCACCACCACCTACCCCACCATTTTTCGATTCTTCATAGCTGAATAGAAACCCTAATAGCCATAATATGCCTAGTCCCATCAATTTGGTCACAACATCTATGAGTGGAATTTTGAACCTTCTGGTCTCCACTCCTTTTGCATCTTCTCCCAAACTTATGGTTACCGCTTCTACTAGCATGGCTACCACGGTTCCTTTCAGCAACCCTTTTGGTTGGAATCCCTTGTTGAGTTCGAACCCCTTGGCATCTATGTCAAGGGGCAGTGTTACCAACACATATGTGTCAGGTGGCACTTTTGTACCCATCCAATTTATGGGAAAAGTAGGTCCATCCATTTTTAATCCAATTCCTCTTAGTGGTCAACCTTTTGGTGTAGGGTTTATACCAAATGTAAATTATGCAGCCAATAGTATGCCACAAGCAAACACTGTCGCGTTTATCTGGGCAACCCTTCCCCAAAATTAATTGGGACAAGGGGTGAACTATTACCCTGGGATCAACCAACCTTGAGAAGCCATAATTTTTTGAGACCTTTGACAGGGAGACACATGTGTGCAGACTCAAGAGATCACTGTATGGGTTGAAGAAAGCACCTCATGCTTGGTACACCAAGATCGACAGTTATTTCACCGGGTTGGGCTTCACAAAGAGTGAAGTGGATTCCAAACACAACTGCTATTGATTATTTTACTTATCTATAGATCATACAATGATAAAAAATGGCTAATATATGCCAAAAATTATGCTATACACAAAGATCAAGGCTCTAAATCAACCTTCCAAGACAACCCAAGAGGGTTTCCAGAAAATACACAAATGTGAGCTGCAGCCCTAGGACTGAAGGTTTGCTGCAACAAAATAACTAAGAAGGTATGACTGAAGCTGATGTGGAAATAATTATCTCTCCTCCAATAGATCCTCCGGATGAAAGGCTAACCCCTCCACTGAAGTAATCACTCCCCAAATCATATACTGCAACCACCCCTACAACTCCTTGCTAAAATAACGCAGATCAAGACTGAACTACGTTATAGGGGATAAAAACACCTTATCGTGGTGCCAAATATAGCAATAATTCCCAAGGGGATTCTTTACTAGCTTCCTAAAGGAAGGAAACCTTCCTCCACTGAAAACTAGCTCAGCTGACACCCAAATCAAACCTTCATTGCTTCACCCTGCAATGCAACACAACCCTCTGCAGAAACTGCATTGTAGAAGAAAGATGGAGATTGGCCTGATGCCGAAATGTAGAAATGTAGTCCAAATACTTCTCTTGAGTGGGCACTCAAAGTCCCCCCAAGGATGAAGGTGGGATTCCTACTCGGGAACACCCTTGTGCTAAACAGCACTGCAGTCTTTGCTAAACATCTGAAGAGAGAAACAATTCATATAGACCATAGAAAAAATAATAATCAAATCATGCCTTTTATGGCTGCCATCCCATTCCTTATATTCTTGGTGAGCTTCCTCACCTTGGTCCCTACTCATTAAAGCCACCACTTCCATGCATGAAATCTCCCTACAAAACTATTTTGTCCCTCAATGAATGCCACTCCTTCCATACCAGAGTTGTTGATTTTGTCAAAGTTGACCTAGCCTACATGCTCCAGCCCCTTTTCACACACAAGGGTTCTTAATCACATTAGGAGTGTTTTTATTCCCACTAAGGATATTTATGGGTCTCCATACCCTCTTATTCTTCTAACTAAGAAGCAAAAACAAAATTTAATATTCCAACTAGCCTAAAGCTAATTGGGAATATTACATCTAGAAATTAGCTTCACTTTTTCTCTAAGACACACACACATGTGGGAGAGGAAAAAGACAAATGTAATGAGGACTTGAGAAAGTGGGTAGTAAGAATTTAGTTTTGATGGAATACAAGGACTGCCAAGGGGTAACTAATGGCAAACTCAGTTAATAGAAAAAGAACTTTGATTTTATTTTGCATGCAATGAAAAAAGAGAAAATTTTGAAAAAGAGAAAAAAATTGAAAAAATAAAAAATAAAAGGTGGAACCACCACCTCTTGACATGCAAAATAGAGTTTCTACAGGTGAAATAGGACTGTTATAGGCACAAAATTTCCTACAGGAAGTGGCTACATGAGAAACTAATTTTCTACAGGTAAGACAAATTTTCTACAGGAAGTTAACTAGGACGAATTTTGTTGATCAAAGGTGTTTTTACTCCTATCTTCTCTCTCTCCTCTGCTTATACACTCCATGGAAAACTTCATCATGAACCCATTCACTCATTTCACCTTTAAATTAGGCAAAAAACTCTATTTTTACTCCTAACTATAATTTCTACAAGAAAGTCCTAACAGCTACAGGATTCATGTAGCACTACAGGAAACCCTGTAAATGCTATAGGAAACTTATTTACAAGGAAATTAGTTCTCTCAAAGGTTTATAAACTTCAAAAATAGCATGATAATTTATATTTTTTTCAATACCTACCACTCCTAACCATCACTTAACTCCATGTGCAAGGATTCACTCCTTAAACCCTATGTTGTGCCACTAGAAGCTAGATCACCCATACCTTGGCATGGGACCTCTCCCCTTACCTCTCCATCACTCCAATAATTCCACCACTCCATCCCTAACCTCCATAAACTATTTCCCTTAATATATAAGCAATATGGATCCCCAAGAAGCAGAGAAAATACTGCTACATGAAGTTGAAAAGTCTCCTATAGAAATTTTGTATATGGCACAACAAGGTCAAAATTTGAGGATAAGTTGATGAATATGGATTCAAAGGACCACTAGCAGACTCTAGGAGGATGAAGATGTTATCACTCTAGTAAATTCTCAAGTTATGGGATTTTGATTTTTTAGTCAAATAATACTAGAGGTAACCACAAACCTACTTCAAACTCTAGGATCTAGCCTTCCTAGTGTTCAGAGAGGGCTCTCTCTTTAAAGTTTAACTTTGTTTTGATTTATAATATTAGGCTAGTTATGAAAGTACAATTTGGTTTTGGTTTAAAGGGTTTGGTGGGAAAAAATCACTTGGAGATAATATAGAGAGAAATCTACTTGTCCATTGGGCTATGGGGTCTAAATTAAGCTAGCAGCACTAGAAATCAAGGCCAAAAAAGAACAAATATATTCAGGGCAAGATAGATAACCCTAAGAGATTTGGGAAAGTGGTTTTTTGTGAGGTGGTATGTTCGGGATAAAGGGCACTTAAGGATCCTTTGATCCGGAAAATGGAAGTAGAAGGCAGAGGTCAAATGGGAGAAGGATCAATTAAGGGTTCCTTGCACCTGAAATCAGAAGAAAACATTAAAATGACAACTAGTTAAAGATAGGGAGCACTTGACTAATCCTGTAGTAATACTCCTAGTTACACATTCAAAAATAAAAAAACATAAAATGAATACATGAAACTTAGAAAAGGAAATAGTGATAAGTAGGAATTACCTCACTCATCATCTTATCACAGGGATCCTAAATTATGATGCCAGTCAACTTGTCTAGTCTGGTACTTCGAATTCAAGCACACAATAGCCTCCAATGTTCAACAAAAACGTCTATGGTAAGTCCAGAAATTTTATTCCACACTGAATACTTCTGAAATTGAAGTATTTATACAAAAATTATTACAAATATCCTAGAAGAGCTCTAGGAATAACTTTCTGAAAAAGAAAATATCATTACATAATAAAAGGGACAACAAATCAGCAAGCTGTCCTCTTTTATCCAAAATAAATAGAACTGTTTTTTAACAAGCATCTTTTGGCTGCCTATGTGTCCTGCTTGCTGGCTGTTAGATATTTTCATGCATTTGACTTGCCTTCGCTGATACTCTTTCCTGCTAATACTCTTTAACCTGATTCTCTTTAAAGCTAATACTCTTTGACCATTAGTTTTACTGTTTTACTGCTGTAAAATTATCTTTTAGCAGTAAAAAACAACAAAATGACTTTTCATTTTCTCTTTCTTTTGACTGTCTCTAGGTAACTTTTTCACTGTTTTTACCTTCTATCTTTACATCAAATCTGTGAAAGTTTGCCACTCTTCTTCTTTTGGAATTTGGAAATTTTTCAGCTTCCTGAAGTTTTCATTAGCCTCTATATATCTTATAAAATAGGCTTGATGACAAAGAGGTGCTTAATTTCATGTTGTAGAAAGAATAAATCCTCAAAATAATGAAGTAAAACATTGCCTGTAGGAGTGCCTTGTGCTATTTTCTCATTTACTTGCTCTTTAGCAAACTCCCTAATATTTTTTTCATAGACTTTTTGTGGCATAAGTTTCTCATTCAAAACATGTATGTCTAGTAAGATTTTTCATCTTAAATTTGTATACTTTACCATAAATCTAGTTATGGCAAGGTTCATTGTTTCACAATTTTCTTCAAGATTGTTCATTAAATTCTTTTTAGTGACAACCTTCCTGATTTTCAAGATTTTCCCTGTCCTGTCTAATAATTGCAATTCTTCAATTTCCTCCATGTTCTTGTTGTTTAGAAATGTAATGGATTTTAAAGCCTGTGCAGGCTTATCAATCAACTCATCCTTTGTCTTTTGTATCTCTGTTTGGGCTTCTAATAACAATTCTTTCTGCTCATAGATAACCTGAATTGAAGGCCATTGATTATGAATGGCTTCAATTATGTTAGTCCAGAGATGATTTTTAATGTATGAGATCTGCTCTGTCAAAGTCAATTATTTTTGTAAATTCTTGAGCTGCTCTCCCAATCTAATTGCTTGTTGCTCATGAGTTTTAGAATTGATCTGAGCTGCCTTATTTGCACTCTCAAGATTTTCAATCATCTTATTTAGTTTGTTTATTTCATCTGTCTTTAAATACATCTCTTCCATGGCTTTGACAATATGGCTGGCTTCATCTATTTTTTGTAAATTTGTGGTAGAAGATTTTGTAGTTGAAATGGTGGCTGAAGTCACTAGCATTGCAGTTGCCAATGGGCCCTTTGGTGCTACTTTATCTCCTAAAGTAGAAGGCACTTCTATAGTAATTACTGGGATGACTATAGGAATTATATGAATTTCTGGTTCTTTGACAATCTCTCTCTCTTAGACAAGCTGGTCAATTTTTGTTTCCATCTCCTTGATTTGTGTTGTCAATTGAAGTATGAGATTCATCATTTCTTCTTTTTCACTTTGATCCTGGAGGATTTCCTTTGTTTTTGGATACTCACTTTGAGGAATATTTAGCTATTTCCTCAAAGCTGCTATGTCTTCATTCTTTTTCTTACCAATATTTTTGTTTCTTGGATGTTTGAGGGATCATATACCACCTGTAAAACTAGTTCCTCTAAGGCTTTGATCATTAGGTCCTTGGCATAAAGTGATGCTTTATCCATCTTCATCTGATTTTGGATATTAAGTATGGTATTTTGAAGTTTATTGGCACTCATTTCTTCGGTTGCAACTATAGAATACAACATTTCAGAGGTCTGTCTGTGGAACTCAATCTGGTCCAGCTCATGAATATTATTTGTTTCTACCTCAAGGTCCACCTTTTATAGTTTGATACTATTTTGAGTGTTGAGGTAGTAGGCTGTAAAAATGACATCATCATTTTATTGCTAGAATAGTCAAATGCTGATAATAACCTATTCTGATTTCCTGGCTTCTGCTTCAGTAATTAAGAATATATTTTTGTCTTTATCTCCTCATTTTTCCACTTAATTTTCCTATACCTCTCTTTTATGTCCAAATCCTTTTCCTCAGCTGGCTATGAAGAACAGGCTTCCATGATGTGTTGTTTCTCCATCATTTGTGTATCGTTCTGCTTTACTGGTTTTTCCTTTTGAATTTCCATAAGTGTTTCATTGATTATGGTTGTTATTATATCATCATTGCTCACTGGAGCATCTGTCTCATCAATATCAATTGTTACTTTCTCCTTATCAACTAAACTAAGCTTAAGCCTTTTGTTATATACTATTTTAAATTTGGTCTCAGTTGTTGTCTCTGCTGTGTAACCTCCTTCTTCCCTGACTCTTTTACTTGATGTTTCTGGCTTCTTGACAACTTCCAATGTTAGTGTTGTTTCTGTTTGGCTTGTTGCCACTATCAAGGTGTTTTCAATCCATTCAATTTGATTGGAAAAATTTTCTATTTCATGATTTGACTCATGGATAAAGGGTGTTAATTTACACTTCACCCTTAGCTTTCTTAAGATCCCTTGTGGATCATAATTCCATGGAAAACTCTCATCAAATCTGAACTCTGATAATTTCTTTGTTATTTCCTTTTCTGCATCTCTGTGGTTGATTATGAATGGCCCAATTTGATTCTTTTACTTAAACTGGGTCTTCTTCTTGGCAGCCATAAATTTAATTGAATCTAAATTTATAATTTGTCTAAGATATTCAAGTGAAAAAATTATCATACATACATGTTTAGACAACTTGTAGGGTAACAAGTTTGATCCAAAAATTCTTAGTTCTGTATGTTTTTTATAGAGATACCAATCTCCAACTTTGTTATGTTCTCAAAGCTGCAATATTCTTTTCATTTCTTCATTGATCCTAGGTTGTTCGGATTTGTTTAATATGCTCATTATTGGATGCAAAAATAGTTCTGAAAACTCTGAATAAGTGAAATCACTGGATTCTTTTCTCAGTAATGAAGTCCAAAATATAATTGATAGAGGTTTTCCCTCTACATCCATCTTTTGCAAAGAAACTGGAAATTTTTTTGCTTGAGAGAATAAAAACAAATGGAAAATATAAGATGAATATCTAAAAACTCCTTCTGTGGGTAATTTAGTCAACTGGTAGTGGATGGTATCTACTATGAAACCATCATAGTCAAATATGACTGATGGAGGTTGACGAGGAGACTGGTGGACAAGAAACCAAGAATAGATTCATCAGTATACTCATCTGTAAAATATCCAAGGATAAAAGATAGCATAGAGATAATATGTCTAGAACCTTCAGGAAATTTAGTTGTGGAGTATGGAGGATTTATCTTTAGAATATCAACATGAGAAGGCATAAAATTTTGAAAGATCATGAAATTTTTAGGGAAATTTTGGCCAAGGTATAACTGATTTAAGGCCTCTATAGACAAGGGGACTTCCTGGGGATCAGGTTGTAATTGAAGCATTTGATTAATTGACTGGGCTGTAATGGTAAAAGGTATTTCTTTCTTTGCATTTACTATAGCCCTTTGATCTGGCTCATAGTATTTTTGGCAAATTCTAATGATTTCTTGACCAGGATGAGTTAATGGGACTATATACTTAGGCAAATGGGTTTTACAAATTGGAATATAATCTTTGTATAGATAGTTTTCATAAAACCAGTTGTGTATATCTAGCAAATTAAACTCAATAACAAGGTCTACAATTTTATAGTCAATATCAGTCAAAGGAATGCTTTCAGCAGCAACCACAGGTGGTTGAAGGGGGTTTACTGTTATAGCAGATTTGGCAGTGATGGCCGGGGCAGGCTTAGGGGCTTCGGATCCCTCAAATTTAGGTGTTTTGGATCCTTCAGGTCTACTTGTGCTATGTTTCTTAGGAATTTTGGGTAACTACTGCAAGATTAGACTATTTGAAAGAGTTTTTATTTTAACAGAGAAGAAACTGAGCAATTTAGGTTAAGGATGGCTTCTTTTGAGTTTTTTTCTCAATTAGGTTTATCTGAGTGTTACACCATTTTTTGGTCATCTAACCTACTATCATTAGATGGACCCAAGTACACCATGTAAGACCAATTTTACCCTAAGTAAAATTGCTTTCACTATGTAAAATAACTTAATAAAACACATTTATTAGGTTGTTTATGGTCTAAACAGGAAACCCCAAAAGAAAATATTAAACAAACCTATATTTGTTTGATTTTCCTCATGGAATAATTAATTAAACCATAATTTAATTATTATTCCCAGTCATGTTTAACCCAAAAACAAAGAAATTAATTAGATAAACCTTTATTTATATTATTATTTTCTAGGAATAATTATTTAAATCTTATTTAGATAATATTCCTTGTTAAATATGACCAAATCACCCACAAATAATTAAATAAATCATTATTTATTTAATTATCCTTCAACCACTTCCTTAAAAAGATAAATAAATAATTTATTTATTTATTATTAACAAATAAAGGGATTTGACCCAAGTCGAATACTTTTTCCCTCCAACAAATATAATAAAGTATTCCATAAAAGGTGGATCTAGATTTGGTTAACATTATTTTAATCATGCACCAAGATCTAGAATGACCCAATATTTTGTTATAAATAGGAGGGTTTTTCCTACCATTCTTCACCTTTTGTCGCCTATTAGATCACTCTGGATCTAAACTCTTGGTCTGACTTTGAGCCATTATCATTGTCATATTTTCCATTATTTGCTGTGTGAGCTCCCTTTGAGTTCTATCTTTATCTGGGTTTTCTACACCAACAGGAGAGAGAAATGCTAGATCTGAAGTGCTGAGGACTTCCAAGAACCCATCCCATTGAGGAGAATTGGAAACACCTTCTTGTTTTCCTCCCAAGTGCCCTTAATACAAAAATTCTTTCAAAAAATATTGTTCTTGTCTTGTCTATTGGATGTATGGAGAAAAACCTTATTTTTACTGCTTAATGTCTCTTTATGCATAGATCTGGATTTTTGCAGCATTTGTCTTGATCAACTAACTGCAGATCTGAAGATATTGGCAGCCATATTTGATGTTAGGGCTATAATTTATGCGTAGCTAAAGTGGTTTTTTCTCGTACACTTTGACAAAAGATTCATACTAACAACTGGCGACTCCACACGGGTTTTCAATTACGACCGCTGTCATTTTTCATATTCCTGCATATCCAGCTACTTCAGACCCTAGGGTTTCTTTTCAACTTTTTTTTTCCTATTTTTATGTTGTTTTTCACCTATAAAACCCTAAAACATTAAAATTTCTAACTTCCGCGTGTTTCTGGACCTATTGCGCAGGTGACAGATATCAGCCGCAACTGAGACGACAACTTTTTTGGAAATCTACCGCCGGGACACCCGGAGCTTTAGGTCGCACTTTTCAACCCAGAAACTGTGACCTGGCCTCCAGGTTGCACTTTTCAGCCCATTATCTCTGACCTGCACAGAAAACAGGTCAGAACCTGCGACCTGCTAGTTTTTCTACTATTTTTCTGCAATTTTTCTGGGTTTTTCTGAAGCTTCTGTCAGGGTTTTCCAACCTCTGTCTCAGCCCATTTAGACCTATTTCTGATCTGTTTTTCTCATATAAGTGGGAACATAGCCCCCTAGGGCTTTAGTACCCTCCACTTTTGGTGGAAGAGTTTTAACTGTTTCAGGTGTCTGTTTTTTCAGAGTTTCAGCCACCCCTTTTTCAGATCTGATACCTCCTTTTCAGATCCCTTTTATTCAGCTCTTCTCCCTTTCAAATCACCTCCTGAATTTTTGTTTGGATCTACCTTTAGGGCCTCCTCCTTGTCCCTTCTGCTTTTTTCTGATTTCCTCCTTTTTTGCAGCCAACTTGCCTCTGCCTCTTGGTTGTGTTCTGCACCTCTTTTCAGCAATTTTCTCCTTTAGATCCCTGTCCTTCCCAACCTTAGATCTATTGGCCTCTTTTTAGTGTGTTTTGACTAGATTTTTTCCCTCTTTTCGACTATTTTTGAGAGACCCGCCTTTTTGGGTTAGATCGATGCATTGTTAGTTGTTAATTTTCTGTTATTTCAGCATTATATACTGTTCTCTGCAGATTTATTTTTAGTTACCCAGCACACTTTTTCTTTTGCTCTCAAAACGTCAGGGTTTAAAAATTAAAATTAACGCACGCCACACACTCACCCTAAGTGAAGAAGAGCTTGGTTCACACCGCTAGGAAAAGACTTTAAAACATTGTAAAATCAATTGACACTGCACCTTTCTGCCCTTGTTTCGACATTGTAATCACTTGATTCCACACCTCCCTGCCTTTGTTGGTCGTTCTTCTTCCCCTTGTGTCGTGTTTGTGTTGTCACCATTGCGCCCCCAAGTCGCACATCCCGAAGACTTCTTGGCCTTCACCCTCAGTTTCTGGTCGGTCGACCTGCTCCTTCCCGCCATTGTCGAGTTAGTCCTCCTCCGAGTCCGCACTCCGACTCCTCTTCTGATTCATTGGGTTCTCCTTTTACTTCTGGTTCTCCCCCTGTCACCTTCACTATGTATGGTCCAAGGCCTAACGCTAGCGGTAATCTCGGCCCTAATGTCGGGACTACTACTAGCAGAACTGCCACAGGAACTACCTCGACTGCACCTTTGCTCCCTTACATGGAAGGCCCCAGCCTCCCCGATCTCAATCAGTTGACCAATGACCCTATCTGCCATGATGTTGGTTGGCTTGCTATGCCAACCAAGCTCCCCTCCGACATCCCTAAGTTTGAAGGCCTTGCTAGAGAAGATCCAACCAACCATGTCCGATCTTTCCACATGTGGTGTTCCTCCAATTCCATTACCGATGATTCCATCTGTCTTTGGTTGTTCCAACACACGCTTATGGGCGAAGCTTCTAAATGGTATGTTGACCAGGCCACCTCTTCCCATACCACCTTTGTGACCATTGCCCAAGCCTTTTTATCTTATTTCCAGCTCCCTCTCCGATACGACACTGGTACAGAGCTTTTGACTTCTTTTCGTCAAACCTCTTCAACCCGCCTTTCCACTCATGTCCAAGAATGGCGGAGAAGAAGGAGCTTATGTCGCACTCCCACCTTTGAAGATCAGGTTTATATGGACTGGTTCCTTCACACTCTCTTACCTCCCATTGGCAAAGATGTCGCCTCCCATTTCCCTCAAACCGAAGAAGCCGCCCTCCAAATAGCCTTGAAATATGACCTGATATACGCTCTGTCTGGTTATGTTTATACCGTCCTTCCTGACCTCCCTAGGCCCGGTGGTGCTAATGCCCCGGGGGCATCTCATTCCGCTGAAGGTATCGTTGGAGCCCTTTCTCATCCGTATGCTCAACCTCCTATGGGCTATGGTCTCCCTCCGGGAGGGGCCAGCACCTCTAACACTTTTCCCCCTCCAGGCAGCATGTATCCAGGATACAGCATGCCTCATCCTTTTGCCCAACCTCCTGCTTACCTCAATGTTGCCCAACCTAACCACTATCCTTATCCACAGCCTGGTGCTCCAGCTCCTCCAGCATATGCACTTCCACCTCCCTTGCCTTCTCAACCCCAGCAACAGCACCTACAGCCCCCTCCAGGGCAATTATTTGCCCAACAGGGCGTGACTAATCCCCCTTCCTCTCAAAGAAAGCAGAGAGGCAATCAAAATCAATCTTCCCATGGTACTCGTGGACCCAATCCTCAAGGAACTGACCCTAACACTGCTAACCAGCAACAGGGCACTCAGCCCAAGCCGGACAGGCCTATTCGCACAAATAAGCCTTGTTCGTGTTGCGGTGTTTATGGTCATTACACTCATGATTGTCCCCTCTTACCACAGATGTGGCAGATGTGGGAGTCTCAAGCCACAATGCAAGGACAACATTCCTCCCCTCATGCTCCCCCTAATGTGGCCACTACTCAACCGATTGTGTTTACCGATCCTTTCCCCCAGCAAGGATTCGTGGCTGCCCAACCACCTGACGGACAGGTCGCCACTCAACCTTCCCCTTCTGGTTCCTTCGATTACCAGATCCTCATGATGAACTCTGATCCATCCCCAACTGTCGACCTTAACCTTCAAACTTGGTCTCGCCAGTACCCCAAGCCTCCCGCTCAGTCTGCCTCCGAGTCCCCTTCTTCAGGTTCTACCGAGCCTCTTTTGACTTCCAATGGTCCCTTACATATCCCTCAACCCAAATTTGAGGTTCATACAAAGATTCCTAAGGGACCATTACATCGAAATGCTGCTCCTGGTCGAGCTGCTCATTCATATAGCATAGTAGATGATTCGGCGTAGTCTCCTGCTGCCATTTACACATTGGAACTCCTCCAGTCGTGCCCTTCCCAAAAGAAGGCTCTACTATCTTCCATGGGCACTGTGGATCCTGCTAATGACCAAATGATTATTTTTGACACCCATCAATCAAAACATCCTCCCCTTCCTACTTCCGTCCCCTTCCAAATCCCAGTCAAAATCCGGAACGCTAACGTTTCTCGGTGTATAATTGATGAGGGGGCATCCACCTATGTGATGTCCGCTTAGGTTTGGAAGCCGCTCGGATCTCCTGAGTTGGCCCCGTACACGATCACCCTTCGAGCATGGGATGGCCACGCCTCCCAGCCCATTGGCCTCTTCCGTAATTGTCCTATCACTCTTGCGGGCAAGACTGTTTGCGTTGACGTCGAAGTCATCGATGCCCCTCTATATTACAACATTCTCTTGGGGTGAAGCTACACCTATGCCATGTCTGTTGTCCCATCTGTGGTTTTTCGCAAGATGTCTTTTCCTCACAATGGAAAGATAGTCACCATTGACCAGTTGACTTATCATGAGCCAAAGTCCCAGACCTCCCCTGAGACGACCATCTCTTCTGTAGCCAATAAGAAAACCATTGATTCCTTGACCAGTGTCTCTCCCGGCGTCTACAAAGACTCCTCTTTGCCTGGAACTTTTCCTGGTCTCCCTCCTCCTCCTATCTCTAATCCCATCTTATCGAATGTTTGCATGATGCAATCGTCTCGGGCTGCCCTTAAGCGACCCGCTTCGGCTAGTCAGCAACCTCAGACTCAACCTCGCCCACCGCAACCCGCTCCTAGCCATTCATCTCAGCCAGCCGGACCTCCTCCTTCTGGCCCTTCTCCTACAGCTGGTATCCCTGAACCCCTCTATCCTCTTGGGTCGGTTCCCCCATGCCTCAACCATCTCGGAGCCATCCCTCCTGGTCATTATCCTGCTGGTCAGATACCTTTCATGGCTCCCCCTCCCGGAGTCTATACGGTCCCCGTCATGGCCACCCTCTCTCTCCCTAACCTGACCCTAGGCATACCGGTCTAGTACCTTGACCCTCTAGCTGCTACCCTACCTGGTCACCCCAAACCCTATCTTGCTTTGACACCGGTCCAACTGGTCCCCCTCGCTTCCTCCGTTGCCACCATGCCCCCCGCACCTCCCCAAGACCCTACCCTTATGGTGACAACTCCAGGAAAGAAAGGAAAAGCTCGCAAGGGGGCATCCAAAGACAAGGCCACTCTGACTAACCCGACTCCTCCTCCGCCCGCAAAGCCTTGTGCCTTGTGTGATGTCGTTGGTCATGCCACCCATACTTGTCCTGAAATGCCCCATATTCAACCCATGGTTAAAGTTGCATTCCCTGAGTCTACGGTCCCTGACCCCTCTATTCCGTCCTCGTCCATAACCAAGAACCCAAAGATTATTCGCACCAACAAACCCTGTGCTTTGCGCGGTGTCCATGGCCATTACTCGCACCATTTTCCTCACCTGACACATGACCGTGCCTCTTTAGAGGTAGTTCGAGAGTATGAGGTTAAACAAAATCAATCTGCCTCACCCATACTTGTGCAGTATGTGTCAGGTCAGCTTGAGGATCCCCCCGCTCCCATTGACATCCGCCCCCTTGATTTCCAGATGACAGATTCTACTACCACCATTCTCTACCTATCATCCTCTGTGAGACCCTTGGAGAACATTCCCTTTGAATCCTCCCCTATTTTTTCGCTCGATCCCCCTTTAGCGACCACCCTGGGCTCAACATCATTTGACCATTTGTTTATCTGTTCCTCTATCATCCCCCGTGACGATCAGTATGTTAGCCTTTCTTCCTATACAGATGATCTAGGTAGCTTTTCCACATCATGTGGTTTCCCTTCCTCTCGTCATCCCCTCTTTTCCTGTCCGGATGCCTTCTTGGAAGCCTTCTTCACCCATGACCTCATCCTTCCCGCCCATAAACAAGATAACACCACCTGTATTTCTGTTGACCTCCGTAGCCCGAGTCCCAGCCATACCTCCTATAGCCCTCACATACCACCATTTAGTTCGTATATGAGTCATAGCCATCCTTCCCATCGCACTCCTTCCCGCAATTGTCGCTCGATGTCTACTATACACTCACGCTGCCGTCATTGTTCCTTCTCCTCCCATTTTTTGTCTTGTAACACCATTCTGCAAGACCTCCCGTCCACCACCTATATCGATTATGTCGATGGTGCAAGTCGTTACTCCCAAAATCTAGCCTGAGCAGGTTGGGAAATTTTCACCCCCTTGCATGCCCTTGTTCTCTCGAACGAGGTCTGCATTGGTACTGCCACCGACAATCAGGGCGAATATGATGCAGTGCGTGTTCTCTTAGCCGATGCCCTCTCTCATCGCATCCTCCATCTGCATGTTCCTTTAGATTCCCTACTTCTTGTCATGCAACTAAATGGTGTCTATCGTGTGCATAATCCTGTGCTTTTTAGACGATATTTCCGAGTGAAACTCTTGATACGTGAATTTGAAACCATAACTTTCAACCATGTACCTCGAGAACAAAATCACTATGTAGATAGCATTGCAAACCATGTTCTAGATTGGCATTTATCACACACATTTTATACAAGAAAACAACATTCATAATCATTGAAAAAGATGCATATCCATAATATGTGTCGCAAAACATGTGTTTAGAGTCCATCTACTCTGATACATATGACATGCCCATAGCATGCTACAAAAAACTCAAAACTAGGGGCACCACCTGTCCCTACATACACACTAGGGGGCACCACCTGTCCCACACCTAATCACTATCTGGCAGATCCCAAGCCAATGGCTCTGCTCCTACAGCTTGTAGATCACGTATCCCCTGACCGGCCATCGCCATGTGCCGCATGACACCCCGCCATTCCGAGGGTAGACCAATACATGGCTCTATGTACTGGTTGTCTAAGTCTTGCAACCCGCACTCTGAAACACCGGTCAAAAACCTCTCACATCTACGGTGGATTTCCTCCAGGAGGGTGGCTGCATCCTCATTATGCGCCGCTCTCGATCCACCCGGGCCTGCAGCTCCTAATGCTGCCGGTCATCCCATATATCTGGCCGGTTTTACTGGAGCTATAACTGCATACCAAAAGTACATGAATCAGTACCCTATCTACTGTTCAATAACTTTAACATGCCCAAAAAATAGTAGTCACTTTCCACTTACCATCAGGTCCCCATACTCAACCAAGCAGAAGTGGTAGGTCTGGATCCCCACAATAACTCATCCCACTATAGGGATAGTCGTCTATGTATAATGGCATCTGATCCCAATGGGAAAAGAACTCAGGTCGAAACACCCGTCCGACCGCCCCTCCTCCTCCTCTACACAATAGTCACCCCCACTGGCGCATCCTGGGCTCTCTCAGGCCCCCATCTAGGAGTTGTATACAAGGTCGTAAGGTCGGGATCTTCTCAAAAAAGAAGGCGCACAATAAAGTCCCATACGAGCAATCGTGGTTCACTTGCCACTTGCAAAGCGACAACTATCGTTTCAAAGACACCAACATCATTTGGGCCCACCCATAGTAGGTCCCACTCAACACACTCTCCACAATCATCATCTGCCCCCCAGTGATGTGATGGAGTGCCTGGTTGCCCAGGATCCGCAGCACTGCTGCGGCCACTGCACGGGTCTCTAATCTCTCTAGGTCTCCGATCGGTATCCGAGTCCCTTTGACTTGGAGACCCGGTCGACAATGTCACTCCACAAACTCCATGATGTTCCACCCCCGTGGTAACATTGGCTGCGTATTTCCCACCATCCCAAGTGGCGGGAGACCAGTCAGGAAATACAGATCCTGGATTGTCAATTCGATCATGTGCCCCTGCACTACAGAGACCTCATGATATGGATCCCAATAACTGACAATCCGGGCCAACAAGGGCTCCCCTTCTCTCATCAAAGGGTTCTCCAAAAACTTCAGAACCCCAAACCTGGCCAATACACGACAGACACCCTGATCTGCCTGGATCTATGACCATAATGTACCCAAGTCTCTCTCTCTCCATTTGACCCGTATATCTGCCATATCTACACAAACACATCATCTTTGTCAGTATACAGATAGGAAACACTGTAACCAATCACAAAAACCCACATCTTAGCCCTAAAACCGCACTCAAATCTCATTCATCCTCCAGGTCGCACTTTTTTGCCCAATCCTGGGATAGGTCGCAGTTTTTGGCTCAAAACCTACTTCCCAAGTCGCAATTTTTGGCCCAAAAAGTGCGACCCAGCCGTAGAGGTGAAAGAGGGTTTGTTCCTGAGATTCTGGGCCCTAATCTGAACTTTCAATCCATCAAAATGAAAGAGTAAGGTTAGGCCTCTTACCTGCAACTGACGAATCTCGATTCCAACGGTCGGTTTGTCCGCTACACTCACCGCAAGATTTAGGGCCTTCTCTCCTCTCTACATTCACCACAGCAACACTAACAAATGAGTGAATTTGGAGGGAAAACTGCCTTATTAAAAGAGAATCCTTGTTTTTTCTTTCGCCTACTGCGACCACACCATAGCTCCGTTTGAAAAACTGTTTGCACCGTTGGAAAGCTCTCACCGAGCCCTCAAATGGGTATTTGTTAGTCTTTTGTGATTTGATACTTCACCAGGACACATTTTGTCCAAGATTGGTCACTTCACCTCCCCCCAAAATCGAATTTCCTCACTTACAACACTTGTACTTGGGGCACCACTTTGCCTCCATACTTGTCTTTGTTCGTGTCAATTTTCGTCATGAGATACCATCTTGTACTCATGTTTTCATGGTCCCCCATGGGACCTTTTCTGTGTGGCAGCACCATCGAGTCGCCCTTGTTTAGAGCATCTAAGTTGAGTCATCATCGCATTCATGGAGTCTATCCCGAGTCCCTTTGTACCCCGCTATAGTCCTCCATCCTTCATTGCTTGGTCTCTCTCTTTTGTCGCACATTATGGCCGTCAGTCCCACTGTCACCTATCCCTTATGATACTGTGTCAGTCGCTACCATGTCATTCATGTCCTTTATGCTCTAGCGAGGGAAGTCATCCATTTTCTACTCAATCCCCTCCATTCCATCATCATCATTGGCATTAGTCTGTCAGTCACTCTACTATTTTCTCTCGTGCTGTAGTTGAGGATCTCTCATTGCCTCACCTATGGCGGACCTTCTTCTGTCGACATCAACTCCTTCATTCCAGAAGACAGATCTAGAGGGCGGTGTACCTTGTTTCCAGCTTCCACTCTTGTTCGGTGCCTCGGATCAGGCAAAGGGATCTCTCATTTCCCTTTGACTTGATTGTTTCTCCACTCCAGCTCCTTTCAGCATGATCGAGATCCGTATTCTTGATGGTTCAGTGATGCAGCAGTTGCTTTTGGTGATTCCCGGGTGTGTGTGAGATGTCTCAGCCCTCATGAGGGGGTGGCCCTGCAGGTAGCCCCCCACATGCCCGGATGACCTCTTCATTGCAGCCTTCGATGTAGCTCCATATATTTGATGATGGCAGCCTTAGCCGCTTGCAGCGCTTCTTTGATTTACATATATCGGTCAGATTTTGTGAGCCCTTCCCCGCTTATAGGGGGCATTTGGGTTATAGTTGTATCTCATGTACTCAGATATTATTGTATAAGTCCTGGCTGTTATCCCAGGCACAACATGTATATGGGATCCCTCATTGTATTGTTATTTAGCTCATGATTATGCCGGCTGTACTTTATAGTTCGGTCCCTTGTTTACTGGACACACTATTCTTTTCTACTTTGTCTCGGCGGGCATAGGTATGCCTCCCCCGCCGCCTTTAGCACAGGTACCCTCTCATAAAAAGAGACTTTTTGCACCTGTAAGTCTCGTCTCCTCAGGGTCTATTTCTTCAGCACATTAGTCTACCTTACATTTCTCTCTGCGACTTCCCTTTTGATGTACGGTGATTGAGTTCTTACAACGTACTTAGGTCATACGATTTGCTCCTAACACTCGCCTTTGTGGGGCAATCATTTACACCATTTTTTGGTCATCTAACCTACTAATCATGTGATGGACCCAAGTACACCATGTAAGACCAATTTGCCTAACTAAAATTTGCTTTCACTAAAATAACTTAATAAAACACATTTATTAGGTTGTTTATGGTCCTAAACGAAGCCCAAAGGAAATGTTAAAACGAGCATATATTTGTTTGATTTTCCTCAAGGAATAATTAATTAAACAATAATTTAATTATTATTCCTGGTCATGTTTAACTTAAAACAAACAAATTAATTAGATAAATCTTTATTTATCTTATTATTTTCTAGGAATAATTATTTAAACCATTATTTAAATAATATTCCTTATTAAATTTGACTAAATCATTTATAAATAATTGAATAAATCACTATTTATTTAATTATTACTCAACCACATTCTTAAAATAATAAACAAATCATTTATTTATTTATTATTCACAAATAAAGGGATTTGACCCAGTCATCCTTTTCCCTCCCAACAAATATAATAAAATATTCCATAAAGGTGGATTTAAATTTAGTTAATGTTATTTTAATCATGCACCAAGATCTAGAATGACCCAATGTTTGTCATAATGGGAGGGTTTTTCCTACCTTCTTCACCTTTTTTTTGTGGCCCTATTAGATCACAACGGATCTATACTCTTGGTCTGACTTTGAGCCATTATCATTGTCATATTTTCCATTATTTGCTGTGTGAGCTCCCTTTGAGTTCTATCTTTGTCTGGGTTTTCTACACCAACAGGAGAGAGAAATGCTAGATCTGAAGTGATAAGGACTTCCAAGAACCCATCCCATTGAGGAGAATTGGAAACACCTTCTTGTTTTCCTCCCAGGCACCCTTAATACAAAAAATTCTTTCAAAAAATATTGTTCTTGTCTCGTCTATTGGATGTATGGAGCGAAACCTTATTTTTTACTGCTTAATGTCTCTTTATGCATAGATCTAGATTTTTGCAGCACTGGTCTTGATCAACTAACTGCAGATCTGAAGATATTGGCAGCCATATTTGGTGTTAGGGCTATAAGTTATGCGTAGCTAAAGTGGTATTTTTTCGTACACTTCGACAAAAGATTCATACTAACACTGAGGTTGTAAAAATGGCATAAAACAGAAAACAAGGGTTTTCTGAGTCGGTTTTATTGAAAAAATGGGTTTTCAAGGTAATTCAGAGGTTTTAGCCATATATATCCTTTAATTTGATCCTTAGATTGTGAAATTTGAGGAAATAAAAAGGCTTGCAATAGAAAACAAGGTTTCTTGGGAGAAATTTGCCAAGGTTTAGCCTCATTTTGGTATTTTCAGGCAATTTCCTTCAGTGAATTTCTCAATTTAAAGGTTTGTTTCTATTAAAGATGTTTAAAACTGAATTCGCAGGTTTACATTGTCTGGAAATACTTTAATAATGTAGTTTTTCGGCTCTTAAAAGTTTTTCTGATGATCTTGGTTGACTTTGAGGTATTTAACAGCTTACTGGAGCGACGAATAACTTTTTAGTTGATCTTCAATGGTAGATTTCCGTAAAATATTGAGGTTATGGGCATAAAATGGCAAGTAGGGGCTTAAAAAGGCTTAACACAGTTGGGAGGAGCTATTTCAGAGTTCAAATGCGCAAATAAACATAAAAAATAGTTGTATCAAAGGTTTTAACCTTTAGATTTAATTTTCATTAACTGTCATTGAAAGCATGTCTCGTCAATGGTGGGAGGTAGTTTTGGGATTTGAAACAAAAAACCAAAGAGTGGTTATCGCACAAGGTTTAAGTGGTAAGTTGTTTTATTCAAAACGCATGTGATCCAATAAATGGAGGCCACGTGGAGGGGAGGAGTCTTGGCGAAACCACCTATTTTGCGTGCATTTGGAGTTTGGGTGATCGATTAGTTTGTCAACGCGATATTGAGTATCATCTGTCAGATCGGAAGATTGGATGCGAAGGGTCAGGATTGATTGGAATGCTGCGGCTAAAGTAAATGGTGGGACCGGGCTTCATATGCATGCAGACGGTTTAAAACATATAATTAACCTTTATGAAATATATCTAAGGGAAAAGATTTTAATCATATATCGAGGCGGGGTTTATATATGGCATGGGTTAATTATATAAAGCAAGAGGCTTATATAATATGACGGAGATATGCATACGGGAAAGGTTTAATTTATTTAAAATAAACCTTAGTTTATTTTTAATAAACTTTGGATTTTAAAGTATGCGGAGGGTGTTTATGTATGTATTGGCCTATAACATGGCGGAGTTATAAGGGTCTATAGGATAATGCTTTTAACCAATACAAAGGTGTGGGGTTGATATGTTTTAATCAAAACATTTATAATATGTCTGAATAAAAATACAAAGGGTGCAATATTTAATTTATTATATAGTTTTAAACCTTTCTGAATGGTTTAAAGACCATATGGGAAGGATATTTACTTAGCGATAGTTTTAGACCAAAGGGATTTTAATTGGGGTTTTTGATTTAGCACATGAGTAATAAAATTTGGTCTAAAACATAGTAATAGTGGCTTTTTGGGGATACTAAAACATGGGGAATTAATAAGTAGGATAAGGTATTTTTTAGGGATTTAATAGAATATGTTAAAATTTAATATGAAAGGGTAGTGTAGCATAAAACAAAATACATAAAATCACTAAGTAAAATGTAAGAGTAAAGCATAGCTTATCTTTATATTATTTCACCAATACTTAGGATAAATGTAGTTTTGAGGGTTTCATGAATGCTTCTGAAGGGACGAAGTTAATTATATGGGATTTTAATCTCCGCTAAGTAAGAATGTGTCTTTACTTAGGAAAATAGGTTAAAATGTATGAATGAAGGACGAATGATGATAAATGGGGACTTAACATAAGCACTCAATATTTTCAGCTAACCAGTCATCGAGCCTTAGGTCTGGTCCCAACAAAAGTCAAAGAAATGCTCTAAGCCTATTTGACTGATAGCTTAGAATACTGAATATTTACGGGGGATGGGAAATTAGTAATTTTTCCCGATGATCATTATTACATGCTTTCTCCACTTTTTTCTACCTACCCAACCTTATTCTAACATTTTTTCTTCATTTGGTAGGTGCATTTAGGCTTGCAACCTTGAAACATTTATTCTTTTAAAGCATAAACTATCTAAATCTACCTTATTTCATCCGAGGGCTCAGATTAAACTGTTGAGCTCCTCATTATTCTCTACCTATCTACTAATTTGTCAGGATTAAACTATCTAACAAATTTTTATTCTCTGTCTAAACCTAGAAATTGAAAACATGACAAGTTAATATTAAACAATTTAACTTGTTAGCCATCTATGAATTTTCTTATACCTCATGATGGCTAAAATATCCCTTCAGTTTTCAAGAAACAATTTTTTTTAAAAATATTTTGTTTTCTTGAAACCCCACTGTGTTAATTATCTTTAAGAACTCACTTCATTAATAAATATTCACTCAGAGTCTCCAAGCTAACCTGCTAAAACAAAAAGAGACTGTTTTCAAGCTTTTTTCACCATTTCATAAGCTCATTTCACCCACTTTCACCTATCTTCACTAATCATTTTTCCCTTTGAAAAATCCCTCCTTCCCTTCATTTACCTTTCATTTTCCCATAAAAACCCCTTTAAACCTTATAAAAATTATTTATTTGGTTTTAAACCCTCTTTTTATACCTATCGGAACTTCTTAAAAGGCTAAAAAACCCACACTTAGGCTTCTTTCCGATCCTTTTATAAAAATAGGCCTTAAGCACTTGAGGTCTTAAGTCCTCCGCCCCTTTGCCCATATAACCAAGGCCTATGACCATGGGCTAAATCTCAGCCCTTATTTATTCCCGCCCCTAGTCATTCCCTTTCTCCACCTAACCATCACCCTTCCTCCCGACCATCCCCTCGCCCATGCATCTTTGTGAACCCATCACAGCCGTTGATCGTAAAGATCCAATGATCAACATACTCCCTCGACGTTTCAACCTCGCCCATTAACATTCCGCTACCCGACACCTTAGCTGACCTCAGAACTGGTCCCACTGCCGAGCAACTCCATTTATTTCACTTGTTCCTCACCATAGATCTGGCTTCCCCAGATCTGATGGCCCACGATCCATTTCGCGCATGTTTCACTAAAAAGGTTTAATGCCCCATTTCAACGCGAAATGGGCGGTTTCATTGCGGACAGGTGTCAAACCCTGTATGATATCGTGCTTGCTGGGGTTAAACCCACTTACCACTTAAAACCTACATGAATACCACCCCGGTATTGCAAAAAACTGCCTCCACTATTTCGTGCCAATATTCAAATTTTCTCTTGTTCTGCATAACTTCGTCCATGAAATCCTTCCCTCTGCACACTATTTCCTCCTCTGTAATCGCTCCTCCACCATCTCGAAGCCTTTGTGCGTAGTCAAATCCACAAATGCAGGTTTTATTAAACATATTTTATGTTTGAGTTGCAGTTTTAATGGAAGTCATATGGAGCGGCCATCCCACAACAAATTTAAGTTGTAGAGAGCTTAGGATAACGATTCTTGGTTGTAAATAATGCAGAATGGGAGATGGCAGGTGCAAGGTTCGATAATGGTCAGTACCTCATGAACACTTATCATGTATTAAAACCCTCCAGCATACCAAAAACACTTGTACACTAGAAACAGTGAAGAACGAACAGTGAGGATTAAAGCACGGAAAGAAAAGATTAAAGGTTAAGGAATAAAGCCTGAAGAGTAAACCCTTAACCAACAGATTAAATGATAAAGAGCACAGTGTAAAGATAAATGAATTAAAGTTAAAACAGTCATCCAAAGTGACAAAAGAAGAAGATGATAAAGAAAGGCCAAAAATCATTATCAAAGGCCTAATCAGATTTTAAAGCACAAATTAGACAAATCAGCAAGAAAGAAAGCTTCGAATGCCACATCCACAGAAGCAATTACTCCTCTAAAGGATTAAAATGCCACCTGCCAGCCTATTTTCCCCTAAGATACACAAAGTTATTACAAAATAGAGATATTTTGTTTAGACAACTCAGAAGTTATTGCCAGCCTACCAAATAAGCATAAAAGTCAACAAAAGCAACTAAGTAGTTCAAAAGAGTTAATATATTATAGAGTTAGACTTAAATACATGTTTCCTTGGGCCTTGCATTGTCTCAAAGGTCAAAAAAATTTACTCTGTCATTTATGAAGCATTTAAGGAACCATTATTCACCCCACCTCCTCATTTCATCTATAAATATCATATGAGAAGCTCATCATAAGTGTTGGTTAGATTATTATTGAAGTGTAGGATAGTTGATGAAGCTATTGACGTACTGTTGAGTAGTTGAAGAATACTAGTGTTGGTCGCTTTAATTGTTTCACAATTCAAGCTCCACATAAATTGTCAACCCGAGGAAGTCTGTTTATTCCAAAGACAATCACGCACTGGATATGCTCAAATTCAAAAGCAAAAACAATGTTGTAGTAAAAAGCCACACAATTACCATTAATACAAATCTAATTATTCACTCTCCACTTAGTCAAAGCTGAATTCATTTAGGTTATAGCAGAAATAATTCCTATGTTGCAGTTTAGAATCCAATTAAAGGGAAATCAATCTGCAGAGAAGGAAACCAATCAACCATAACAGGAACAGGACCCTATTCCTTAATTAGGAACTTCAGCACCTGCTGTCTGACACTAATCACTCTGTAGAAAAGATCACTCAAGAGAGCAGGACCCTATTCCCCTGAACAGGAAGCTCCAGCACCTGTCTCCTGTTTCTAATCACACTGCAGGAAAAGAAAGGCAATTAATGGGAGCAGGACCCTATTCCTTTATACAGAAAACTTCAGCACCTGCTTCCCGGCATCATACATTCCATTAATGAACAGAAATAGATTTCTCAACCTTTTAAGAATGAATGTATTAAACACATGCATCGTTAAGGAAACAGAGCATTCAATGAACTACAGAACTGTATAACTGGTGTTTCAGCAAACAGAATTAAATGAAGTGCAAACAGTATAAATAAATTAAACAAACTACAGGGATGGAAGGGTGAATCTTGTGAGGAAGGCGGGCCCTTTCCCTCTCACAAGATTCCCCAGGGAAAGAATTAAATTGGAGCGCTCAAAAGAAGATTTTATTCATCTGTCAAAAGGAATGATACATTACAAATGGAGTCTAGCTCCAGTCTGTCAAATACAATGTTCTCCTGTATTTTTCAAACTTGAACTCCCTTCTGATGATGATGTCTCCTCTTTTTAAAGAGGAGACATCTCCTACAATTACATGAGAGTAAATCTATGTTTATCCCTAACTCTGTTCTTCTTTCTTAAAACAGGACTATTCTGTTCTTCCATAAAAATCTATTGTTACAACAGATACAACAAGAATGCTATTTTCAGAATAATCCGTGTAACCATGTCTTCATGTTGTTGCCACTGTTCCGCAAAATACTCTTCCAGAATCGCAAATTACGAGTGACGGAATTTACGTGCTTGTTGGCTGTTTCAGCTGTTTCAGCAACAGGGTCAATTGTTTCAGCAACGGAGTTTGACTGTTTCAGCAACGGCCGATTGTTCCAGCACATCATATACTTATCTGCGATATTTTAGACTTATGTTAGCAACAATCCACTTCGATTAATGACAAAATATAAGAGTATTATAGAATTATATGTAAACAGATTAAACATATAATAAAGAAGAGGATTTTATGTACCTTGGGATAAAGTAAATGAAAATGATAATGGAATCATAGTTAAAAGGATAAGATGATGTCAAAGTATATAGTAAAAATGCTACATAGTGGAGTCCTAACATCCCCCCCAGCTGAAAATGTTGCATGTCCTCAGGCAACCCCTAGTCTGAGTCTGAGTCTGAGTACTGATACTGTGCATGCAAATTACTCAAGCAGTAGCTAGAGAAGGTGGCATCTGTAGGAGCTCGAAATCCTTTATTGTTCTGCAATTGCTGCCATGCTGAAGCTTCATCTCTGCCAGCCAATTGGTAGTGACAATGATATTTCTCTGAACGCAGCCATAGAATTGGAAAATGAAAATGATAACCAATCCAGTTTACTCCACAATGTCGAATGCATTTGATATAAGTAGGTACCCTGGAAAGTGCAGCTTGGAGATTATCAGGGTTAAAAGGGTGATAATCTTGTCTTTCTTTACATGACTGCTGCCAAAACATAGTATTGGCCTTCAATGTAGCAGCCTCCTTTACTCTGATTTGCTGTTGACACTTCAAAAGTGTTGCAGCCTGTAGTTGTTGCATGTACCTATGCATTCCTGGCTTCTGTAAGAATTTGTGATATTGTGCTATAAACATGGCTGGACTTAAAGGTTCTGGTCTAATCCAAAGGAGCCTATTCTCCTCATTATGACTGCTTGCAATAAACACAATTTGCCAAGTGAGCTGATTGGCCAAAAATGAAACAAATGCCCTTATTTGTATATCACCTGCAATTGGAATGAGATTGACTCTTCTATTGTCGGGAATGGCCTCATTATGAAGGTAAAGTTCGCACAGCAAATGCTGGTCACTTTCAGAGGCCTCAGTAAAAGTCTCAACAAATTGTTCTGAAGTAAGTAATTGATGCGGTCTGCCATCCTTTATTTCTTTTAATTGAAAATAAACTAATCGTTCAGAAAGGAAGAGAGAGTAATTTACAGAAGGTTTGCGGGTAGCCATCAACTTCTGCACTAATGAAAACATCAAGGCCATCTTTTCCTTAGATTCCTTGACTTCCTTTTTGGAGTCCCTGAGCTGTTGCAACATCTGTTCCCAACTATCCTAGTTGGCATACATGTGGTTCTGCCATGCTAACTTATGCTGCTGTAGTATTGTATCTTGTTCTTCAGCATATTGTTTCTTCCATTTGTTCATCAGTTCCAATTGATTCCATGGCAGGGTCTGTGTGCTAACATTAGAAGTGCTGGGTTGGGACATTGTTTGAGTTGCTGCATTGACTGACTCAGGGCAAGATACCTGTGGTTGTGTTTCTGTCTGAGTGGCTGCACTAATTAGCTCAGGAAAAGATATCTGAGGTTTAGTTTCTTTTTCTACACTTTTTAGGAGCCCTACTGGTTCTTGTGGAGCAGTAGGGCATTCTTCTTTTATTACAGCTGATGTAGATGCCTCAGATATTTGAATTTTGACTAGTTTGTAGCCTGCCTGCTAGTAAATATTGCCACACTCATGGCACATGTATTCCCTGCATGGCTCCCTATTTTGTGACGATGCTATGTGTGCTAGCATATAGAGATTCAGTTCTCTATCGAAGGCTTCTCGTGCCATGATTAGTTCATTCTTAGAGGCTTCCAACTCAGACTTCAAAAACTGATTTTCTTCCAATAAAGATGCCATAGTATATGAACCCTGTATGTTGGTTGATTCTACTCGGATTGTCTGCTGATGTACAGCCATGGCTGGTTCTTGTGGAGCAGCTACGGCTGGTCTCCCTGTATCATCGTGCTTGGTGTATGATTTTTGTACCACAGTGGTTGGTTCTTGTGTTTCAGCCTCTAGGTAAGTGACTGGTTCTTGTGTGACAGTCACTGTTTCAGCCATAAACAATGTCGTATTATCCCGGGGCAATGGTTCTTGTGTGGGAGTGCCACCGGACGAGACGGGTTGGGGAATTTGAAATGGGGGTGAAGATTGGAGTTTTAACAGAATGGTGGCGGGGTCAGGGGAAATGGGAGTAGCTCCTGTTTCAACAGTCATCTTCATTTTCCTTTTTGGTAGGAAAGCAAAGAAATCACTGTCTTTCCTTTTCTTCGCAAGGGAAGATTCTTTTCTGGGGGAAGGGCTTTCGGAAGAAGTAAAAATTTGAAATTCGGCCCTTGTTTGACGTTTGGAGACAACGACTGTTGGGGTTCTTTTCTTCCTTTTATGAGTAGGTGGGGATGGGGGTGTTAGAGAGTCATCGCTAGGGATAGAAATAGTGGGATTGGTTGACTCTACTAAGTGGGATGAAGTTGGGATTGGGTCAACTGGCTCTGAGGGTGGGATTACTGGGGAGTCTGGGATATCATCCTGTTGCCCTTCATGAGGAATCTCAGGAGTTCCTTGGGAGCTTTCAGCTTGTTGGGGGATTTGGGCCTGCTAAGGAACTTCAGCCTGCTAGAGAAGAAGGAGTGGATTATTCAGAGGGAGGTTTTGCTGAGCAAAACCCGTCTGAATTAACAATTGGCATAAATGATGATGGGTGAGGGATAACAATGGGAATTTAGCCCGTCTGCAATAATAAGACATGTTTTTGATACAACCAAGTAGATAATAGGGAATATTAAGTAATCGACCATTCCTTAAATGATTCATCAAAACGAAATCATGCGGGTAGACTACCTGGTAACGCCCTTCACATGTCAAGTAGTGTTTGATGAATTCTGCTACTGTCGGCCATGGTCGAGGAAGTGAATGCAGACTTACTCCGCGGCCCTTAAGTTCAACTGGTTCATCTGGACGAAGGAAATCTTGTTGTGCATTTAAAATCACTTGCTTCCTACTGAACCAGCGAGTCCCAATAGCCGGCAGACCTGAAACTTGAACTATGTCCTCCTCTTTAACTGAAATGCGGATGCCTTGAACCAGTGAGAAATTCCCCTGAAGATTTTGTGCAAACTCTAAAACCTGCTCTTGATCAAATTCTCCTAACCGTTCAAAGTATGCTGTCCATCCTGCTTGTTGGAAAATTTGATAGGCTTCTGGGAACATTTGAAGAAGATTCATCGAACCGGGCTCGTGTCTGATAGCCGACCCTCCCATGGCTGCTAGCTTGAGTTATATGCAGAGGCACAGAAGACAGAAACACAGGCTCTGGTCAAGCTAATTGTTGCAACAAAGGATGCGGAGTCTCAATGACGGCGGAAGTGGATATGAAGAATGACGGAGGATTGGTTAATGTGAAATGATTTTTCAGTTTTCGAAATTCCCCCCCTACGTATGGTGCAATGATGATTGGGCGTGTGGAGATTGCAACCATTATGAGCAAGATCCTCTCTTTAATATATAATTTAACTGCATTACATTAAAACCACATACCTTACAATTTTACCTTTGATTTAATAATTCGAAGTGTAATGTGCTTCATAGTGGCTTAATATAAATGGAAGAATTTGTAGATTTCTCTGAAATTTAAAATAGGAGTGTAATAGGATCTGCTCAACACTAAATAAATTTCACCCAAGGGATCTGAAGCGTAGAAGTGGAGAACTAAAAAGCTTGTAAAGCAGCGGGAAGAAATGATGTTTTAATGATGAAATGATAAATGAAAGGTTGCTGAAACTGGTGTTTCAACAACGGAAAAATGAATGACGCGTTGCTGAAACTGGTGTTTCAGCAACAGGAAAAATCAGGAAAATGGGATAAATGACTTGGGTTTGAAACCAGTGGGGGAAGTGTTTAATAAGGGATAATTCCAGCAGTAAGGGATAGGAAATACTAGCTGAAGGATGGTATTTCGGGAATGGTAGAAGTGGGAAAAATGGGAAAAAGGGTAATAATGTAGAAATGGGGTGAAGGGATATTGCTAGGAAATGGGTTGAAATGAAGGGAACAAGCTTCTGTGATTGAAGCTTCAGATCTTCTCATGATGGATCTGTCCTCCTTAATGCGCTTTTCCAGAATCTGCAAAATTGAATTGTAATATGCCAACCCTTGACAAGGATTATTAGTCTTAAATCTAATCTAATATAATACTAAAAAAACTGTGTAGAAAATTAAATGCTGTGAGGAGCAGAAGACTCCTCTAGAAAAAGATAATGAATATCAGTCATGCAAGCAGTCTTGAAATCCTCTTTAGAAACAGGGCGCTGGTATAGACGGAGCCTATGACCATTGACTAGTAGAGGTGTTTTAGAATCATCAATTGTTAAAATTCCTACCGTTCCATTAGGAAAAAAAGCATCTACCTCATATGGTCCAAGCCAGCGTGTACGTAGCTTACCCTGAAAATTTTCAAACCGAGAGTCATACAACAAGGCCCAATTACCTTTTTGGAACTTCTTGTGTTTGATAATTTTGTCATGCCACTTCATTCTCTGTTGTTGAATCATGGTTGTTTGGTGAATGGCATCTAATCTCTTTTCATCCAACTCAAGAAGCTGTTGCAACCTAGTTGTCTGCACATCAGTCAAATCAAGATTAACAGCTAAAGCAGTTCTTAGAGTTTTGATTTCAAATTCCACAGGAAAAACAACATTTTTACCATAGACCAATTCATAGGGAGAGAAACCTGTAGTGTTTCTCCAAGTAGTTCTGTAAGCCCATAATGCTTCAGGGAGCCTTTGAGACCAATCCTTCCGGTTGTCCTTCACTGTTTTAGTTAGAATGGCTTCTAATACTTTATTTGTACTTTCCACTTGCCCATTGGCCCGGGGGTGGTATGGTGTAGTCATTCTATGTTGAATATGATATTTCTGAAGGGTAGACTTAAAACCATGAGAATTGAATGGAGGTCCTCCATCTGTAACTAGCTCTCTAGGAATTCCAAATCTAGTGAAGATTTCTTCAAATAAGAAAGCTAGGACAGCCTCTTCATTAGCTCTAATGAGTGCTTTGGCCTCCACCCATTTAGTCATATAGTCTTTACAAACTAATATATAAGTTCTTTGATTGGATGGAGGATTAATGGGTCCTATGAAATCCAAGGCCCATCTTTCAAATGGTTCAGAAACTACCTGAGGGTTTAATGGCATTTGATCTCTATGGTTGGGTTGACCCATTCTCTGACAGCTGTCACAAGCCCTTACATATTTCTTTGCATCCTTAAATAATGAGGGCCAATAGTAACCCATCCTCAAAATTTTGTGTGCTGTTCTTTTATCAGTGAAATGCCCTCCACAAGGGCCATCATGACAAGCTTTCAGTATGTCATACACTTCATCTTCCCTAATGCATCTTCGGATTTCCTGATCAAGCCCTGTGTAGAAAAGACACCCACTTATCCAGCTATACCTGGCACTTTGTTGAACAATTTTTCTCTTTTCTCTGTATGACAGGTGTGATGGTAATTTTCCTGCAACCAAATAATTAGCAATATCTACATACCATGGAGAGTGAGCAGAAACTGCAAACAAATAATCATCAGGAAAAGAATCATCTACTGGAATATCATTGTCAGTTTTTAACCGTGAAAGGAAATCAGCCACCACATTTTCTTTACCAGGCCGATCTACAATTGTGATATCAAATTCCTACAGTAATAATAGCCATCTGGTAACTCTAGCATTTGTAACAGATTTTTTCATTAAATACTTGATAGCTGAGTGGTCAGTGTGCACAAAAGTAGAATAACCAGTGATATAGTGTCGAAATTTATTAATGGCATAAATTACTGCAAGAAATTCCTTTTCGGTAACTGTGTAATTAAGCTCAGCAGGGGTCATATTATTACTAATGAAGTAGATAGCATAAGGAAGATGATTCACCTCTTGTCCCAAGACAGCTCCAATTGCAGTGTCTGAAGCATCAGAGGATATATGAAAAGGGAGGGCCCAATCAGGCCCCCTCAAAATAGGAGCAGTAGACAACTGATGCTTGAGTTCTTCAAAAGCTTTCTGACAATAATTAGTCCACTTAAATTCAGCATTTTTCATAAGCAACACGAATAATGGAGAAGCTATCTTAGAAAAATCTTTAATAAATCTTCTATAGTATCTAGCATGTCCTAGAAAACTTCTCACATTAGTTTGTGTTTTAGGAACAGAAAGATTCTGAATGACCAATATTTTAGATGGATCTACCTAAATACCTTGAGATGAAATAAAATGTCCAAGCACCACTCCTTCACTCATCATCATGTGGCATTTTTCAGTACTTAGGGAGAGGTGAGCTTGTATACATCGTTTAAGTACTTTCTCAAGGTTTTGTAATGCATCTTCAAAAGACACACCATAAGGAGTAAAATCATCCATAAATATTTCCATAGAGTCATTCAACATATCAAAAAATATTCCTATAACAGCTCTTTGAAAAGTTGCTGGTGCATTACATAGCCCAAATGGAAGAACTCTATAAGCAAAAGTTCCCCAAGGGCTGGTGAAAGTGGTCTTGTCTTGGTCTTGGGGTGCAATTCTAATCTGATTATACCCACTAAATCCATCTAAAAAAGAAAAGAATTTCTTCCCTGCCAGACTATCCAACACCTGATCAATGAAGGGTAAAGGAAAGAGATCCTTTTGGGTAGCTTTATTCAAGGCTCTGTAGTCAACACATACTCTCCATTTCCCGTTTTTCTTAGGGACAATTACCAATGGGGAAACCCATTCACTGTCAGATATAGGGTATATAAATCCTGCATTAAGCAATTTCTGAAGTTCTTCTTTAACAATTTCTCGTAAATTAGGATTCATTCGTATTTGGGGTTGACAAACAGGCCGACATCCCTCTTTAATGTAAATTCGATGAGTACATAATTCAGAAGAAATACCTTTCATATCCGTGTAATCCCATGCAAATGCTTCCTTATATTCATACAATAACTTCATTAACTGCTGTGTTTCAGCATCTGTTAGATCAGGATTTATGTTTAATGTCTTGCCAGGTTCAATTTCAACTGTTATGCTTTTAGATGAGATGGTGGTTAATGTTTGAGATGAATCTTCAGATTCAATCTTTTCTTGTGTATCAGTTTCAAAAATTGCAGTTAATTGATTATGTGTTCCAGCACTTACAGAAGAAGGTTCACAAATAAAATTATTAATTATCTCATCCTCTGTATTGTCTTTAAGAGTTAAAGCTTGTCCAATAGTTAGAATAGGCTGAACAACATTATCATCATAATCCATCCATATAGAATCTTCATTATTAATTATTGGTGTAGCATGAGGATAAAGAGTAAGCTGTTTTGTTTCATAACCATTAGAAATTGTCATTGAACCGGATCTACAACTGATAAAAGCATCAGCTGTGGCCAGCCATGGCCTTCCTAGAATTAAGGGATGTCCCCCCAGCTTTGTTTTAGTCTGCAATACAACAAAATCAGCTGGGTATTTCCAGGATTCAACTGAGATAAGTAGATCCTCAACAACTCCTTCAGGTTTAATTGTAGAACGATCAGCCAACTCTAAAATGGTGGGTGTATCTCTGATTGTGTTATTCAGTTGTAATAATTGTGAAGTTTCAAGGGTCATTATGTTTATTGCAGCACCTAAATCTACCAGAACTTGGGGAATCATTTTTTTACCAATCTGAACTGTCACAGTAGGATGGCCAGGATCACCATACTTCACAGGAGGGGCTTTTCCTGACATTAGTGCAGACAAGTCACCCATCACATGTACTGTAAGGGGATCTTTAGTTTTCCTACCAGGTTTCTTTACACAAATATCCCTTATTGTTCTGGCATAAATTGGTACATCTCTTAATGCTTGTAAAAGTGGAATTTTAACATACAAATTTTGCAATTCCCCTAAAATATTAAAAGCGGGTGTTTTAGGCGTTCTAGTTAAAACCAAACGCTCGGGGAATGGTGGTTCTGCTATTTCAACATTTTTGTTAAAAGGTGGTTGTGCTTTCTTATGTTTCTCAGTTTCATCTTTATCAGAATCAGAAGAAGTTATGTCATCAATAATAGGCTCTACTATTTTCCCAGATCTTAAATGAATATCATTACATTGCATAGTAGGAAATATAGACTGATTCTAAATATCAGTGACTTGCACAACTTTATTATTTGGGTTAGGATTTGGTTGCACAGGTAGCTGGGGTCTCATTTAGTTATTTGGTGGAGCATTTGATGGCAGAGGAAGTGGTTGTTGGAATTGAGGCAATTGATTTGGATACGGGAGTTGTTGGCTTCTCCAATTTGAATTCCAAGGGTTAAAAGAAGATGGCTGCTGTGGAGGCCAAGGAGTCCACATTGAAGGATCAACAAAGGGAGGGTTTGATTGCTGCATGGGTGGGAAATTCATTTGATTAAAGGGTGGGTATTGCTGCATGGGTGGGAAATTTATTTGATTAAAGGGAGGGTAATTTGTTTGACCGAAAGCAGAATAATTATTCCAATGATTAAATGGCATACTAGAGTTCATACCTTGTCCTTTTGGTTGCCATTGTCTTCTTTGAGTTAGCAGGTAAACTGCTTCAGCTTCTTCTTCCGTTGGCTGCAATGCTGCCTTTATTCCTGGTAGAGATGGACATTGTTTTGTTTCATGGTCTTTCTCAAAAAGGGTGCAAATTGTTATTTTGTCCATTGGGCATTCCCTTAGTGGATGTTTGTCTCTGCACTTTGGGCAAAAGACAGCCAGAGTTGCTTCTGCTTCAGCCTGCTTCTTCTTAACCTGTAAAGTGTCAATTTGTGAAGAAAAAGAACTTAACATCTCAGTTTTAAATTCTTCAAGTAATTTACCTATTTCAGCTCTTGTTGCTCCTCCACTAGCTGATTTCTGCACTCTTGAATAGGTGGAATCTCTATTACTTACTCTGTTCCTTGCAGCTCCTCTTGAACACCTCTTAGAAAGTTCAACAATCTCATCATATGATTCCTTAGATATATCTCCTTTGCCAAGCATGTTTAACATATCTAAACAATCATCCCTTAAACCTCTAAGTAATATTGTTTTGCGAATTTCCTTACTTATATTCGGATGATCAGATCTCTGAATATTGTACTGCAGCCTTTCTACATAGTCCTCCAGATTCTCGTCCGAATTTTGTGCCATATTGAATAGTTCATCCTTCTTTTCTCTCGTCCGACAGTAGTCTTGATATTTAAGCAAAAATTTCTATTTCATCTGCTCCCAAGTTGTGATTACCTAACTCCCAAGGCTCATGAACCATCTTAGAGCATTCCTTTTAAGGTTGCTGGAAACAGTTTCAACTTTTGAGCATTAGTAACGTAATCATAACTTCTGCATAATATATCAAATTCAAAAAGAAATTCATCCAGATCTTCAGAGGATAAACCATGAAAGTTAGGTAAAGCAGACAATGGAATGTTTTTCATAGGAGTTGTCCCTACAGGGAGATCACTGATAGGAAATCCCAAGGTAGAGAGGGAATTTTCATCCCTTCCTTCTCCTTCGGGTTCTACACGTCCTCCACCAAAGAAATCGTCATTGTTTCCTTCCATTGTTGGCTCTCCTACTGCACTTGCTCGATCGTCAAGGTATTCTACTGGCTCTTCAATGTTTTCCACTGGTCGTCCAACACTCTCTATTATTTCCTCAACGTGCTCTGTTGATTTACTAATACTTCCTTCTGACTCTCCAGCACTGACTGCTGGTTCTTCAGTCACTGGCTCTTCTATATTTTCAGGACCCACAACTTCCTCTGTTTTGTAATCTGATTGAGGGGAGTGCTGAAGTTTTGGTCTCCGAGAACTTAATCTCTGTGATGATTCAGCCTTTGATACAATCTCGTCAATAAAAGTCTTTCTTCCTCCCCTTCCTTTGCCTTTTCCACCTGTGGGGTTAGTTTTCTTCTGGTTTCCGCGTCCTCTCATACAATCTGCACATTTAAAAAGAAAATATTAATGCTTTTGAAATCTATAATTGCCTTCCCCGACAACGGCGCCAAAATGTTGGTCGCTTTAATTGTTTCACAATTCAAGCTCCACATAAATTGTCAACCCGAGGAAGTCTGTTTATTCCAAAGACAATCACGCACTGGATATGCTCAAATTCAAAAGCAAAAACAATGTTGTAGTAAAAAGCCACACAATTACCATTAATACAAATCTAATTATTCACTCTTCATTTATTCAAAGCTGAAGTCATTTAGGTTATAGCAGAAATAATTCCTATGTTGCAGTTTAGAGTCCAAATAAAGGGAAATCAATCTGCAGAAAAGGAAACCAATCAACCATAACAGGAACAGGACCCTATTCCTTAATTAGGAACTTCAGCACCTGCTGCCTGACACTAATCACTCTGTAGAAAAGATCACTCAAGAGAGCAGGACCCTATTCCCATGGACAGGAAGCTCCAGCGCCTGTATCCTGTTTCTAATCACACTGCAGGAAAAGAAAGGCAATTAAGGGGAGCAGGACCCTATTCCTTTATACAGGAACCTTCAGCACCTACTTCCCAGCATCATACATTCCATTAATGAACAGAAATAGATTTCTCAACCTTTTAAGAATGAATGTATTAAACACATGCAGCGTTAAGGAAACAGAGTATTCAATGAACTACAGAACTGTATAACTGGTGTTTCAGCAAACAGAATTAAATGAAGTGCAAACAGTATAAAGAAATTAAACAAACTACAGGGACGGAAGGGTGAATCTTGTGAGGAAGGCGGGCCCTTTCCCTCTCACAAGATTCCCCAGGGAAAGAATTAAATTGGAGCGCTCAAAAGAAGATTTTATTCATCTGTCAAAAGGAATGATACATTACAAATGGATTCTAGCTCCAGTCTGTCAAATACAATGTTCTCCTGTAGTTTTCAAACTTGAACTCCCTTCTGATGATGATGTCTCCTCTTTTTAAAGAGGAGACATCTCCTACAATTACATGAGAGTAAATCTATGTTTATCCCTAATTCTGTTCTTCTTTCTTAAAACATGACTATTCTGTTCTTCCATAAAAAGCTATTGTTACAACAGATACAACAAGAATGCTATTTTCAGAATAATCCGTGTAACCATGTCTTCATGCTGTTGCCACTGTTCCGCAAAATACTCTTCCAGAATCGCAAATTACGAGTGACGGAATTTGCGTGCTTGCTGGCTGTTTCAGCTGTTTCAGCAACAGGGTCAATTGTTTCAGCAACGGAGTTTGACTGTTTCAGCAACGGCCGATTGTTTCAGCACAACATATACTTATCTGCGATCTTTTAGACTTATGTTAGCAACAATCCACTTCAATTAATGACAAAATATAAGAGTATTATGGAATTATATGTAAACAGATTAAACATATAATAAAGAAGAGGATTTTATGTACCTTGGGATAAAGTAAATGAAAATGATAACGGAATCATAGTTAAAAAGATAAGATGATGTCAAAGTATATAGTAAAAATGCTACATAGTGGAGTCCTAACAACTAGGTTGGATAAAGAAGTTTTGAGCTGTAAAGACTTGCTGGACTTGGAGTATGTAACTGGTTTAAACATCAATAAAACAAGTTGATTCACAGGATCCTGGTCTATGTCAATGGTGATTTTTCTCCTCTCTGTATTTGTTTTTTCTTATTTTTTACATGTTATCCATTTTCTCTAATAAAGAGAAAAAAAATTAGATTAGGATTTACTGTGAAAGGTACCCTATTTCTATCTGAAAGCTTTATCTTTTTGTTTTCCTCTACTAAGGTCTAATTGGAGGATTCTTAATTTCCCTCTTGTTTTATCCAATTTTTTTTTAAGAATGATTCAATAGATTATAACCAGGGAGGAATGTTGGTGAGCCCATGTCTATCTGAGTACAACTTGAGATATTATTTTTTAAAGATCTTCTTCAAATTTTGCTAAGTAGAGTCTCAACCAGAGAAGTTTATGGTATGCCTTGTCCTCTGGCTAATCTTTAATAGTTTCTTTGAAATATCCCTTGAGAGTATGTCAAAAGAAGGCTAGATTCATAGTTTCTGTCTGATCTTAGGCTATTTTCCTTGTTCTCTTATATGTTTTCTCCTTTTTGAAAGTAGTCTTAGGATTACTGCATTGTTGTCTTAAAAATTTTCTATATTACAAGTCTACCCAAAGAATTCTATGGTTTTCCCGGTCCTTTGGCTTGCTTCAAACAGTTACTTTGAAAGGATTTTCCTGTTTAGTGGAGTTAATAGATTCTTAATTGATTATTAGCTTTGCTTCTGTCACAATATCTTAATGTTTCATATCACAATTCAATCTAAAATATCCTTTGATATAGATGAATTGCCCTATGGAAACCCTTGAATAATTGTTGTACAATTAAATCCTTTTGTGACTCCATAACCCAATGGGTTAATACTGTTTCATAACTTATCTTTCAGCCGAAACATTCTTTCAATTTACTCTCACCTTCACCCTTCAACTGACCTCTTCAGTTAATGATATCCATCCCAACCAAACAAAAAATTTCCTAAGAGCTTCATAACTAGCCTAATATCATAAATAAAGCATAAATATATATCCTTTGAAAGCACTTAATATAGAGATCCCTATCTGAATCCACGAAGGCTAGGTCCTAGAATTCGAAAGTGGTTCTGATGTGGCCCCCCTGCAGCGTTTATTCTTGCCATTCTTGTAAATCATAGGGAGCCATCATAATGGCAACCATACTGTGGAGATCTACTGAGTAATAGATAAATTCACAACTCAGAAAAACTCTTTCCTAAATGAATCAAGTGTCTGCCAAGAGTGGTTCTTGATTGTTGATGGTGGGCAACAACCAATCCTAGAAAACAAGTAAGAATATTCCACCTAGTGACTCCATTGGTTTTCAATAGGCCTGCTGACCCCATAGTGGTGACTCCACTGGGAAACCTATTTTATCATTATAAAATCACAAAAACCCAGTTAAGAAGACTTTGTGGATTAAGTTTTCTTACATGGATTAGTTTTCCTTCCAAAGACTATCATATTTGGCTAACTTTTCTTATATTTGAGTCTAAAATCTTGGCTTCTAGAAGAATTTACACTAGATCCCATCCTAATCCAAATCCTCCTACAATAGTTGATAATCCTGAAAGCATTGTTAGGAAGTCTCCTACGTCTAAGAACCCAAATATTGTCAGACCCATCATAAGAGCAAGTACAATCCTTGGAAACCTTATAGTTTTTCGAGATACCCAAGTTGACTTATCCTATAACAGAAGCTTATCCAGAACCAAGTCACAAAGTGGTATAGATCAGATAGACTTTGAGCCTGTAAATTCATAGCACACTAGCAGTAGAGAAGCCTCCTCATCCACTCCTCCTGATATCCATTTCATTCACAATTTTGGTTTCTCTCACCCTAGATCTACTCAACAATACCTAGTTGGTCCTAGTACTTCTGTTACATTCACCCATACATCCATAGCTCAAACCACTTCATCCGATCATCAACCTCCTATCACAAAACCTCCACTTTTAAACCCCCCATTGTTTCCACAAGTCTATATCATGGCAACATGGTATGCTCCCTTAGTCCTTCCTTTACCTTTAGTTACTCTACCACAGGACTACCAGTCCAAGATTCCATTATATGATGCTAGTATTTCTACTACAACTCAACAACGTGTGGATAGAATGAATGATTACTTTGACAGACAAGAAATAGATGATGAAACTGTAAAGCTTAGGATGTTTGCTCAAAGTTTAGGGGGTGAAGAAAGAAATTGGTTTAAAGGCTTAACCCCTAACATTATCAATGACCTCCCCACTTTCCATGAATTATTCCTAAACAAATGGGAAGTCAAGAGAAACCCCCTACAAATCCTGTCAGAATACAATGATCTTAAAAGAAATTTTGGAGAGAGTGTCCAAGATTATTGCACTAGATTCAATAGTGTTTATAATGCACTCCCTCCACAAATGAAACCCCCACAAGGCTTAGCCTTAATAAATTCTCCTGAAAGATTTGACCCAGACATGTGTTATCAATTAAGGGAGAGAGAACCCCTCACATTAGAAGATATGCAGGAAGGGGCAGTAAGTGTAGAAGCTAACCTTAATGCCAGAAGGGCTAGATTGAAAGCAGAAAAAATGGTTACCTACAAAGATGAAGCTGGATCTTCCACATTAGATTCCAAAATTGATAATTTGGTCAAGACCATGGAGATGATGATGGAAAGAATAAACATAAATGAGAGAGCTTATCCTAACGAAAACCAAACAGCTCCTCAAAATAAAAATGATAATCAAAATCAGAACTTTAGAAGGAATCCCCCTCAAAACAAAGAGGCCCTGATCAACAAGTCAGACATCCTTTCCAGTAGAATTATGCTGATGAAGATGAGGGAGTGATTGAAGAAACAGAGGGAAATCACATAAACATGTTTGGAACAAATGATGACGATACTATGTTCCTCACTAGGAAAGAACAAGTCATATACACACCTTATAAAGAAGAGAGTCGAGAGTCTGCAGAATACCAACAAGGCTTTTAAAATTCCATAATAGAATTACATAAACAATATGACTTAAGGAGTAAAAAGAAGCAATAAGTTCCCAAGAAAAACACCTCTGAAATCTCTGCTAAAAACGACCCTGTAAATACTTCCAAAAATACCACTAAAAGCAAAAACATAGTGGTTAAAAGTTCTGATAAAAATAAGGGAAAAAAACACCCAAATTCATGACAAACATAGTAGTGACCCTAGTAGCACTAGCACCTCAGCTAATGCTCCTGAAAAAACCATTTTAACTGTTGTAAATAATAAAAACCAGCAAGCTGATTTTGCTGAGAGAACAGTGACTAAAAACTCTGAATTAAACATTTCCAAAACTCAAACTCCTTTCAGCATAGAGAGTTAAATTGCCAAGATAAAAATCTCCATCCCTCTCACTGAGTTAGTCACTCAAGATTTATATAGTTCCCAATTGTTAAAAGCTTTGAACATAGGAGATCACAATGACTCTGTTAACTTAAATGATGACAAACCTGAGCTTCTGTTTGGACCAAAAATTGAAGGAAAATTTCAAGAAGGTGGATTTCCTCCATTTTATGTCAGCTTAAACATCCATGATAACATTCTGCACAATGCCATGCTTAATTTAGGAGCATCACACAACCTCATTCCTAAAGTAATAATGGAAATATTAAGCCTTGAGGTAACTAGACCTTATAAATATTTATACTCCTTTGATTCCAGCAGAGTTAAATGCCTAGGCCTAATAAAAGATATATGTGTTAATTTAGCACAAATCCTAGCCAAAATCTTAGTAATGGACATTGTTGTGTCTGATATACCCCCCAAATATGGCATGCTTCTTTCAAGATATTGGGGTGATAAGTTGCAAGGCACAATGCAAATGGATGTGACTTATGCCACCATCCCTATCTTTAGTCAACCTAGAAGACATTATAGGGAAACACACATGAAATACATGGTGAGTAGCCAAGGAAGACTAGAAAACTCTCCTCTTTATTCTATACATATTGACCTTGACTCATTCATTCTTTAAAATGACAATATTACCAATGAGCAAGGATTAGAAAATGAAACATCCACCAACATAGTGGCAGCCATAGAACAAGAGGAAGGGAAAGAAAAACTGTCCAAACAGTTTGCTAATTCAGAAAAACACAGAAAACAAAATAAAGGTATTGAGCGTCAAAATAGTCATCAACATAGTTCCAATCATAAAAATCAAAGAGAAATTCCTCAACACATTGAAAACCCTAAGAAACAAGACAAAGACAAATATAGTACAGACCCTCAAAAAAAACATAGTGGCATTCAAAATAAAAAAAACAAAGAGGACACAAAGGAAATTAATGATGAATCCAAAAATAGTCCTCTTTGGAGCATGAGCTTTGATGGGTCTTGTACTAAAATTGGTGTAGGGGTAGTCATATGGGTGCACAACATTGAGAACAATCATGCTGAAGGTCATTCATGCAAATTAAACTTTTAGTGCACCAACAACATAGAAAAATATGAAGCACTCCTCTTAGGACTACACTTTCTAAAAAAACTAGGAGCCAAGAGGATAACAATTCATGGAGATTCAGAATTAATAATTTGGTAAGTAAATGGGGAATACACTGTTAAACATCCCAGACTTAGAGCCTATAGAGATGATACCATGGAACTCTTGAAATCATTTTCATAATTTCAACTCACTTTTGTCCCTAGAAACCAAAACATTCAGGCCAATGGTTTAGCCTTTGCTACTAGTACATGTTTGAAACCTTATGAAAGCAAGAAATACACAGTTCAAGTCAAATATAGACCAACAGTCCCATACAAAGAAAAATACTGGCAATTTTTTGAAGGAGATAAACAAATAGAAGACTTCCTACAGTCCAGAAATGAATTTGAAATGCCAAGTTCAAATTTAGAGTATGAAGAAGATTGTCTTACTGAGGAAAAACCACTTTTAAAGAAGAAGAATATCCTGAGGTTGTTGATATAAATCTATTAACCAAATAATCCAAACATAAAACAAAAAACTACACAGATTTAGAAAAGGGAGATCTAGAGGTGCTTCAATCCAAAACTGAAAGATTGCCAAAGGGACTGGTCCCTCTAGAAGAATTGTTTGACTTTAATGATGTTGCAAAAAGGCCAAAAATAGAACCTACTGAAGTTGAAGTAGAAGAGTGCAATATAGGCAGTGAAGAAAATCTTAAAAGAACAAATTATCCAAGACATTGCCAGCTCACATTAAATTGAAATATCTAGAGCTGTTTGGAGAATTTTGAGATGTGTTTGCATGGAGCTATGAAGATTTAAAATCGTATGGTACAGAAATAATTCAGCATAAGATACCCCTCAAACAAAACGAGAAGCCTTATAGACAAAAATTGCACAGAATCAACCCTGTGCAATTACCTCTGGTTGAGAAAGAAATCTAGAAAATATATGATGCTGGAATTATAGTCCCTGTGAGATACTCAGAGTGGGTATCTAATCTTGTATCTGTTAGGAAGAAAATAGGAGATATAAAACTTTGTATAGACTTCAGAAACTTAAACAAAGCCTCATTAAAGGACAACTATCTCTTGCCCAAAATGGATCACATATTACAAAGGGTAGAAGGTTCAAAAAGAATTTCTTTGCTAGATGGCTTCTCAGGATACAACCAAGTATTAGTACATCCTAATGATCAACTTAAAACAACCTTCACCACACCTTGGGGCACTTTCATGTATGTGAAAATGCCTTTTGGGTTAATGAATGTTGGTGCCACATTCCAAAGAGCCATGGATATTGCTTTCTCAGAATAAATAGGTTACTTCATCATGATTTACTTAGATGACATCACATTCTATTCCAAAATAGATGAAGAACACCTAATACACCTAATAAAAGTCTTTGAGAAATGTAGAAAATATGGTTTATCCTTAAATCCAAAGAAAAAAGAATTTGGTCTCCAAGAAGGTAAACTTCTTGGACATATCATATATGAAGAGGGAATAAAGATAGACCCCAAAAGGATTGAAGGTATATTGCAAATCAATCATCTTAGGAACATCAAGGAACTTCAATATTTCATTGGAAAGATTAATTTCTTGAGAAGGTTCATACTCAGCTTAGTTGAGCTCCTTAGAAACATGACAAATATGCTTAAAAGAGAAGAAGGAGTTAAATGGACCTTAGAAGCAAAGAAATCATTTGAGCTAGTAAAACAGGCACTTACCAAAACACTAGCTCTTATCAGTCTGAATTTTACAAAATATTTTTTCATTTTTTCTTTTGCATCAGAACATACAATAGTTGTTGTCCTATTACAGAAAAACATGAAGGGACAAGAGAAGCCTATTGCATTTTTCAGCAAGGCATTAAGAGATGCACCTTTAAAGTAGAACATAATGGAAAAACAGGCCTTTGCCTTGGTCAAAGCCTTAAAGGACTTCAGAGTTTACATTTTACATTCACACATCATTTCATTTGTGCCTCATTCAGTGGTGAAAGAATTTTGACACAAGATCCTGATGGCAAAAGAGGAAAGTGGATTGTTGTAATATTAGAATATGATTTAGAAATCAAGCCCACTAAGCTCATCAAAGGTCAAGGACCAGCAAAATTAATGGCTGAATCAAACTTACAAGCACTTGATATAAACATGTTTAATGCATTAGATGAACAGGAGGAGTTGGCAACTCCACTTATTGAAGATCATTTTATGAATTCGTCTTGGTATGCTGATATTTTGTATGTGCTTCTTAATCTAAATGTCCCTCCTGGTTTGTCTAAATCAAAGGCAAGGTTTCTAAAGTTAAAGGCTGTAAATTACTGCATTTTATGTTACACCATTTTTTGGTCATCTAACCTATTATCATTAGATGGACCCAAGTACACCATGTAAGACCAATTTTACCCTAAGTAAAATTGTCTTCGATATGTTAAATAACTTAATAAACCACATTTATTAGGTTATTTATGGTCTAAACAGGAAACCCAAAAAGGAAATATTAAACAAACCTATATTTTTTTTATTTTCCTCATGGAATAATTAATTAAACCATAATTTAATTATTATTCCCAGTCATGTTTAACCCAAAAACAAAGAAATTAATTAGATAAACCTTTATTTATCTTTTTATTTTATAGGAATAATTATTTAAATCTTATTTAGATAATATTCCTTGTTAAATATGACCAAATCACCCACAAATAATTAAATAAATCATTATTTATTTGATTATCCTTCAACCACTTCCTTTAAAAGATAAATAAATCATTTATTTATTTATTATTGACAAATAAAGGGATTTGACCCAAGTCAAATACTTTTTCCCTCCAACAAATATAATAAAATATTCCATAAAAAGGTGGATCTAGATTTGGTTAACATTATTTTAATCATGCACCAAGATCTAGAATGACCCAATATTTTGTTATAAATAGGAGGGTTTTTCCTACCATTATTCACCTTTTGTTGCCTATTAGATCACTCTGGATCTATACACTTGGTCACATTTTTCCATTATTTGCTGTGTGAGCTCCCTTTGAGTTCCATTCTTTGTCTGGGTTTTCTACACCAACTAGAGAGAGAGATTCTAGATCTGAAGTGCTGAGGACTTCCAAGAACCCATCCCACTGAGGAGAATTGGATACGCCTTCTTGTTTTCCTCCCAGGTGCCCAATTAATACAAAAATTCTTTCAAAAATTGTTCTTGTATTGTCTATTGGTATATGGAGCAAACCCTTGTTTTTACTGCTTAATGTCTTTCCATGCATAGATCTGGTTTTTTGCAGCTCTTTTCTTGTTCAACTAACCGCAGATCTGAAGATATTGGCAGCCACTTTTGTTTTTAGGGCTATTAGTTATGCGTAGCTAAAGTGGTCCTTTTTCGTACACTTCGACAAAGGATTCATACTAACAAATGGCGACTCCACACGGGTTTTAAATTACGACCGCTATCGTTTTTCATATTCCTGCATATCCAGCTACTTCAGACCCTAGGGTTTCTTTTCAGCTGTTTATTTTTCTTATTTTTATGTTGTTTTTCTCACATAAAACCCTAAAACATTAAAATTTTTAACTTCCGCGTGTTTTTGGCCCTATTGCACAGGTGACAGACATCAGCCGCAACTGAGACGGCAACTTTTCCGAAAATCTGCCGCCGAGACAACCAGAACAGGAGGTCACACTTTTCAGCCCAAAAACTGCGACCTGGACCTCCAGGTCGCACTTTTCAGCCTCTTTTCTGTGACCTACACTGAAAAAAGGTCAGAACCTGTGACCTACCAATTTTTCAGCTGTTTTTCTGCAATTTTCTCGGTTTTTCTGAAGCTTCTGTCAGGGTTTTCCAGCCTCTGTCTCAACCCGTTTTCAACATGTTCCTGATCTGTTTTTCTCATCTAAGTGGGAACCTAGCCCCCTAGGGCTTCATTACCCTCCACTTTTGGTGGAAGAGTTTTAGCTGCTTCAGGTGTCTGATTTTTCAGAGTTTCAGCCTCCCCTTTTCCAGATCTGATACCTCCTTTTTAGATCCCTTTTAATCAGCTCTTCTCCCTCTCAAATCACCTCCTGAAGATTTGTTTGGATCTAATTTTAGGGCCTCCTCCTTGCCCCTTCTACTTTTTGCTGATTTCCTCCTTTTTTCCAGCCACCTTGCCTCTGTCTCTTGGCTGTGATCTACACCTCTTTTCAGCAGCTTGTCCCTTTATATCCTTGTTCCTTTCGACCCTAGATCTATTGGCCTCTTTTAGTGTGTTTTGACTAGATTTTTTCCCTCTTTTAGAGTACTTTTGAGAGACCCTCATTTTTGGGTTGAATTGATGCAATAGTAGCTGTTATTTTTATGTTATTTCAGCATTATATATTGTTCTCTGTAGATTTATTTTCAGTTACGCAGCACACTTTTTCTCTTGCTCTCAAAACGAAAATGGTTTAAAAATTAAAATTAACGCACACCACACACTCACCCTAAGTGAAGAAGAGCCTGGTTTACACCGCCAGGCAAAGACTTTAAAATCAATTGACACTGCACCTATCTGCCCTTGTTTCGACATTGTAATCACTTGATTCTGCACCTCCTTGCCCTTGTGGTCGTTCTTCTTCCCCTTGTGTCGTGTTTGTGTTGTCATCATTGCGCCCCCAAGACGCACTTCCCGGAGACTTCTTGGCCTTCACCCTCAGTTTCCGGTCGATCGACCTGCTCTGTCCCGCCATCGTTGAGCCAGTCCTCCTCCGAGTCCACACTCCAACTCCTCTTCTGATTCATTGGGTTCTCCTTCTCCTTCTGGTTGTCCCCCTGTCACCTTCACTATGTCTGGTCCAGGGCCTAACGCTAGCGGTGCTCTCGGCCCTAATTCCAGAACTACTACTAGCGGAACCGCCACAGGAACTACCTCATCCATACCCTTGCTGCCGTACATTGCAGGCATCAGCCTCCCCGATTTCAATCAGTTGATCAATGACCCTATCCTCCACGATGTTGGTTGGCCTGCTATGCCAACCAAGCTCCCCTCCGACATCCCTAAGTTCGAAGGCATTTCTGGAGAAGATCCAACCAATCATGTCCAATCTTTCCACATGTGGTGTTCCTCCACTTCCATTACCGATGACTCCATCCGTCTTCGATTGTTCCAACACACGCTTACCGGCGAAGATTCTAAATGGTATGTTGACCAAACCACCTCTTCCCATACCATTTTTGCGACCATTTCCCAAGCCTTTTTATCTTACTTCCAGCTCCCTCTCCGATACAATACTGGTACGAAGCTTTTGACCTCTTTCAAGCAAACCTCTTCAACCCGCTTTTCCGCCCATGTCCAAGAATGGCGACAAAGACGAAGCTTATGTCGAGCTCCCCCCTTTGAAGATCGGATCTATATGGACTAGTTCCTTTGCTCTCTTAGCTCCCATTGGCAAAGATGTCGCCTCCCATTTCCCTCAAACCAAAGAAGCCTCCCTCCAAATAGCCTTGAAATATGACCTGATCTATGCTCAGTCTGGTTATGTTTATACCGTCCTTCCTGACCTCCCCAGGCCCGGTGGTGCTAACGCCCCCGGGGCATCTCATTCCGCCGACGGTATCGTTGGAGCCCTTTCCCATCCGTATTCTCAACCTCCTATGGGCTATGGTCTCCCTCAGGGAGGGGCCAGCACCTCTAGCACTCTTCCCCCTCCCGGTAGCATGTATCTAGGATACGGCATGCCTCCTCCTTTTTCCCAGCCTCTTGCTTATCTCAATGTTGCCCAACCTAACCATTACCCTTATCCACAGCCTGGTGCACCAGCTCCTCCAGCATATGTGCTTCCCCCTCCCTTGCCTCTTCAACCCTAGCAACAGCACCTACAGCCCCCTCCAGGGCAAGTATTTGCATAGCAGGGTGCGACTAATCCCCCTTCTTCTCAAAGAAGGCGGAGAGGAAATCCAAATCAATCTGCCCCTGGTACTCCTGGACCCAATCCTCAAGGTCTTGACCCTAACACTGCTAACCAACAACAGGGCACTCAGCCCAAGCCGGACAGGCCTCTTCGCACCAATAAGCCTTGTTCGTGTTGCAGTGTTTACGGTCATTACACTCACGATTGTCCCCTCCTACCCCAGATGCGGCAGATGTGGGAGTCTCAAGCCACATTGCAAGGACAACATGCCTCCCCCCATGCTCCCCCTAATATAGCCACTACTCAACCGGCTGTGTTTACCGATCCTTTCCCTCAGCAAGGATTCGTGGCTACCCAACCACCTGACGGACAGGTCGCCACTCCACCTTCCATTTCTGGTTCCTCCAATTACCAGATCCTCATGATGAACTCTGATCTATCCCCCACCATCGACCTTCACCTTCAAACTTGGTCTCACCAGTACCCCAAGCCTCCCACTCAGTCTTCCCCCGAGTCCCCTTCTTCAGGCTCTACAGAGCCTCTTTCGACATCCAATGGTCCCTTACATATCCCTCAACCCAAAGTTGAGGTCCATACCAAGATTCCTAAGGGACCATTACGTCGAAATGCTGCTTCTGGCCGAGTTGCTCATTCGTATATCATAGTAGATGATTTGGCGCAATCTCCTGCTGCCATTTCCACATTGGAACTCCTCCAATCATGCCTTTCCCAAAAGAAGGCTCTACTATCTGCCCTGGGTGTTGTAGATCCTACTGATGACAAAATGATTGTTTTTTACGCCCATCAATTAGAACATCCTCCTCTTCCTGCTTCCGTCACCTTCCAAATCCCAGTCAAAATCTGGAATGCCAACGTTTCTTGGTGTATAATTGATGAGGGGGCATCCACCTGTGTGATGTCTGCTTCGGTTTGGAAGCAACTCAGATATCCTGACTTGGCCCCTTCCACGATCACCCTTCGAGCGTGGGACAGCCACGCCTCTCAGCCTATTGGCCTTTTTCGTAATTGTCCTATCACCCTTGCCAGTAAGACTATTTGCGTTGACGTCGAAGTCATTGACGCCCCTCTAGACTACAACATTCTATTGGGGTGAAGCTACACCTATGCCATGTCTATTGTCCCATCCACGGTTTTCCACAAGATGTCTTTTCCCCACAATGGAAATATAGTCACCATCGACCAGTTGACTTACCATGAGCCGTCGTCTTAGCCCTCCCCGAGACAACCATCTCTTCTGTAGCCAATAAGCAAACCGTCAATTCCTTGACCAGTATCTCCCCCGGCGTCTACAAATATTCCTCCCTGCTTGGAACTTTTCATGGTCTCCCTCCTCCTCCTCTCTCTAATCCCAGCTTATCGAATGTTTGCATGATGCAATCGTCTCGAAGTAACCTCAAACGGCCCGCTTCGGCCCCAGTCGGCAACCTCCACCTCACCCTCAGTAACCTCATCTCCAAGCCATTCATCTCCAGCCGTTGGACCTCCTCCTTCGGCCTTCCCCTACGGTAGTATCCCTGAACCCCTTTATCCTCCTGGATCGGTTCCCCCAGGCCTTAACCATCTCGGAGCCGTCCCTCCTGGTCATTACCCTGCCGGTCAGATACCTTTCCTGGCTCCCCCTCCCGGAGTCTATTCTGTCCCCGTCATGGCCACCCTTTCTCTCCCTAACCTGCCCTTGGGCATACCTGTCTGGTACCTCGACCCTCCGGCCGCTACCCCTCCTGGTCATCCCAAACCCTACATGGCTTTGACCCCGGTTCAACCGGTTCCCCTTGCTTCCTCCGTTACCACCGGCCCCCCCGCACCTCCTCAGGACCCTTCTCCTGTTGTGACGGCTCCCAGGAAGAAAGGTAAAACTCGCAAGGGGGCACCCAAAGATAAGACCACCCCGACTGACCCGGCCCCTCCTCCACTTGCAAAGCCCTGCGCCTTGTGTGATGTCGTCGGTCACGCCACTCATGCTTGTCCTGAATTGCCCCGTATTCAACCCATGGTTAAAGTCGCGTTCCCCGAGTCTACAGTCCCTGAAGCCTCCATTCCTTCTTCGTCCGTAACCAAGAACCCCAAGACTCTCCACACCAACAAAACCTGTGCGTTGTGCGGTATCCATGGCCATTACTCCCACCATTGTCCTCACCTGATGCATTACCGCGCCTCTTTAGAGGTATTCCGAGAGTATGAGGTTGAACAAAATCAATCCGCCTCTCCCATCCTCGCGCAGTATGCTTCGGGCCAGCCTGAGGATCCCCCCGCTCCCATCGACATCCCCCCCCCTGATGTTCAGATGACAGAGTCTACTACAACCATTCTTTACCTATCCTCCTCTGCGCGACCCTTGGAGCCCAATCCCCCTGCATCCTCCTCTGTTGATTCGCCTGACCCCCTCTCTTCTACCCATACACGAGATCACTCCACCTATATCTCTGTTGACCTCCGCAGCCCGAGTCCTCGCCCCACTTCCACTAGCCCTCATATACCGCCCTCTCGTTTGTATATGAGCCATAGTCATCCTGCTCCTTGCACTCCCTCCCGCAGTTGCCGCTCGATGTATTCTGTCCACTCACGCTGCCGTCATTATATCTCTTACCCCCATTTGTTGTCTTGTGACACCATTCTGCAGGACCTCCCGTCGCCACCCTTTATCGGTTACGTCGATGGTGCAAGTCGTTACTCCCGGAATCTAGCCTCGGCAGGTTGGGCCATTTTCACCCCCTTGCATGCCCTTGTCCTCTCTAACGGGGTCTGCATTGGTACTACCATCAATAATCAGGCTGAATATGATGCAGTGCGTGGTCTCTTAGCCGATGCCCTCTTTCATCGCATCCTCCATCTGCATGTTCGTCTGGATTCCCTACTTCTTTTCATGCAACTAAATGGTGTTTATCGTGTGCATAACCCTGTGCTGTTTTAGACGATATTTACGAGTGAAACTCTTGATACGTGAATTCGAAACCATAACTTTCAACCATGTACCTCGAGAACAAAATCACTATGTAGATAGCATTGCAAACCATGTTCTAGATTGACATTTATCACACGCATTTTATACAAGAAAATAAAATACATAATCATAAAAAAGAAGCATATCCATAATATGTTTCGCAAAACATGTGTTTAGAGTCCATCTACTCTAATACATATGACATGCCCATAGCATGTTACAAATAACTCAAAACTGGGGGCACCACCTGTCCCTACATACACATTAGGGGGCACCCCCTGTCCCACACCTAATCACTATCTGGCGGATCCCCAGCCAATGGATCCTTACACATGACTTTGTAGATCATGTATCCCACGACCGGCCATCGCCATGCGCCGCATGACACCTCGCCACTCCGAGGGTAGACCAACACATGGCTCTATGAACTGGTCGTCTAAGTCCTACCACCCGCGCTCTGATACTCCGGTCAACAACTTTTCACATCTACGGTGGATGTCCTCCAACAGGGCGGCTGCATCCTCATTCTGCGCCGCTCTCGACCCACTTGGACCTGTAGCTCCAGACGCTGCTGGTCGTCCCATATATCCGGCCGGTTTTACCGGTGCTATATCTGCATACCAAAAGTACATGAATCAGTACCCTATCTACTATTCAAAAAACTTTAACATGCCCATACAAGAATAGCAATCTGTCACTTACCATCGGGCCCTTATACTCGACCAGGTGGAAGTGGCAGGTCTGGATCTCCACAATAACTCATCCCACTATAGGGATAGTCGTCTATGTATAACGGCATCTAATCCTAATGGGCAAAGAACTCAGGTCAAAACACTCGCCCGACGGCCCCTCCTCCTCCTCTGCACAGTAGCCGCCCCCACCGGCGAATCCTGGGCTCTCTCGGGCCCCCATCTGGGAGCTGTATACGAGGCCGCAAGGTCGGGATCTTCTCAAAGAAGAAGGTGCACAATAAAGTCCCATACAAGAAATCATGGTTCACTTGCCGCTTGCAGAGCGATAACTGTCGCTTTAGCGACGCCAAAATCATTTGGGCCCACCCATAGTAGGTCCCACTGAACACACTCTCTACAAGCATCATCTGCCCCCCAGTGATGTGATGGAATGCCTGGTTGCCCAGGATACGCAGCACAACTGCAGCCACTGCAAGGGTCTCTAGCCTCTCTAGATCCCTGATCGGTATTCGAGTCCCCTTGACTTGGAGACTCGGTCGACAATGTCGTTCCACAAACTCCATGATATGCCGCCCCCGCGGTAACACTGGCTGCGTGTTTCCCACCATCCCAAGTGGCGGGAGACCTGTCAGGAAATACACATCCTGGACTGTCAGTTCGATCCTGTGCCCCTGCACTACAAAGACCTCATGCTTTGGATCCCAATAACTGATAATCCGGGCCAACAAGGGCTCTCCAGCTCTCATCAAAGGGTTCTCCAAAAACGTTAGAACCCCAAACCTGGCCAACACACGACAGACGCCCTGATCTGCCTGGATCTCTGCCCGTAATGTACCCAGGTCTCTCTCTCTCCAGTTAACCCGTACATCTGCCATATCTGCACAAAAACATTATCTTTTTCAGCATACAGATCGGGAATACCATAACCAAATACAAAAACCCAACTCTCAGCCATAAAACAACACCAAAACCCCCTCATCTCCCAGGTCGCAGTTTTTGCCCTGAAACCTGCTTCCCAGGTCGCACTTTTTGGCCCAAAAAGTGCAACCCGGCCATAGAGATGAAGGAGGGTCTGTTACTCGATGGTTCAGTGATACAGCAGCAGCTCTTGATAATTCCCGGGTGTGTATGAGATGTCTCAACCCTCATGAGGGGGTGGCCTTGCAAGTAGCCCCCCACATGCCCGGATGACCTATTCATTTCAGCCTTTGATGCAGCTCCCTATATTTGATGATGTTGGCCTTAGCCGCTTGCAGTGCCTTTTCGATTTGCATGTATCAATCTAATTTTGTGAGCCCTTCCCGTGTCTAGGGGGCATTTGGGTTGTATTTGTATCTCATGTACTTAGATATTATTGTAAAAGTCCTGGCTGTTATCCTGTGTACGTAGATGTATGTGGGATTCCCTATTGAATTTATCTGCCTTTGATTATGTCAGCCAGATTTGATGGGTCCTGGCCCCTTGTTTACTGGACACACTATTCTTTTGTACTTTGTCTCGACGGGCATAGGTATGCTTCCCCCGCCGCCTTTAGCACAGGTACCCTCTCATAAAAAGAGACTTGTTGCACCTGTAAGTCTCGTCTCCTCAGGGTCTAATTCTTCAGCACCTTAGTCTACCTCACATTTCTCTCTCTGACTTCCCTCTTGATGTCTAGTGATTGAGTTCTTACAACGTACTTCGGTCATACGATTTGCTCCTAACACTCGCACGCTGGGGGGCAATCTGTTACACCATTTTTTGGTCATCTAACCTATTATCATTAGATGGACTCAAGTACACCATGTAAGACCAATTTTACCCTAAGTAAAATTGCCTTCACTATGTTAAATAACTTAATAAACCACATTTATTAGGTTGTTTATGGTCTAAACAGGAAACCCCAAAAGGAAATATTAAACAAACCTATATTTGTTTGATTTTCCTCATGGAATAATTAATTAAAACATAATTTAATTATTATTCCCAGTCATGTTTAACCCAAAAACAAAGAAATTAATTAGATAAACCTTTATTTATCTTATTATTTTCTAGGAATAATTATTTAAATCTTATTTAGATAATATTCTTTGTTAAATATGACCAAATCACCCACAAATAATTAAATAAATCATTATTTATTTGATTATCTTCTAACCGCTTCCTTAAAAAGATAAATAAATCATTTATTTATTTATTTTCGACAAATAAAGGGATTTGACCCAAGTCAAATACTTTTTCCCTCCAACAAATATAATAAAATATTCCATAAAAGGTGGATCTAGATTTGGTTAACATTATTTTAATCATGCACCAAGATCTAGAATGACCCAATTTTTTGTTATAAATAGGAGGGTTTTTCCTACCATTATTCACCTTTTGTTGCCTATTAGATCACTCTGGATCTATACACTTGGTCATACTTTTCTCCATTTTTGCTTTTGTGAACTCCTCGAGTCTGAGTATTTAGTCCGGGCCAGCACCCAACAAGAGAGAGAGATTCTAGATCCTAAGTGCTTCGTATCTCCAAGAACCTATCCCATTGAGGATAATTGGATATGCTCTTTTTTTCCTGTGTGCCCTTAATACAAAAATTCTTTCAAAAAATTGTTCTTGTCTTGTCTATTGGTATATGGAGCAAACCCTTCTTTTTACTGCTTAATGTCTTTCTATGCATAGATCTGGTTTTTTGCAGCTCTTTTCTTGATCAACTAACTGCATATATGAAGATATTGGCAGCCACTTTTTTTGTTAGGGCTATTAGTTATGCGTAGCTAAAGTGGTCCTTTTTCGCACACTTCGACAAAGGATTCATACTAACATTTTAGATAAATGTTTATATTGGAAAAATGCTAGTGGATTATTGCTTAAATGTTTGCCTAAGAATGGTGCAGATAAGATCAAGCATGAGTTTCATGAAGGAGAATGTGGAGGCCACCTCTATTGGAAAACCACTATGAACAAAATCCTTAGAGCTGGCTATTACTGGACCACCCTCTTTTAAGATATTCACAAAATGGTAATTTCCTGCCATAAATGTCAGATCTTTGAATGCAAAAGAAAATTGCTTCCCTTACCTCTACATCCTATCATGGTTGAAGCTCCTTTTCAACAGTGGGGTCTCGACTTCATTGGGGAAATCCATCCCGCTTCATCTTCCCAACACAAATGGATCCTCACAGCAACTGATTACTTTACCAAATGGATAGAAGCCATCCCTTCTAGGAATGCCACAGACTCAGTCATCATTTCTTTCCTTGAAAATCATATCATGTCTAGATTTGGCTGTCCTAAAAAAATTATCACTGACAATGCTGCTGCATTTGGATCTAAAAAAATGGTTGATTTCTGTCATAAATATCAAATTACATTGGGCCATTCCACAGTTTATTACCCTCAAGGTAATGGGTTGGCAGAATCTTCAAACAAAATTTTGGTAAACATAATCAAGAAGTTGCTGGAAGAAAACAAAAAATCATGGCACAACAAGCTAGTACATGGGCTTTGGGCAGACATATTGACAGTCAAAAAGTCAATTGGAATGTCCCCTTATCAACTATTTTATGGAGCAGATGCAATATTTCCTACCAGTTTAGGAGTGCCAGTCATGAAGTTGATCTAAGAAGTACAGTATAAAGAAGAGGATATGACTAGAACAATTAATCAGACTCTACAGTTGTAGAAAACCGGAGAGGAGGTCTATAATAAAGCACAACAAGTACAAGAAAACATCAAGAAGTTGTTTGATAAAAGGACAAAGGAAAATGATTTTAACATTGGTGACAAAGTACTAAAATGGGATTCTAGGAGAGAAGATAAGGGAAAACATGGAAATTTTGAACATTTATGGAAAGACCCTTATCTCATTCAGTCTACTATAGGAAACAATGCATTTTTTCTGCAAGATATGAATGGAGCTGAACATTTTGGAGGTATTGTCAATGGCAGGATGCTCAAGCATTATTTCTGTTAAAATCTATGTTCAATTTTTTCTGTATTCATTGTAAATAACATTTACTTTTTGAAAGAAAAAGATGAAATACAAAAAACAAGAGAAAAAGAGAAAATATGGCAAATGAAAAGAAAACGTACAGCCCCATACCAAAAAAAAAAAAAAAAAATCTGAAAGTGTGCAAGTCTAAATGCCACTACTATGAGAAGGAATTGTTATTCAGTCATACATCCTAATCATGACTGAGTAAATTTGAATTTTTTGTTGATAGGTTAGTGAAAAACATCTGCCAAACAATGTAATCCTGGCTTATCAGTAGAATATATTAATAATAGAGAAAAATGGTTCTAACAAGCTCAAAATCTAAACCAAGAAAGAAAGAAGGATGCTTAGAAAATTTCAGATCTTAATTCTTCACAAATTTTGTTTTAAATTTTCTGCAAATAAAGTATATATGTAGCTTGTACCAAATGCCATAGCCCCATAGCAAATCAGACTGTTTAATCCTTATTTGACTATGTTTTAAATTTTCGATTTTAAAATAGAGAATAAAAACTGTCAAACAACTCAATCTTGACAGATAGTTAGAATAGGTAGAGAATTATTGAGTTCAATTGTCTAATCTAAACTCACGGATGATATAAGAGTAGAAATAGATTAGTTTCCTGCTTTCAAAATAAAAGAATAAAATGATTTTGAAATGGTTTGCAAGTCTAAGTGCACCCATTGAAGAAAAAATGTTAGGAAAAGTAATATGTGTAGGTAGAAGTTTGGGAGAAAAGTCATATTTTTATGATATTGCAGATCATCTTTCTAAATAGCATAATCATCAAAGAAAAGAAGATCATCAAAATGCAGTAAGAGACAAGGCACTGGTTTACTTTATAGATATTTATCTCTGAGGTTCTTGACACCTCCAAGGAGTTTCCCTCCCCAAGTGGAGCCACTGTTAGCCATCTATAAATTTTGTTATGCCTCATGATGGCTAAAATATCCCTTCAGTTTTCAAGAAACAATTTTTTATGAAAATATTTTGTTTTCTTGAAACCCAATTGTGTTCATTATCTTTAAGAACTCACTTCACTGATAAATCTTCACTCAGAGTCTCCAAGTTACCCTACTGAAACAAAAAGAGACTGTTTTCAAGCTTTTTTCACCATTTCGTAAGCTCATTTCACCCATTTTCACCTATCTTCACTAATCATTTTTTCCCTCTGAAAATTCCCTCCTTCCCTTCATTTGCCTTTCATTTTCCCATAAAAACCCCTTTAAACCTTATAAAACTTCTTTATTTGGTTTTAAACCCTCCTTTTATACCTATCAGAACTTCTTTAAAGGCTAAAAAACCCAATCTTAGGCCTTATTTCTGATCCTTTTATAAAAATAGGCCTTAATCCCTTAAGGGCTTAAGTCCTCTACCTATTTGCCTATACAACCAAGGCCTATGACCATGGGCTAAGTCTCGGCTCTTTTTTATTCCCACCCTGGTCATTCCCTTTCTCCACCTAACCATCACCCTTCCTCCCGACCATCCCCTCGCCCATGCATCTTTGTGAACCCATCACATTCATTGATCATAAAGATCCAACGATCAACATACTCCCCCGACGTTTCAACCTCGCCCATTAACATTCCGCTACTCGACTCCTTAGCTAACCTCATCGCTGGTCCCACTGCCGAGCAACTTCACTGATCGCGCTCGTTCCTCACCGTAGATCTGGCTTCCCCAGATCTGACGGCCCACGATCCATTTCGTGCTTGTTTCACTAAAAAGGTTTAACACCCCATTTCAAAGCGAAATGGGCGGTTTCATTACGAACAAGTGTCAAACCCTATATGATATCACGTTCGACGGGGTTAAAACCACTTACCACTTAAACCCTATGTGAATACCACCCTGGTATTGTGCAAAACTGCCTCCACTATTTCACGCCAATATTCAAATTTTCTCCTGTTCTGCATAACTTAATCCATGAAATCCTTCCCTCTGCACACTGTTTCCTCCTTTGCAATCACTCCTCCACCATCCCAAAGCCTATGCGCACAGTCAAATCCAAAAATGCATGTTTTATTAAACATGTTTTATGTTTCAATTGCAGGTTTAATGGTGGTCATATGAACCGGCCCTCCCATAAAAAATTTAAGTTGTAGAGAGCTTAGGATGATGATCCTTGGTTTCAAATAATGCAGAATGGGAGATGGCAGGTCCAAGGTTCGATAATGGTCAGTACCTCATGAACACTGATTGTGTATTGAAACCCTCCAGCATACCAAAAACACCTGTACACCAAAAACAGTGAAGAACAGTGAGGATTAAAGCACAAAAAGCAAATATTGAAGGTTAAGGAATAAACCCCGAAGATTAAACCCTTAACCAACATATTAAATGATAAAGAGCACAGTGTAAAGATAAATGAATTAAAGTTAAAACATTCAGCCAAGGTGACAAAAGCAGAATATGATAAAGAAATTCCAAAAAGCATTATCAAAGACCTAATCAGAGTTTAAAGCACAAATTAGACAGATCAATAAGAAAGAAAGCTTCGAATGCCACATCCACAGAAGAAATTACTCCTCTAAAGGATTAAAATGCCACTTGCTAGCCTATTTTTCCCTAAGATACACAAAGTTATTACAAAATAGAGATATTTTGTATAGACAACTCAGAAGTTATTTCTAGCCTACCAAATAAGCCTTAAAGTCAATAAAAGCAACTAAGTAGTTCAAAAGAGTTTGTATTGCAGAGTTAGCCTTAAATACATTTTGCCTTGGGCCCTGCATGGTCTCAAAGGTCAAAAACATTTACTCTGTCATTTATGAAGCATTTAAGGACCCATTATTCACCCCACCTCCTCGTTTCATCTATAAATATCATATGAGAATCTCATTATAAGTGTTGGTTGGATTATTATTGAAGTGTAAGATAGTTGCTGAAGTTGTTGACGTACTGTTGAGTAGTTGAAGAATACTAGGCTGGATAGAGACGTCTTGAGCTGTAAAGACCTGCTGGACTTGGAGTATGTAACTGGTTTAAACATCAATAAAAAAATCTGAGTCATAGGATCCTGGTCTATGTCAATGGTGATGTTTCTCCTCTCTGTATTTTTTTTTTCTTATGTTTTACATGTTGTCCATTTTCTCTAATAAAGAGCAGAAAATTTAGATTAGGATTTACTGTGAAAAGTACCCTATTTCTTTTTGAAGGCTTTATCTTTATGTTTTCCTCTACTAAGGTCTGATTGGAGGATTCTTAATTTCCCTCATGTTTTATCTAGTTTGTTGTTTTAAGAATGATTCAATAGAGTATAACCAGGGAGGAATGTTGGTGAGCCCATGTCTATTTGAGTACAACTTGAGATATTTTTTTTAAAGATCTTCTTCAAAGTTTGCTAAGTAGAGTCTCAACCAGAGAAGTTTATGGTATGCCCTTTTCTCTAGCTAGTATTTACCAGTTTCTTTGAAAGATCCCTTGAGAGTATGTCAAAAACAGGCTAGATTCATAGTTTCTGTATGATCTTAGGCTATTTTCCTTGTTCTCTTATATGTTTTCTCCTTTCTGAAAGTAGTCTTAGGATTACTGGATTGTTGTCTTAAAAGTTTGCTTTATTACAAGTCTGCCCAAAGAAGTCTATGGTTTTCCCTTTCCTTTGGCTTGCTTCAAACAGTTACTTTGAAAGGCTTTTCTTTTTTAGAGGAGTTAATAGATTCTTAATTGATTATTAGCTTTTCTTCTGTCACAATATCTTAATTTTTCATATCACAATTCAATCTAAAATATCCTTTGATATAAATGACTTGCCCTATGTAAACCTTTGAAGAATTGTTGTACAATTAAATCCTTTTGTGACTCCATAACCCAATGGGTTAATACTATTTCATAAATTATCTTTCAGTCGAAACATTCTTTCAATTTACTCTCACCTTCACCCTTCAACTGACCTCTTCAGTTAATGATATCCATCCCAACCAAACAAACAATTTCCTAAGAGCTTCATAACTAGCCTAATATCGTAAACAAAGCATGAAGATATATCCTTTGAAAGCACTTAATAGAGAGATCCCTCTCTGAATCCACGAATGCTAGGTCCTAGGATTCCAAAGTGGTTCTGATGTGGCCCCCTGCAGCATTTATTCTTTCCATTCTTGTAAATCACAAGGAGCCAACATGACTCATCATGGATTATGGCATTTATTGACATGTAGAAAAGTAAAAAGTAGTGGCATTTGGACTTGTTCACTTTTAGGTCTTATTCTCATCTTTTTCTTTTGGGGTCTATATTTTTTAAGTCCTTTGATCTTTCTTTTAGGACTTTTTATCCTCTTTTTTATTTTTTTATTATTTTTATTTTTATTTATTTTTATTTTTAAAAATATGGGAAAACAACTTGCAGAAAGCAAGGTATGTACAAATTTTATAGGACTATCAAAATTCAATTCAAAATTATGAATCCTATTATTATAGGACCCTAACAGCGGCTTCACATGGGGATAGAATTTCCTGGTGAAATGTCAAGAATTCTAAGACTAGTAGCCTTCAACTTTGACCATGATGATCCAGTAATTTTCTTTTGTTTTCTGCAAAAATTCATATTTATGAAATTTTACCCTACAAAGCTTAGGGCCTTCTCTCCGGGCTTCAAATTTGTAAAGAAAATATCCAATCCAATCTAAAAACTTCAATGGATATTTAAAATTATGTAAAATTAAATGGGACTAACTATTGGCCCAGCTCAGATGAATAGTAGTACTTCAGCATTCTACCATTTACTGGTCCTTCTTGTATATCTGTTCCATCCAAATCTGTGATAAAGAAAGCATTATTACCCCTATAACCATAAATTACATAAGGTTCTTTCCACAGAAAGTCAAACTTTCCATATTTTCTTTTCTCTTCTCTTCTAGAATCCCACTTTAACACTTGATATCCAATGTAAAAATCATCCTCTTTACTTCTTCTATAAAACAATTTCTTGATTTTATCTTGAATGACTTGGGATTTCCCATAGACCTGCTCCCTTGTTTATCGTAGATGAATAGTTTGATTGATTCTCCTTTGTATATCATTTCTTTCCACTTGTGAGTCTTGAATGATTTTCATTACTAAAACACCTAAGGATGATGGAAAAACTGCATCTATTCCATATATAAGTTTGTAAGGGGACGTTCTAATGGAATTTTTGGTAGTAAGTCTATCTGCCCATAAGGCATAGACTAACTTTTTATTCCAAGTCTTTTTTTTGTCTTCAAGTAACTTTTTTATGATATTTACAAGACTTTTGTTTGAGGATTCAACTAGGCCATTACCCTGGGGGTAATATACATGAGAGTGACCTAGGGTAATATTATATTTATGACAAAAGGAAATCATCTTTTTAGACTTAAATGTTGTTGCATTATCAGTAATTATCTTGTGAGGGCATCCAAATCTTGACAAAATGTTATTTTCTATGAAAGAAATAATGGCTGCATCAGTGGCTTGTCTAGTAGGAATAGCTTCAATCCACTTTGTAAAGTAATCAGTGGCAGTCAAAATCCACTTATGTTGGCCAGAGGATGGGGGGTGAATTTCTCTAATGAAGTCTAAACCCCACTGTTGAAATGACATTTCAGTTAAAATGCGCTTTAAGGGTAAAGGTAACAATTTCTTTTTGCCTTCAAAAATTTGACATTTGTGACATGAAGTAATAAACTTTTTAACATCAACAAACAAGGTAGGATAGTAAAAAACCGTATCTAAAGATCTTGTTAGTAGTAGTTTTCCAATATAAATTCCCTCCATAGTCACCTACATGAAATTATTTGAGTATTTTATCATCTTCTTCCTTTAGTAAACAATTCAATATATCCCACTATGATCTCTCCAAAAAAGTACATTATCTAAGATACAAAATATCATTTCTTTAAGTTTTAGAAATATAGCTTTAGTCCTTGACAATCCAAGAGGAGCTTGTAAGTTTGTAAGTACAAACATGATATCTTAATACCGAGGTGAATATAGAAAGGCTTCATTGATCGTTGGAGTCGCTATCTCTTCCTGGTCATCAACCTGAGCAATAAAATTTATATATAATTCATTGTAGTTAGATTTGGCCATTAATCTGGCTAATCCTTGTCCTTTAATGAGTTTTGTGGGTTTAATTTCTATGTCATATTCTAAAATAGTGGCAATCCACTTACCTCTTCTTCCATCAGGGCCATCCTGAGTAAGAATTTCTTTAACTACAGAATTTGGGACATAGGAAATTATGTGGGAATAGAGAATATAAACTCTAAAGTCTTTGATGGCTTTAACCAAATCTAAGGATTGTTTCTCCATTATGTTATGTTTAAGAGGGGCATCTCTAAGGGTCTTACTGAAAAAAGCTATAGATTGTTCAAAGCCTTGATCATTCTTCTGATGTAAAACTGCAGCAATGGTATGCTCTGAAGAAAATGAAAAAATTATGAAATATTTTTTGAAATCTTGACTGATTAAGACTGGTGTTTCAGTTAAATCTTTCTTTATGTATTCAAATGATTTTTTGGCTTCAACAGTCCATTTTAGAATTGAGTCTTCTTTGAGCATGTTGTTCAGTTCTCTAATGATTTCAGCTAAGTTTGAATAAATCTTCTCAAAAAAATGATCTTACCTAAGAAAGCTTATAATTCTTTGATATTTCTAGGTGGATGAATGTTCAGAATTTCTTCTATCCTAGCAGGATCTATTCTAATTCCTTCTTTTGAAATTTTATGTCCTAGTAACTTACCTTCCTCTAATCCAAAAAGACTTTTCTTGGGATTTAAAGAGATGCCAAATTTCCTACATTTAATAAAGACCTGTCTCAAATGATCCAAGTATTCATTATCTGATTTGGAAAATATAGTAATATCATCTAGATAAATTACCAAGAAGTCATGAATCTCCTTTGAAAAGGCTATTTCCATAGCTCTCTGAAAGGTTGCTCCTGCATTCATCAATCCAAAAGGCATTTTTACATACATAAAAGTGCCCCAAGGAGTGGTGAAAGTTGTTTTAGCCGGATCTTATTCTTGGACTAGGAACTAGTTATATCCTAAAAATCCATCTAACAAATAAATCCTAGAAGAACCTACTACCCTTTGTAATATATGGTCTATCTTAGGTAAAGGGTAATTATCCTTTAAGGATACTTTATTAATATTTCGAAAGTCAACAGACAATATAATTTCACTTGTTTTCTTTCTAGTGGGAACTAGGTTTGAAACCCAATCAGAGTATCTGATTGGTGCAATGATTTGGGCATCATACCTTCTTTTAAATTCCTTTTCTATCAAAGGTAATAGTCTATGGTTAATTCTCCTCAAATTTTGTTTGAATGGTTTTTTATCCTCTTTTATTGGAATTTTGTGTTGGATTATGTTTGTCTCATAAGATTTTAAATCTTCATAACTCCAAGAAAATGCATCCTGATATTCCTTTAAAAGTTCAATATATTTATCCTTTTCTTCTTGAGGTAAACTTTTAAAAATTTTTATCATTTTAGGTTTCAATTCTATACCAATATTACACTCTTCTATGTCAGATCTTACTAGCTCCATTTTTTGTTTTCTAGCTACATCATTAGAGTCAAAAAGATCTTCTAAGGGTGTTAATCCTTTAGCTGACAAATTATCTTTGAGGTTTAAAATGTCAGATTCATCATCCATAATTTCTTCAATTTCTACTTTCTCTAAGTTATTTATGTTAGCTTGAGTAAATCTAGTTGGCTTATCAAACTTTATTCTATCTACATCTAAGTTATTTGAATCTATTTCACAATCCAAATCATTATCTATTGTACAATCAATATCTATTATACAGTTTTGAAATTCTCCTTCATTGTTCAAAAACCTATAAATATGTTCATCCTGAGAAAAAATCTACCAATACTTAAGATTATCTAGAATTATTGGCCTATGCTTGACTTCAGTAGTATATCTGTGATTTGGTTGGAATGGTAAATTGCATGTACTAGAAAAAGTAGCTAGACAATGAGCTTGCATATTTTGTTTTCTAGGTATAGTAGTAAATTTACATTCCAACAAATCATCAATTAAATCAAGCACAGTGTCTCTGTATCGGCCTAGTCTTGGATTTTGAACAGAATAATCTCCATGTATTTGTTTCATGATTAATTCTGAATCTCCCATGATTAAAATTCATTGTCCTCCTAAGTTTCTAATGATTTGAAGTCCTAGAATTAAGGCTTCATACTTAACCATGTTGTTCGTACATTTGAAGTTGAGTCTGAAAGCATGTCCTTCTGAGTGATTAGTCTCCATGTTTGTAATCCAAACTCCTGCTCCTACTCCTAATTTGTTAACTGAGCCATCAAAGTATAAATTCCATAGGGATTGATGGAATATATTATCATTGTTTGGTTCTTTGTTTTTTTCAATTAGTTCAGTTTGGATTTTATCATTTTCAGAGTTACAAAAGATAAAAGAATCAAGATCAGTTGGTGTAGTGTAAATTGGAAAATTTATAGATCTTTCAGCACTACTGACCATATGCTTCATTAACGTTTCTCTATATAAATTTTTAGGTTGACCAAACACCATGATAGTAGCATAACTCATGTCTAGTTGTAGAGATCCCTGCAACTTTTCTCCCCATGAGCGAGAAAGTAACATCCCATATTTAGGGGGGATATCAACTACTACAATGTCCATTAATATTATTTTACCAGGGTATTGAACTAATGTTACACATAAGTCTTTGATTAATCCCAAACATTTAACCTTACTTGAGTCAAAAGAAAACAAATCTTTGTAAGGCCTTGTTATTTCTAGATTTAGAGTTTCCATAATGGCTTTAGGCATTAAATTGTGGGAAGCTCCAGAATCTAGCATAGTGTTATGTAGAATTTGATCATGAATGGTAAGACTGATATAAAAAGAAGGGACTTCTCCATCTACATGTTTTCCATTCACATCTAGGCCAAATATCAATTCTGGTTGATCATCATTCATATTCAATGTTTCAGTTATAATTGATTTGTATAAGTCATTTTTTACCAATTCTGTTAAAGGAATGGGTATTTTTAACTTATAAATTCCAGTTTGAATATTAAATGAGGGTTGAGATTTACTAATTTGAACTAATTCGTCTTTAGTAACTATAATTTGGCTTAGTTTTTCTTGAGTTTCTACAATTGTATTTCTATCTTCAATTGTTTTGACATTCTCTGTCTGTGTTCCCTAAGTTTTACTGCTTTTAACCTTCTTTTCAGGGACTGTTTGTGTAGCAGTAAAAGTTTTATCAAACTTAGAACTATCAGCAGGTGTTTTTGAATTATCAATTTTTTGGATCTACTGATTTAGGATCAGCAAAAGTTATTTTTGGATCTAAATTTGATGATTTAACAGATTTAAAGGCTTTTGCTACAACAGATTTCTGTGTGTATTTTGAGGCTTGAGCCACTTCATCAGTGATATCAACAATTTTAGGACTAGAAATCTTTTGGGGAGAATTGGATCTTTGCTTGTTTTCCCTTGGGAGAATTTGCAAAACTTTTGTTTTTGGTGCTTCTACATTTTTCTTATTTTGATTTTGGTAGAAGACTCATTTTTTTTATTGTGTCTAAGGTTATATTGACTATGTATTTCATTTATGGCAAATTCATAACCCTGTTTATAATAAAAAGATTCACTAGATTCTAATTATGTTGTTGAAGCTCAAATAATTCCTGATCTTCCTGAGTGAGGAAAATAGTATTGTCATCATCTATTCCCATTAAATGATTCATTGAATGCTCATCTTCATCATTATTCTGAGAAATTTCAGCATAGTTCTCTTGGAATGGTGGCCTTATTGTTTTGTCTAGGCCTGTTTCTTTTCCTTTTCCCTGATTTATGTTTTTTCTAAAGTTGGGATTTCTGATCTGTTGTCGATTATCCCAATGGGGTCTTTTTTCTATATTATCTAATCTATCCATCATTATTTCGAAGGTTTTGGTTAAGATATGTATTTTTGCATCTGAATTTGAATTTTCTTCTTTGATAATCACCCTTCTTTCATTTCCGAGTCTAGCGTTTTTAGCTAATGTGTTTATTTCTACACTAACAACATCTAATTGCATTTTTTCTAAGGTGTATGCATCTCTTTCCCTTAATTGATAAGCCATATCTGCATCAAATCCATCAGGGAATTTGAGCATAACATAATAAGGAGTAGGTTTAAGAGTTGCAGGAATAGAATTATAGACACTACTATACCTAGTGCAGTAATCTTGAACTAACTCATTTGGGGATATTTTTAATGCATCAAATTCAGATAATATTTGAAGGGGGTTCTTTTTCTTTTCCCAATTATTCAAAAACATTGTAAAAAATACAGCTAAATCAGTTATGCTACCAGCAGCTTGATCTTTAAACCATTTCTTTACTTCTCCAATCAAAGTTTGAGAAAACAATATGATTTGAACATTTGAGTAATCTATTTCATAAATTTCAAATAAGTATGTGATTTTAGTTATGTGTTGTTGAACAGTATATTGTGTAGTACCATCAAATAGTTGTATTTTTTTTTGATAATCTTGAGGCATGTCATGCAACTGTTGAGGTAAGACAAGGGGAGCATATCTAGCATCCATGGCTAAATGCTTAGTTTGACTAGAAGATCTAGTAAAAGAACTTGGAGCTGTGCTAGAAATGATAGTTGATGAATTGAAAACTATACCAGAAGTGTTGGGAAATGATATTGGGATAAGAGTGGAACTACTAGGAAATGAGAATGATGAATTTTCAAAATCAGAAGGTAAACTAGTGGATTTAGTGGATGGTGGAAAACGTTTTCTAGGCTGCAAAGGCAGTCCACGGATAAATGGGTTTGTGGATGAGTTGGGAGTGGTATTTATATATGATGTAACAACATACAAAGATGAATTTGCAGCTAGAATTATTGTGTTGTGTAACTGAGAAACTGGAGGTTTGTTTGTATAAGTTAAAAATTTAGCTAATTCAATAGCCTCATCAATATCTTTAATAATTGTAACATCAATTTCTTCAACTTTAGTCTAATATTCAGCTTTCTTCGATTTAGATCTTGTTGTAATAATTTTCTGTTTTGTATTCAAGAATGAAACAAAAGCAGGGTCTACAACAGTAGTTTTTAAATCATTTTCAAATTTTCTTTTAAATAAGGAATGCTCAAATTTCAGATCAAAATCAATATTTTGAAGACTAACTAATTCTTGAGGTAATGAATTGACTCTTATTAATGATACTTCAACTTCTAAGTTTTCTTTTTGTTTTTTATTTTTTCCAATTTGGTCTGGGTTATCTACTATGACAGTAGGTTTAGGATCCGGGTTAGACCTGGTATAGTAGGTTTTCCTAGAAGCCAGAATTACAATTTTTCAATACCCACAACCTATAAAAATAATCTTGAAATAAAAAGATGAATAAAATAATTTTCCTTTAAGATAATTTTATGACTGAGGATTGGTTAAGTTCCCCAGTATGGTCGCCAATATGTTATCACTCTAGTAAATTATCAGGTTGTGGGATTTTGTTTTTTTAGTTAAAGAATACTAGAGGTAACCACAAACCTACTTCAAACTCTAGGATCTAGCCTTCCTGGGGTTCAGAGAGGTCTCTCTCTTTAAAGTTTAACTTTGTTTTGATTTATAATATTAGGCTAGTTATGAAAGTACAATTTGGTTTTGGTTTAAAGGGTTTAGTGGGAAAAAATCACTTGGAGATAAGATAGAGAGAAACATACTTTTCCATTGGGCTATGGGGTCTAAATTAAGCTAGCAGCACTAGAAATCAAGGCCAAAAAGGTACAAATATATTCAGGGCAAGATAGATAACCCTCAGAGATTTGGGAAAGTGGTTTTTTTTGAGGTGGTATGATCGGGATAAAGGGCACTTAAGTATCCTTTGATCTGGAAAATGGAAGTAGAAGGTAGAGGTCAAATGGGAGGAGGAGCAATTAAGGGTTCCTTGCACCGGAAATCAGAAGAAAACATTAAAATGGAAACTAGTTAAAGACAGGGAGCACTTGATTAATCCTGTAGTAATACTCCTAGTTACACATTCAGAAAGAACAAACATAAAATTAATGCATGAAACTTAGAAAAGGAAACAGTGACAAGTAGGAAGCACTTCACTCATCAACTTATCACAGGGATCCTGAATTATGATGCTAGTCAGCTTGTTCAGTCTGCTACTTCTAATTCAAGCACACAATAGCCTCCAATGTTCAACAAAAATGTGTATGGTAAGTCCAGCAATTTTATTCCACACTAAATACTTCTGAAATTGAAGTATTTATATAAAAATTATTACAAATATCCTAAAAGAGTTCTAGGAATAACTTTAGGAAAAAAGAAAATATCATTACATAATAAAAGAGATAGCTGCTTACCAAATCAGCAAGTTGTCATATTTTATCCAAAATAAATAGAATTGTTTTATTAACAAGGATTTTTTGGCTGCCTATGTGTCCTACTTGCTAGCTGTTAGATATTTTCATGCATTTGACTTGCCTTCGCTGATACTCTTTCATGTTGATACTCTTTAACCTGATACTCTTTAAAGATGATACTCAGACCATTAGTTTTACTGCTGTAAAATCATATTTTAGCAGTAAAAAATCAACAAAATGTCTTTTCATTTTATCTTTATTTTGACTGTCTCTAGGTAACTTTTTCACTTTTTTTACCTTCTATCTTTACATCAAATCTATGAAAGTTTTCCACTCTTCTACTTTTTTAATTTGGACATTTTTCAGATTCCTAAATTTTTCATCAGCCTCTGTATATCTTGCAAAAGTAGGCTTGATGACAAAGAGGTGCTTAATTTCATGTTGTAGAAAGAATAAATCCTCAAAATACTGAAGTAAAACTTTGCCTGTAGGAGTGCCTTGTGCTAGTTGCTTGTTTACTTGCTCTTTAGCAAACTCCTTACTCTTTTTGTCATATTCTTTTTGTGGCATAAGTTTCTCATTGAAAACATGTATGTTTGGTAAGCCTTTTTGTCTTAAATTTGTATACTTTACCATAAATCTAGTTATGGAAAGGCTCATTGTTTCACACTTTTCTTCAAGATTGTTCATTAAATTATTTTTAGTGACAACCTTCCTCATTTGCAAGATTTTCCCTGTCCTATATAATACTTGCAATTCTTCAAGTTCCTCCCTGTTCTTGCTGTTTAGAAATGTAATGAGTTTTAAAGCTTGTGCAGGCTTATCACTCAACTCATCCTTTGTCTTTTGTATCTCTGTTTGGGCTAATAATAACAATTATTTCTGCTCATATATAACCTGAATTGAAGGCCATTGATTATGAATGGCTTCAATTATGTTATTCCATAGATGATTTTTAATGTATGAGATTTGCTCTATCAAAGTCAATTATTTTCGTAAATTCTTGAGCTGCTCTCCCAATCTTATTTCTTTCTGCTCATGAGTTTTGGCATTGATCTGAGCTGTCTTATTTGCACTCTCAAGATTTTCAATCTTCTTATTTAGCCTGTTTATTTAATCTGCCTTTAAATACATATTTTCCATGGCTTTCACAATCTGGCTGGCTTCATCTGTTTGTTGTACATTTGTGGTAGAAGATTATGTAGCTGAAATGGTGGCTGAAGTCACTGGCACTACAGTTGCCAGTGGGCCCTTTGGTGCTAATTTCTCTCCTAAAGTAGAAGGCACTGTTGTAGTAATTACTGTGATGACTATAGGAATTATAGGACTTTCTGGTTCTTTGATAGTCTCTCTCTCTTGGACAAGCTAGTCCATTTGTGTTTCCATCTCCTTGATTTGTGCTGTCAATTGAGGTATGAGCTTCATCATTTCTTCTTTTTCACTTTGATCCTAGAGGATTTCCTTTGTTTGTGGATGCTCACTTTGAGGAAGCTTGAACTGTTTCCTTAAAGCTACTATGTCTTCATTCTTTTTCTTGACCAATATTTCTGCTGCTTGGATGTTTGAGGGATCATATCCCACCTGTAAAACTAGTTCCTATAAGGCTTTCATCCTTAGGTCCTTGGCATAATATGATGCTTTATCCATCTTCATCTGATCTTTCATATTAAGTATGGTATTTTGAAGTTTATTGGCACTCATTGCTTTGGTTGCCATTGAAGAATACAAAATTTCAAAGGTTTGTCTATGGAACTCAATCTGGTCCAGCTCATGAATATTCTCTGTGTCTACCTCAAGGTCCACCTTTTTATAGTTTGATACTATTTTTGGTGCTGAGGTAGTAGGCTGTAAAATTGACATAATCATTTTATTGCTGGAATAGTCAAATGCTGATAATAAACTATTCTAATTTCCAAGCTTCTGCTTCAGGAATTGAGAATATATTTGTGTCTTTATCTTCTCATTTTTATTTTTAATTTGCTTATACCTCTCTTTGATGTCCAATTCCTTTTCCTCGGCTGGCTGTGAGGAAGAGGCTTCCATGCTGTGTTGTTTCTCAATCATCTGTGTGTCATTCTGGTTTACTGGTTTTTCCTTTTGAATTTCCATAAGTGTTTCATTGATTATGGTTGTGGCTATATCATCATTAGTCACTGGAGCATTTGTCTCATCAATATCAATTGTTACTTTCTCCTTATCAACTGAATTGAGCTTAAGCCTTTTGTTATAGATTATTTTAAATTTTGTCTCAATTGTTGTCTCTGCTATGTAACCTCCTTCTTCCCTGACTCTTTTACTTGATGTTTCTGGCTGCTTGACAACTTCCAATGCTGGTGTTGTTCTTGTTTGGCTTGATTCCTCTATCAAGGTGTTTTCAATCCATTCAATTTGATTGGAAAACTTTTTGATTTCATGCTTTGACTCATGGATAAAGAGTGTTAATTTACACTTCACCCTTAGCTTGATTAAGATCCCTTATGGATCATAATTCCTTGGAAAACTCTCATCAAATCTGAACTCTAATAATTTCTTTGTTATTTCCTTTTCTGCATCTCTGTGGATGATTATGAATGGCCCAAATTGATTCTTTAACTTAAACTAGGTCTTCTTCCTGGCGGCCATAAAGTTAATTGAATCTGAATTTAGAATTTGTCTAAGATATTCAAGTGCAAATATTATCATACATACATGTTTAGGCAACTTGTAGGGTAACAAGTTTCATCCAAAAATTCTTAGTTCTGTATGTTTTTTATATAGATACCAATCTCCAAATTTGTTCTACTCTGAAAGCTGCAATATTCTTTTCATTTCTTCACTGATCCTAGGTTGTTTTGATTTGTTTAGTATGCTCATTGCTGGATGCAAAAATAGTTCTGAAAACTCTGAATAAGTGAAATCACTAGATTCTTTTCTCAGTAATGAAGTCCAAAAGATAATTGATATAGGTTTTCCCTCTACATCCATATTTCGCAAAGAAATTGGAAAATTTTCTGCTTGAGTGAATAAAAACAAATGGAAAAGATAAGATGAATATCTAAAAACTCCTTCTGTGGGTAATTTAGTCAATTGGTAGTGGATGGTATCTTCTATGAAACCAGCATAGTCAAAGATGACTGATGGAGGTTGACCTGGAGACATGGTGGACAAGAAACCAAGAATAGATTCATCAGTATACTCATTTGTAAAATATCCAAGGATAAAAGATAGCATAGAGATAATATGTCTGGAACCTTCGGGAAATTTAGCCGTGAATTATGGAGGATCTATCTTTGGAATATCAACATGAGAAGGCATAAAATTTTGAAAGATCATATACTTTTTAGGGAAATCTAGGCCAAGGTATAACTGAGTTAAGGCCTCTATAGACAAGGGCACTGCCTGGGGATTAGGTTGTAATTGAATCATTTGATTAATTGACTAGGCTGTAATGGTAAAAAGTATTTCTTTTTCTGCATTTACTATAGCCCCTTGATTTGGATCATAGTATTTTTGGCAATTCTAATGAGTTATTGACCAGGATGAGTCAATGGGACTATATACTTAGGCAAATGGGTTTCCCAAATTGGAATATCATCTTTGTCTAGATATTTTTCACAACACCAGTTGTAAATATCTAGCAAATTAAACCCAATAACAGGGTCTGCAATTTTATAGTCAAGATCAATCAAAGGAATGCTTTCAGTATTAACCACAGGTGGTTAAAGGGGGTTTACTGTTATAGCAGATTTGGCAGTGATGGCTGAGGTAGGCTTAGGGGCTTTGAATCCCTCAGATTTAGGTGTTTTGATCCTTCAGGTCTGCTTGTGCTCTGTCTCTTAGGAATTTTGGGTAACTACTGCAATAATAGATTGTTTGCAGGAGTTTTTATTTTAACAGAGAGGAATTTGAGCAATTTAGGTTAAGGATGGCTTCTTTTGGGCTTTTTTCTCAGTTAGGTTTATCTAAGGATGTAAAACTGGCATAAAACAGAAAACAAGGGTTTTCTAAGTTGGTTTGATTGAAAAAATGGGTTGTCAAGGTAATTTAGAGGTGTTAGCCATTTAGATCCTTGAATTTGATCATTAGACTGTGAAATTTAAGGAAATTAGCTTTAAAAATGGCTTGCAATAGAAAACAAGGTTTCCTAGGAGAAATTTTCCAGGGTTTGGCCTGTTTTTTGGTATTTTTAGGCAATTTCCTTCAGTGAATTTCTCAATTTATGGTTTGGTTCTATTAAAGATGTTTAAAACTGAATTCACAGGTTTGAATTGTCATGAAATACCTTCATAATGCAAGTATTCAGCTCTTGAAAGGTTTTCAGATGATCTTGGTTGACTTTGAGGTCTCTAATGACTTACTAGAGCGGCGAATAGCTTTTTATTTTATCTTCAATGGTAGATTTCAGTAAAATACTAAGGTTATGGGCATAAAATGCCAAGCAGGGGCTTCAAAAGGCTTAACACAGTCGAGAGGAGCTATTTCAGAGTTCAAATGCATGGATAAACATAAAAAATAGTTGTATCAAAGGTTTTAACCTTTTGATTTAATTTTCATTAACTGTCATTGAATGCAGGTCTCGTCAATGGTAGGAGGCAGTTTCGGGATTTGAAACGAAAAACCAAACAGCAGTTATCACATAAGGTTTAAATGGTAAGTTTTTTTATTCAAAACGCACACGATCCAATAAATGGAGGCCACGTGGAGGGAAGGATTCTTGGCGAAACCACTCATTTCATGTGCATTTGGAGTTTAGGTGATCGATTATTTTGTCAACACGATATTGAGTATCATACATCAGATCTAAATATCAGATGCGAAGGGTCAGGATTGATTGGAAAGCTACGACTAAAGTAAATGGTGGGACCGGGCTTCATATGTGTTAGTATGAATCCTTCGTCGAAGTGTACGAAAAAGGACCACTTTAGCTACGCATAAATAATAGCCCTAACAACAATAGTGGCTGCCAAATATCTTCAGATCTGCGGTTAGTAATAAAAATGCTGCAACAACCAGATCTATAAATGGAAAGACATTAAGCAGTAAAGTAAAGGGTTTTCTCCATACATCCAACAGACAAGACAAGAACATAATTTTTTGAAAGAATTTTTATATTACAGGGCACCTGGGAGGAAAACAAGAAGGTGTATCTAGCTCTCCTCAATGGGATGGGTTCTTTGTAGTCCTCAGCACTTCAGATCTAAGCTTCCTCTCTCTAGTTGATGTAGAAAACCCAATGCAAAAAGTAGAGCTCAAAGGGAGCAAAATGGCAGAAAATGGTGACCAAGTGTATAGATCCAGAGTGATCTAATAGGCAACAAAAGGTGAAGAATGGTAGGAAAAACCCTCCTATTTATAACAAAATATCGGGTCATTCTAGATCTTGGTGCATGATTAAAATAATGTTAACCAAATCTAGATCCACCTTTTATGGAATATTTTATTATATTTGTTGGAGGGAAAGGGTATTTGACTTGGGTCAACTCCCTTGATTAGTGAAAAATAAATAAATAAATGATTTATTTATCTTTTTAAGGAAGCGGTTGAAAGATAATTAAATAAATACCGATTTATTTAATTATTTAAGGAAGTGGTTGAAAGATAATTAAATAAATAATGATTTATTTAATTATTTGTGGGTGATTTGGTCATATTTAACAAGGAATATTATCTAAATAAGGTTTAAATAATTATTCCTAGAAAATAATAAGATAAATAAAGGTTTATCTAATTAATTTCTTTGATTTTGGGTTAAACATGACTGGGAATAATAATTAAATTATGGTTTAATTAATTATTCCATGAGGAAAATCAAATTAAATTAAATTATTATTCCATGACTGGGAATAATAATTAAATTATGGTTTTATATTACAGGGCACCTGGGAGGAAAACAAGAAGGTGTATCCATCTCTCCTCAATGGGATGGGTTCTTTGTAGTCCTCAGCACTTCAGATCTAAGCTTCCTCTCTCTAGTTGATGTAGAAAACCCAATGCAAAAAGTAGAGCTCAAAGGGAGAAAAATGGCAGAAAATGGTGACCAAGTGTATAGATCCAGAGTGATCTAGTAGGCAACAAAAGGTGAGGAATGATGGGAAGAACCCTCCTATTTATAACAAAATATTGGGTCATTCTAGATCTTGGTGCATGATTAAAATAATGTTAACCAAATCTAGATCCACTTTTTATGGAATATTTTATTATATTTGTTGGAGGGAAAAGGTATTTGACTTGGGTCAAATCCCTTAATTTGTCAAAAATAAATAAATAAATGATTTATATATCTTTTTAAGGAAGTTGTTAGAAGATAATCAAATAAATAATGATTTATTTAATTATTTAAGGAAGTGGTTGAAAGATAATTAAATAAATAATGATTTATTTAATTATTTGTGGGTGATTTGGTCATGTTTAACAGGGAATATTATCTAAATAAGATTTAAATAATTATTCCTAGAAAATAATAAGACAAATAAAGGTTTATCTAATTAATTTCTTTTATTTTGGGTTAAACATGACTGGGAATAATAATTAAATTATGGTTTAATTAATTATTCCATGAGGAAAATCAAACAAATATGGGTTTTTTTTAATATTTCCTTTTGGGGTTTCCTGTTTTAACATAGTGAAAGCAGTTTTACTTAGGGTAAAACTGGTCTTACATGGTGTACTTGGGTCCATCTAATGATAATAGGTTAGATGACCAAAAAATGGTGTAACAGATTGCCCCCCAGCGTGCGAGTGTCAGGAGCAAATCGTATGACCAAAGTACGTTGTAAGAACACAATCACTGAGGCTCGGGGGCAGACTGAGCAGGAGGCTTGGGGTACTGGCGGGACCGAGTTTGAAGGTTAAGGTCGAAGGGTAGAGGTGGATCAGAGTTCATCATGAGGATCTGGTAATGGGAGGAACTAGAAGGAGAAGGTGGAGTGGCCACCTGTCCGTCAGGTGGTTGGGTAGCCATGAATCCCTGTTGTGCATCCACCTGCTCTTGAGGGGGCGGTGACTGCCGTTGCAGGGGTTGAGAAGGCAAGGGAGGCGAAAGCACATATGCTGGAGGGGCTGGCGCACCAGGCTGCGGATAAGGGTAATGGTTAGGTTGGGCAACATTGAGGTAAGCAGGAGGTTGGGAAAAAGGATGAGGCGTGCCGTATCCTGGATGCGTGCTATCGGGAGGGGGAGAAGTGCAGGAAGGGGTGCCCCCTCCCCCAGGAAAACCATAGCTCATGAGAGGTTGAGCGGAGGGATGAGAGATAGATCCAACGATACTGCCAGTGGCATGAGGTGCCCCCGGTGTATGGGCATCACCGGGTCTGGGGAGATCAGGGAGGACAGTAGGATCATAACCTATCTGAGCGTAGATCAGGTCATATTTTAACGCCATTTGGAGGGCATCTTCTTCGGTTTGAGGAAAATGGGATGCGACATCTTTCCCGATAGGGGACAAGAGAGATCTAAGGAACCAGTCCATGTAGACACGGTCTTCGAAGGGAGGAGATTGACATAGGCTCCGTCTTCGTTGCCATTCATGGACATGGGTAGAAAGGCGGATCGAAGAGGTTTGCTTGAAGGAAGTCAATAGCTTGATACCAGTGTCATAACGAAGGGGAAGCTGGAAGTAAGATAAAAAAGCTCGGGCAAGAGTTGCAAAGGTGGTATGGGAGGAAGTGGGCTGATCAACATACCACTTAGAAGCTTCGCCTGTAAGCGTGCGTTGGAACAATCTAAGACGAACAGAGTCATCGATAATGGAGGTAGATGAACACCACATGTGGAAAGATCGAACATGATTTGAAGGATCTTCTCCAGCACGACCTTCAAACTTTGGGATGTCGGAAGGGAGCTTTGTCGGCATAGCGGGCCAACTAGCGTCATGATGTATAGGGTCGTTTATCAATCGGTCCAAATCTGGGAGGCTGAGGCCTGCCAAGAAGGGGAGCAAGGGTGTAGTCGAGGTAGTTCTCGTGGTGGTTCCGCTAGTAGCAGTTCCGGCATTAGGGTCGGGAGCACCACTAGCGTTAGGCCCTGGACCAGACATAGTGAAGGTGACAGGGGGAGAACCTAGAAGGAAAAGGAGAACCCAAAAAATCAGAAGAGGAGTCGGAGGAGGACGGGCTCGACGACGGCGGGGCGGAGTAGGTCGATCAACCAGAAACTGAGGGTGAAGGCCAAGAAGTCTCTGGGAAAGGCGTCTTGGGGGCGCAATGATGACAGGAAGAAGGAAACCGACAAGGGCAGAAAGGGACAGAATCAAGTAACGTCAAGGGCAAATAAGGTGCAGTGACAATTGATTTTAGAGTCTTTGCTAGGCGGTGTTAACCGGGCGCTTCTTCGCTTAGGGTCAGTGTGTGGCGTGCGTTAATTTTAATTTTTAAATCCTTTTCGTTTTGAGAGCAAGAAAAAAGTGTGTTGCGTAGATGAAAATAAACCTACAGAGAACAGAATATAATGCTGAAATAACAGAAAAATAACAGCTACTGGTGCATCTATCTAACCCAAGAAGGTGGGTCTCTCAAAACTATGCTGAAAAGAAAGGGAAAAACTATGTAAAACACACGGAAAAGGGGCCAATAGATCTAAGGTCAAAGGGGACAGGGATCTAGAGGACAAAGCTGCTAAAAAGAGGTGCAGATCACAACCAAGAGACAGAGGCAAGGTGGCTGGAAAAAGGAAGGAAATTAGCAAAAAACCGGAGGGGTAAGGCGGAGGCCTTTAAAGGAGGTCCAAACAAAACGACAGGAGGTGATTTGAAAGGAAGAAAGGCTGATTTCAAAGGATCTGAAAGGGAGGTAACAGATCTGGAAAAAGGCGGCTGCAACTCTGAAAAACAGACGGCTGAAATAGCTAAAAACTCTTCCAAAAAAAGTGGAGGGTACTAAAGCCCTAAGGGGCTAGGTTCCCACTTAGATGAGTAAAAACGGATCAGAACTTGGTCAAAACGGGCTGAAACAGAGGCTGGAGGACCCTGACAGCAGCGGGAGAAAAACCCAGAAAAATTGCAAAAAAATAACTGAAAAAATGGAAGGTCGCAGTTTTTGACCTGTTTCCAGTGCAGGTCGCAGAAAAGGGGCAGAAAAGTGTGACCTGGAGGTCCAGGTCGCAGTTTATGGGCCAAAAAGTGTGACCCCCCGTTCCGGTTGTCTCGGCGGCAGATTTTCAGAAAAGTTGCCGTCTCTGGTGCGGCTGGTGTCGGTTACCTGCGCAATAGGGCCAGAAACACACGGAAGTTAGAAATTTTAATGTTTGAGGGTTTTATGTGAGAAAAATGACATAAAAAGAGGAAAACTAAGCAACTGAAAAGAAGCCCTAGGGCCTGAAGTAGCTGGATATGCAGGAATATGAAAAACGACAGCGGTCGTAATTTAAAACCCGTGTGGAGTCGCCATTTGTTAGTATGAATCCTTCGTCGAAGTGTACGAAAAAGGACCACTTTAGCTACGCATAACTAATAGCCCTAACAACAATAGTGGCTGCCAAATATCTTCAGATCTGCGGTTAGTAATAAAAATGTTGCAACAACCAGATCTATAAATGGAAAGACATTAAGCAGTAAAGTAAAGGGTTTGCTCCATGCATCCAACAGACAAGACAAGAACACGATTTTTTGAATGAATTTTTATATTACAGGGCACCTGGGAGGAAAACAAGAAGGTGTATCCAGCTCTCCTCAATGGGATGGGTTCTTCGTAGTCCTCAGCACTTCAGATCTAAGCTTTCTCTCTCTTGTAGGTGTAGAAAACCCAATGCAAAAATGAAGCTCAATGGGAGCAAATGATGAAAAATGAGACCAAGTGTATAGATCCAGAGTGATCTAGTGGGCAACAAAAGGTGAGGAATGATGGGAAGAACCCTCCTATTTATAACAAAATATTGGGTCATTCTAGATCTTGGTGCATGATTAAAATAATGTTAACCAAATCTAGATCCACCTTTTATGGAATATTTTATTATATTTGTTGGAGGGAAAAGGTATTTTACTTTGGTCAAATCCCTTGATTCGTAAAAAATAAATAAATAAATGATTTATTTATCTTTTTAAGGAAGCGGTTAGAAGACAATCAAATAAATAATGATTTATTTAATTATTTAAGGAAGTGGCTGAAAGATAATTAAATAAATAATGATTTATTTAATTATTTGTGGGTGATTTGCTCATATTTATCAAGGAATATCATCTAAATAAGATTTAAATAATTATTCCCAGAAAATAATAAGATAAATAAAGGTTTATCTAATTAATTTCTTTGTTTTTGGGTTAAACATGACTAGGAATAATAATTAAATTATGGTTTAATTAATTATTCCATGAGGAAAATTAAACAAAATGGGGTTTTTTAATATTTCCTTTTGGGGTTTCCTGTTTTAACATAGTGAAAGCAGTTTTACTTAGGGTAAAACTGGTCTTACATGGTGTACTTGGGTCTATCTAATGATAATAGGTTAGATGACCAAAAAATGGTGTAACAATATGCATGTGGGCGACTTAAAACATATAATTAACCTTTATGAAATATATCCGAGGGAAAATGTTTTAATCATATATCAGGGTGGGGTTTATATATGGCATGGGTTAATTATATAAAGCGAGAGAATTATATAATATGGCGGAGATATGCATACGGGAAATGTTTAATTTATTTAAAATAAACCTTAGTTTATTTTTAATATAAAACTTTGGATTATAAAGTATGCGAGGGGTGTTTATGTATGTATTGGCCTATAAGATGGCGGAGGGATAATGGTCTATAGGATAATGCTTTTAACCAATACAAAGGTGTGGGGTTGCTAAATTTTAATCAAAACATTTATAATATGTCTGAATAAAAATACAAAGGGTGCAGTATTTAATTTATTATATAGTTTTAAACCTTTCTGAATGGTTTAAAGACCATAGGGGCGGGATATTTACTTACCGATAGTTTTATACCAAAGGGATTTTAATTGGGATTTTGGATTTAGCACATGAGTAATAAAATTTGGTCTAAAGCATAGTAATAGTGGGTTTTTGGGGATATTTAAACATAGGGAATTAATAAGTAGGATAAGGTATTTTTTAGGGATTTAATATAATATGTTAAAATTTAATATGAAAGGGTAGTGTAGAGTAAATCAAAATACATAAAATCACTAAGCAAAGTGTAAGAGTAAAGCATAGTTTATCTTTATATTATTTCACCAATACTTAGGATAAATGTAGTTTTGAGGGTTTCATGAATGCTTCTGAAGGGATGAAGTTAATTATATGGGATTTTAATCTTCGCTAAGTAATAATGTGTCTTTACTTAGGAAAAGAAGTTAAAATGTATGAATGAAGGATGAATGATGATAAATGGGGATTTAACATAAGCACTCAATATATTCAACTAACCAGTCATCGAGCCTTGGGTTTGATCCCAAAAAAAGTCAGAGAAATATTCTGAGCCTGTTTGACTAATAGCTTGGAATACTGAATATTTACGGGGGATGGGAAATTAGTAATTTTTCCTGATGATCATTATTACATGCTTTCTCCAATTTTTCTACCTACCCAACCTTATTCTAACATTTTTTCTTCATTTGGCAGGTGCATTTAGGCTTGCAACCTTGAAACATTTATTCTTTTGAAGCATAAACTATCTAAATCTACCTTATTTCATCCGAGGGCTTAGATTAAACTGTTGAGCTCCTCATTATTCTCTAGCTATCTACTAATTTTTCAAGATTAAATTGTCTGACAAATTTTTATTGTCTATCTAAAACTAGAAATTTAAAACATGACAATTTAAGATTAAACAGTTTAACTCATCATGGATTAGGCATTTATTAACACTCTACCATAATTACTTATTTTGGAGAAAATTAAAGTAGTGGCACTTGGACTTGCTCACTTTCACGTCTTATTCTCATCTTTTTCTTTTGGGATCTATATTTTTTAAGTCCTTTGATCTTTCTTTTAGGACTTTTTACCCTCTTTTTGAATTTTTTTTTTATTTTTATTATTATTATTATTATTATTATTTTTCAAAATATGGAAAAACAACTTGCAGAAAGCAAGGTATGTAAAAATTTTACAGGACTATCAAAATTCAATTCAAAATTATGAATCCTATTATTATAGGACCCTAATAGAACACACTAGAAAAGGCACCTGGGGACCTCCATGCAGCACCTGCAAGAAGAAAAAAACAAATTAAAATTTTAAGCAGCTCACTCAGAAACAATCTACTAACTGATAAAATACATTAAAAAAAACACAGCAAGAGAAAGATAGCCATGGCTATCACCAAAATCCAGCTCCCTACCCCCAATAATGTCTGCAACTCTTTAGCAATAGATACAAACAAGGCTCTGACTTTGCACGCCATTACAGTTGAAGAACCACTTGAGAGAAAGAAGCAACCTGAACCTACATTAGAAGTTTAATGGGAAACTTAGATAGGGGAAGAAATGAAAATAGAGGAGTAGAAATAATATCAGCAGGAGGAGCAGCACATGGACCAATAAATGGAGAATGAAATATTGCAGCATACATGAATAACCACAAGGCAAGGAGGATGAATAGATTGCTCAGAGTATGAGCAACAGCTTTAGTAGGGGGGTATGATGGGCCTCTAAATTAGACATAAATCAAAGTACATATAACCTTTCTTAGGAACATAAAATATATATTAAATCTCTCCTTCTACACTTAATAATGTTTTTTTTATGCTTTAATATGTTCTTATGAAGGCTTAACAATAATTTCATATTTGTGCCTAATATTATTTATTTTTGTAGAATATTGTGACAATATTGGGCATATTATGAAGATTTGGAGGAGATAATTTAGGGACTTGATCCCTACTACTATAGGATCAAGATCAAAAAATAAATGAAAAAAATATCATGAAATAATTGAGAAATTTTAGAGATATTTTGGAACTCCGATGATTGAGAAAATCTAGGAATGTGTTCCTTGTCATTTATTGCGAACTCTTAGTGTTGGGAACTAGATCCACTATTTGAGGGATTTTGGAGGGGAAAGCTTCCTCCTTTCAAGGATAATTCTTCCTCATCATTTTGTATAATTACGAATTCAAATTGGCCTCTAGGGGCACATATTTCTTTGTATTATTATGGATAAAACTTGTTTTCTGGTAGCTCCACTTTCTTTTCTTGCAGGGATGTACTTAGACTGATTCAATAATGAAGATTGGTGCCATTTTTAGCTTCTAAGGCTTGGTTTCTTCCATCAGAATCTGATTCCTCCTTGGGCTTGTCCATTCCAAGAGCCTTAGATCCCCCTTGCGCAATTTATTTATGTTATTTTCACTTCTTATTCACATGCATCTCTTATTTCTAATTTGCATATTTCTGTATCTAGTATTGTTTCTTTTCTTGATGTAGGATTGAGTTAAATTATTGAAGTGGGCTATTTTTCAAGTTTTTTACATGCTCAAAATAATTATTCATCCTTGGAATAACTTTTGAAGGTCATCTTAATCATTAACCTAATTGGATTTCGTTACTAGTTCATGAATATAAGATTTTTGGAAATGCCTTGTAGCGAAATAGTAGTAAATTTCTTCTATTTTTCGAAAGGGTTAATGAGATCCATTCAAATTGATTCAACTTGTATTAAGTCATAATAATGTTAAATTTAATAAAAACAATTACCCCATTTAATTTTCACTTGATTAGGTTATGCATTTGATAGATTAACTAGCTCACTAGTTCTTGAATTTCCAGATTTTAGAGTACTAATTTTCTGTTATTTTTTAGCACGTGTGAACAGGGTTATTTTAGAGTGATTCCACTTGGAATGGAGACCTAATACATCATACTTAATAATAATAATAAATCCCATCCCATTTTCATTTGATTTACTTACCCATTCGGTGATTTTTTTTTCCAAAAAAGACTTTCTTGTAACAAAAACAAAGTTTGATGTAGCACTCTTGTAGCACATGTAAACTCGACCACATTTTCTCCCAAAGGTTTGTTTTTGTCTCTTATGCTTGAATAATGACACCTATGATTTAAATACATGATTTAGGAAGAATAAACACCACTTAGGACATTCATTTTCACAAATCATGTTAGGCATTTTTATTTGAATTCATGCTCTCAGGATTTCACTACAAATTGTTGTTCTTTCCTAGGATTAATTCATTTTCAAAGCAACACTTCCATTTCTAAAATAATTTTAAGCTTTGATTTCATAGCATTCACTCCATTACATCATATCAACAAAACAAGGGCACATTTTATGTCTCACACATAGTGTCAATACCTCATAAGTTTGTACGAACCCTGGGTTGATAATTAAAGTTGGTAGCCTTTGTAGTTGCAACATTCTTGTTGCATTACTGAGTCTCATCAAGGGGAAAGGAGGAAATAAATAGAAAATTATTTTTTTATGTAACCATATAACAAAAAAGAAGAAAAAATAGATCAATGACTTTAAAATAAGCTTATTCGAGGGGGAAACCTCCTTTTATATCACATAATGAATGTTTCTTGTGTAGGTTTTAACCCTGAACATAAATTATCTACACACGAATCTTATAACAGAAAATAAACAATAGCGAGAGCATAAAACATAAAACAGATAAACATAGAGATTTTCCCTGGGATCCTAAATTGGGACGACCAGCTTGATTTTTCATTATATTGCTTTTAGTGTTACAACACATATATATACATGCCGAAGCATACTTAAACCCCAATCCATTAACCCTGGATTAGAACATAACCGTAGTTCCCTTGACCGGATCTACAAAATACCAGGGGTCAAAAACCATCGTACCCCAAAACCATGTGCAAACTCATGCACAAAACATGGGTGGGTCCACATATGAGTGAGACCGCATACCAAAAAAAAATTCGCCAGGGCACTGCCGCCCCACCTGTGACCCCCCTGTTGTGCCCGTCGCAACGTACGGTGTGTGGGGCTAGTCATGGAAACAATATAACACATACCCAACATTCTCCCACTTGTTTTTTTCTTTCCATAGGGGGCCACAGGAGAGCTTAGTCATTGGGCCATTTCTTCGACACCCATTGTTTCTCTACACCAAGAGAACTTCTGAGTGCTCACAGACTTCGTCAATGCATCTGCAACATTCTTCAAAGTGTCCACCTTTACCAACAACACCCTTTTAGCCTCAACCATATCTCTAACAAAGTGATATTGAGCATCAATGTGCTTTGTCTTTGAATGATAAGCAGGGTTCTTAGCCAAGAAAATTGCACTTTGGCTATCACAGTCTATCCTTATAGCTTGTTGTACCAACCCCATACTTGAACACAATATCTGCAACCAAACTGCTTCCCTGCTTGCATGAGTGGTTGCTATGTATTCTGCCTCTGTAGTTGAAAGTGCCACTACAGACTATCTTTTACTCATCCAACTAACTGCACCTCCAAATAGTCTAAACACATACCCACTTGTAGATCTTCTTTCGTCCAGATCTCCAGCCCAGTCTGCATCAACAAAACCATGAATGTCCAACATTATTTTCAATCTTGGTCTTCCCTGGTAGCACAAGCTATAATCACTAGTGCCACGTAAATATCTGAAAACCCGCTTCACTGCTGTCCAATGATCCTTCCCTGGGTTTGACATAAACCTGCTCAATACTCCCACTGCATGTGCAATTTCTGGTCTAGTACAGACCATTGCATACATCAGGCTACCCACGACACTTGCATATGGAACATGGGACATATCCTCGTCTTCTTCTTGTGTCTTGGGACACTTTTCATCAAATAGCTTTGCACCTACAGGAATAGGAACACTCACCAGTTTACTATCCTGCATATTGAACCTCTGCAATATAGTCTCGACATACTTCTTCTGGTTTAACTAAAGCTTCTTCTTTGCCCAAACTCTCTTAATTTCCATGCCCAGAATATATTTTGTAGCACCAAGATCCTTCATGTCGAATTTGGAGAACAGTTGGGTCTTCAAATCTTGGATAATTTCTTTGTCATTTCCAATCAACAACATATCATCCACATACAAGACCAAATAAATAACACGGTCACCAATTAATTTAAAATAAACACAAGGATCCTCCTTGCTTCTGGTGAAGCCAAGTCCCCGTATATAGGTATCAAATTTCTAATACCACATCCTTGGTGACTGTTTTAACCCATACAGAGACTTCTTCAACCTGCATACCAGTTCTTTCTTACCCTTCACCATAAAGCCTTCAGGTTGCTTCATGTAGATCTCCTCTTCTAGATCCCCGCGAAGAAATGTTGTCTTCACATCCATCTGTTCTATCTCAAAATCAAATGCAGCAGCAACAGATAAAAGTAATCTAATAGAAGTAACCTTGGAAACAGGAGAAAAAATATCACCAAAATCAATTCCCGGCACCTGGGAATAACCTTTTGCTAACAACCGAGCTTTGTATTTCTCCACCTTGCCTTCTACATTCATCTTCCTTTTAAACACCCATTTTGTCCCGATGGGATTCCTTCCAGCTGGCAACTCCACCAGATCCCATGCCTCATTTTTGTGCAAGGATGCCATTTCATCAACCATGGCCTCCTTCCAAAGTTTTCCATCCTCTGAATCTATTTCCTCCCTGATAGTTCTAGGATCATCATCAGTTATAGCCAAGGAAAAACCTGAACAAAAAGCAGATGGACTATACCTTTCTGGTTGCCTTCTTTCCCGAACTGATCTTCTCAAAGTTGGGGTTTGTGGCTCTTCCTCTTCTGAATCTTCTTCTGTTGTAGAGTTTGATTCATCCTCCTTTAGCTCAAACTCTATCTTCTCAGGTTCCTTTGGTAGGACTTCTTGTGTAACAACATCTTTCACCTCTCTAAACACCACATCTAGGCTATACACAACCTTCCTTGTTTCTGGGTTCCAAAGCTTGTAACCCTTTAAACCATCCTTATACCCAATAAAGATGCACCCTTCAGATTTAGTATCCAACTTGGTCCTTTTCTCCTTTGGAACATGTACATATGCATCACATCCAAATACCCTTAGATGTGAAAGAGAGGGTTTCTTACCAGTGCATACCTCATGTGGAGTCTTATCCTCCAACACTGATGAAGGTGATCTGTTAACCAGATAGCATGCAGTCTCCACTGCCTCTGCCCAGAATTCTTGTCCTAACCCGGTACCACTGAGCATGCTTCTTGCCTTTTCCATCAATTTTCTATTCATTCTTTCTGCAACTCCATTTTGCTGAGGTGTGTATGGAGTAGTCTTCTGCCGTGCTATACCACACTTCTTACAGAACTCTTCAAATTCCTTCTTGCAGAACTCCCCACCATTATCTGTCCTCAACGCCTTTATCTTCTTCTCTCTCTGGTTTTCCACCAGAGCCTTAAATTCTTTAAATTTGTCAAAGACTTCAGATTTCTTCCTCAAGAAATATATCCATGTATTCCTTGAGAAGTCATTTATGAATGAAACATAGTACACAGACTTTCCCAGTGATGGAACTGACACAGGTCCAAACACATCACTGTGCACAATTTCTAATATCTTGTTCGCCCTCTTAGCACCAGAGGGAAAACTCACCCGATTCTGCTTCCCATATACACAATGTTCACAGAAATCGAAATCCAGAGAGCAATTAGACATACCTTCTACCATACCATTTCTATGTAGTATCTGAAGGCCCTTCTCTCCAATATGTCCAAGCCTTTGATGCCATAGCATGGTCTTTTCTCCAGAGACAGCTAGGATTTCCGCTCCACTTTCAGGAACCATAGAACTGTTACACCCATCAATAACAGTGCTACCTTGTAGCTTGTACAGAGTTCCAATCCAAACTCCCCGCATTAATACCAGTGCTCCCCGAACCATCTTGCAGGCATCTTTCTCGAACACTGTTTTTACACCTGCATCATCCATCTTGCTTACAGAAATCAGATTTCTGGCCAATGCAGGAATATGAAAAACACCAGGAATTTTTCTAATCCTTCCACCTTGCAGCTTCAGCTTGACCTTTCCACGTCCAAAAATTCTATCCTTCCTATCATCCCCTAGGAAGACATCACCACCATCATATTTCTCATACTTGCAGAACCACTCCCTGTCGGGAGTGAAGTGAAAGGATGCACCTAAGTCAATCAACCATGACTCATGATCTACATGTGTACTTGAGGAAGAAGCCAAATACACATCCCCACCTTCATCCGAGGTGGTTTTTGCCTCTGCAGAAGGAGCATCATCAGATCCCTTTCCTTTCTCAGGAGCTTTAGATTTGCACTCCTTTTTGTAGTGCCCTTCCTTTCCGCATTTCCAGCATACCTTTACAAACTTTCCAGGAGATTTAGATCTCCCTCTAGATTTGGATCTCCCACTCAAAACCTTATTCTTGTTTCTGTTTTGGGACCTTCCTCGTACAGATAAGGCATCTCCATTCTGGCCCTCCATATTTCTCCGTTTCATTTCCTCCGACAACAAGGCTGAGACAATGTCATCAAAATTCAAGGTAGTTGTATTGCTACCTATTGCAATAACCAGATCATTCAGTCTAGGTCTGATAGAGAATACAACAACCGATGTGAATTTATCTTCATCTAAGATTTTAATATCAACAAGATGACAACCACTTACCATTGTCCTCAAGGCGTTTCAGATGTTCTGCAGTCTTCCACTCCATCCTCATCCTCGGTGTTATAGCTGCCAGCGTAAAACTTATTCAACAGAATTAGATTACAAGTAAAGTCCCAATTTTTTCCCACAAATTCTTCGTCATAGCCTCCCAAGTATACATGCAATGGTTATTGAATCTAAGACACACAACCGTATTGTGCTCTTAGCCTTCCGATCCAGTTTCTTCCAGTCTTCATCTGACATTGTCGTTGGTTTAGTACCTGGATCTACCGTGATCCACTGATATTTATCCACTATTAGATCCTCCATCTTGAGCTTCCACAACTCAAAACTCTGACCATTAAATTTCTCAATCTCTATCTTTCCGCCGCTTGCCATCTTCTTTCACAGTAAGAATCGATCCCGTAGATCTCCCACTGAACACGGTCTACCTCAGGCCCAAGAAAAAAACCCTTAGCAGCAAAGGCATCCCCTTGAATTCGAAACAACTCTGAAACCAAATGTATGTTTTAACCCTGAATAGAAATTATCTACACACAAATCTTATAACAGAAAATAAACAATAGCGGGAGCATAAAACCTAAAACGGATAAACATAGAGATTTTCCCCTCGATCCCAAATTGGGACGACCAGCTTGATTTTTCATTATATTCCTTTTAGTGTTACAACACATATATATACATGCCAAAGCATACATAAACCCCAATCATTAACCCTGGATTAGAACATAACCGTAGTTCCCTTGACCGGATCTACAAAATACCAGGGGTCGAAAACCATCGTACCCCAAAACCATGTGCAAACTCATGCACAAAACATGGGTGGGTCCGCATATGAGTGGGACCACATACCAAAAAAAATTTCACCGGGGCACTGCCCTAGACCCCGACAGGGGGGGCTGCCGCCCCCCCCGCAACCCCCCTGCTGCTCCCGGCGCAATGTACAGTGCGTGGGGCTAGCCGTGGAAAGAATATAACACATACCCAACATCTTGGATGATTCAAATGACAAGACTTCCTTGGTATATATAGATGTCTAAGGGGTCACAATATAATTAGGGACTACATAACAATATGGGGGCTACACTAGTATTATAGGGACCTAACATGGGAACAAAAATAACAATATGGGGGATACACTAGTATTATGGGGACCTAACATGCCCCTCTCCTTAAAAAAAGTGTTTTCCTAAATACTTGAGTAGTTTTGGATGTTTTTTTATGAATGCGCATCCTCCCATGTGGAATCTTCAACGGGTATTACGCAGTAATTTGTCACCCTACTCACTTCTCTTCCCTAAGATGAATCATGTGCAGTATATCAAACTTGGAAAAATACATCAATATATCCTTTAAGGACTAAAATAAATCTTCATTGAAGAATTCCTTAGGAAAATTAGTTGAAACCCTAAATTTATGGTTCAGCAATTTTCTCCAGTTGTCTACCCGTGTTGATGGTGGGCTGCCCATTCTAGCCTAGCATTTTCAGTTCTCCTCTAATTGGAAAACCCATGTTGAATCATTTATGGCAGTGTTTCCTCAAATGGGGGATAAGCTTCAACCTCTAGAAGTTTCCAGGATGACGATCTAGATCTTGTTCAGTGGAGATAGGGTCGATCTCTCTCATTTGGAGCTCTTGATATTATCAATAGGGTATTATCCCTTGAAAATTGGGCCTTCCTCCTTATTTCATGAGGTCCTAAATCCCTCTCCCTTCCTATAAATTGATCCCCATTGGTCATTGTTGGGTTGGTATAATCATTCATCCTTAACATCCCTATGCTGTGTCAATGCTTAATCTGCCATTCGGGAGAAGGATCACTTAAGAGCCTTGGTTTGGACTCAGATTACACCAAAGTGAGGCCTCCAACATCAAGGCCATCGTTGTAAGCTTCCTTTTTTACATTATTAAATACATTTGTGTTTCCCTTTATATATTAGTTTGAAGATTCATACGAATAGCCTAATGCTCCTTGATCTATTAGGTAATTAACATTCAATGTATGCTTTGTATTGGATCATGTTTGTTGTTGTCTCTTGATCATTGTTACAAAATTATATATTACAGTGCAATGCAACACATAAAATATTCTGAAAACATAAGCACATAAAAAACATAAAACAAGAGAGACACAGATATACATGGTTCACCCAGTTTGGGCTACGTCCACCCCGAACAGCCAGTCCCTCCTTTCTATTATCCAGCAAAATGAAGAGACACAACCTACAATAGATCCATTCCAATATCCTCTGTTCTCTCTCACAGTCTCCCTATCTATTTCTCGCTCTGAGAATACACATACCATACACAGCCGCAATACAATACCCTCATAAAAAGCGAGGGGTTTCCTTTTAGGGCAAAAAACCCTAAACTAAACAAAGCTTCTACCGTAAGATCATTCACCTAATGAACGGACCAGATTGACTAGAAATTACTATACTTTTACAAGGCAACTTTACATCTATTTTTAGCTTCGGGGGCACTTCCCCCGAAACCTCCCACCAGGGGGGGGGCTCCATAAAGTGTCAGCATTTAATTATGGGCGGCGTTTCCACCCCATTAAGGTACAGGGGTCCAACGCTGTGATAAAAATATAATCAGGCTCCACACCCAACAATCTCCCACTTGGAGATGGATAGTAGCAACTCCACTGCTGCTTCATTTGATGTACAATGACTCCTTTTTGGACCTGGTTGTTTCTCGTCTTCATCGTCATCCTTGAAGACCAATTGAGACTGAGCATAATATCATTTTCTCCCTGGTTACAATTTTTTATAGCATTTCTGCAGGATTCTGGCTAGTGTGTATCTTTTCCAGCTTCAACTATCCATCTTCCAATACTGACAGTATGAAATGGTACTTGAGTTGTATGTGTTTATTCCTAGAATGAAATGATAAGTTCTTTGCAAGATGAATGGCACTTTGGCTATCGTTGTATAACGTTCCCATATCATGCTTCTTACCCAATTCATCCATAAACCTTTGTAACCAAATCATTTCTTTACTAACCTCTGTAGCAGCAAAATACTCTTCTTCTGTTGTTGAAAGTGCAACAACACTTTGGATTTTTGAAACCCAATTGATAGCTATTCCACATATAGTAAATACATATCCTGTAGTGCTCCTCCTGTTATCTCTGTCACCTGCCATATCTGCATCAACATATCCTTGTAGAGAAATTTTTGAACCACCAAAGCATAATGCTTGATTTGTGGTACCTTTCAAGTATCTGAGAATCCATTTTATTGCCATCCAATGTTCTTTTCCTGGATTGTTCATGTACCTGCTTACAACTCCCATTGCATGTGCAATATCAGGCCTTGTGTAGACCATTTCATACATTAAGCTTCCAACTGCTGATGCATATGGAACTTTAGACATATAATTCATTTCTTCTTGGGTCTTGGGGCACATATCCTTACTAAGTTTGAAATGGCTAGCAAAAGGTGTACTAACTGGTTTTTCATTCTTCATATTAAATCTTTTCAACACCTTTTGTATGTACTCATTCTAAGATAGTGTTAATTTGCAATTTTTCCTGTCTCTAGTTATTCTCATACCAAGGATTTTTTTTGTAGCTCCCAAATCCATCATTGCAAATGTATTTGCCAATTTTCTTTTGAGCACATTTATTTCCTTCATGTTAGACCCTGCAACAATCATGTCATATACATACAATAACAATATAATATAGCTTCCATCATTTTTATTTTTCAAATAAACACAATGATCAGAGTGACATCTAGTATATCCTTGTTCAGGCATAAACTTGTCAAATTTTAGATACCACTTCCTTGGAGCCTGTTTTAAGCCATACGAGCTCTTCTTTAGTCTGAACACTAATTTTTCCTTCCCTTTGACCTCATATCCTTCTAGTTTCTGCATATAGATATCTTCCTCCAAATCTCCATGGAGAAATGTTGTCTTTACATCTAATTGTTCAAGATGCAAATATTCCACTGCTACAAGACTTAAAATAGTTCTAACTAAAGTCATCTTGACAACAAGAGAAAATATTTCATCAAAATCAATACCATTCTTCTATGCAAACCCCTTCACAACAAGTCTAGCTTTGCACCTCTGTTTTCCTCCATCTTCTTCCTTCGGCCTGTAAACCCATTTATTATGCAATGTAGTTTTACCTGCAGGCAACCTGACTAAGTCCCAAATCTGGTTATGCATTAAGGAGTCCATCTCTTCTTCCATGGCTATCTCCCACTTCTTCCTGGTTTCAACCTACATTGCTTCTTCATAACATTCAAGTTAACCAAAATCAGTCAACAATAAATAATATAATGAAGGAGAGTATCGTTCAGGGGGTCTACTTATCCTGGTAGATCTTCTAACACCACTTTCAAGTGTTTGAGGTGCCTATTGCTATTGTCATGGTTGTTGTTGTTGTGGTTGTTTATTATTATTATTATTAGGCACCTTTACTTTTTCTATGATCTCATCAAGAACCATGTATTCTTTGTTTTCTTTTTCTTGTTTCTTTTCCTACAACTGATTCTTATACAAGACCTTTTTATTGAATATCACATCTATTCTCCTAATTATTTTCTGATTTTCATAATCATATAAGCGATAACCAAAATCATTAACACCATATCCAGTAAAGGTACATTTCTTTGATTTTACCTCAAGAATTTTTTTGTTTTCTTTATTAATATGGAAAAAGGCCTCATAGCCAAAAGGCTTTAAAAAAGAGTAGTTTACCTTTTTACCTATCCATGCTTCCTTTGGAATACCACCATCCAAGGAACTTGAAGGCCCTCTGTTTATTATATAAAAAACAGCATCTACAAAATCTACCCAAAATTGTAAAGGCAATCATGCATGCAATATCATGCACCTTGCACGCTCCATGATTGTTCTGTTCATCCTTTCTGACACACCATTTTCTTGTGGTGTTCTTGGAACTGTCTTCTCTCTGTGAATTCCATGCTCTGAACAATACCTATCAAACTCTTTGTTGCAATATTCACCTCCATTGTCTAATCTGAGACACTTCAACTTCCTTCCTATCTCAATCTCAACCAAATCTTTCCATTTCTTGAAAGTATCAAATACAGCAGATTTATTCTGAATACAATAAATCCAAGTTTTTCTAGTTGAATCATCAATAAAAGTAACATAATTTTGAGAGCCACAGAGAGATGATACCTTAGTAGTTCCCCATACATCTATATGCACAAGCTCTAATTTTTCGCTCTTCTTTTCTTTCCCAACTCTGAGAAATTTGACTCTCTTCCATTTTCCATAAATGCAATTCTCACATAAATCCAAATCAATATTCTTCAAACCTGGCAAAAAATTTCTTGAGTGAAGAATATTCATCCCCTTCTCACTCATGTGTCTGAGCCTATGATTCCATAATGTTGCATCTGCTCCTTTGGAAGTTAAAGCATTAACAGAGTTAGAAATACCATTGCATAAATACAATGTACCAACCTTTTCACCTTTTTTTATTACTAGGGCTCCTTTGGTGACCTTCCAAGTTTTATCTGTGAAAGTTGTCACACAACCTTCACTGCCTAACTGCCTTGTTTGAATCAGATTTTTCTTTAGATTTGGAACATGCCTTACCTCCTTTAATAGCCATTGGTTTCCATTCCGCTGTTTTACAAGAACCTTACCCATTCCAACTATTTTACAAGTTTTATCATCACCCAAATGGACTTGTCCAAAATATCCTTGAACATAGTCATGAAAATATTTCTTATCAGGTGTGGCATGGAATGAAGCCCCTGAATATACTACCTAGGAATCAGTAACATTTTCAAAAGAAATAATCAAGGCATCTTGTAACACATCACCTGTCATATTTTCTTCATGATTGTTTTCTTTCTATGCGTCTCCTTCTTTTCCTTTCCGAGATCTACAGTCTTTCTTCAAGTGTCCTTTCTTTCTACATTTCCAGCACACAATTCCCGATCTGGACTTGGATCTTCCTTTCCTTGATTTACTGCGATATCCTGAGCTCTTTCCACTTTCCATTTTTCTTCCCCGGGACTCTGCACTCAAAGCATTACCCGATGTCTCACCGGAGCTTTTCCGTCACATTTCCTCGCTAAGTAGCATCTACTCGCAACAGGGGTTTGCTTCTACCACCTTTCTCCTCCCCAGTCGTTTTGGTTCGATCCATGTACCTACGACTTTTTCACACTTCCTTATCGCTTTTCTGATACTCACGTGACAGGAGCACCCTTCGCCCCAACTCCTCCACTTTTCGTCGTCTATGGATATAGAGATCATAGTAAGTATTCTATCGTAGGTCGGAGTATCTGGGCAGGCATGTATCAATAAATATTAGGTCGAAGGCTACCAAGGTAGCACCGACGACATCATTAAAATTTAAAGTACTAGATCCAGAGACAGAGTTACTAATGGTCATAACTAAACCATTCCATCTTTCTAGCAATGAGCACAGAAATAAAAGAGCCCCAACTACATCATCAAATTTTACCCCTACAAAACTTAAATGACTAGTAATTATATTAAAATCATTTAAATGGTCTGCAACAGATCCACCTTCCGACATCTTCATATTAAATAAATGTTTCATAATAAATACCTTATTTGAGGTCGAGGGTTTTTCATATAGTTTTTCCAATGCCTTAATCAAACCCTCTGTTGTTGTTTCCTTCGAAATATTGAAGGCCAACGACTCCACGAGGCACAACCGTACTATTCTGAGTGCCTTTCTATCGATAATCTCCCATTTTGCGTCTGTCATAGCCATTGGCTTCTTTGTTTTTCCACTCAATGGTAGGTACAGATATTTCTGATACAGATAATCTTCCATCTGCATCTTCCACAGTGGGAAGTTTTGTTCATTAAATTTCTCAACCCTAAACTTACTATCTTCTGCCATTTCTCCTACTCAAACCCGGAATCCTTCTTTCCTGTGAGTTTATTAGCTAAATAGACCTTCGTCTCTGATACCAGTTGTTAGAAAATTATATATTACAGATCAATGCAACACATAAAATATTTAGAAAACAAAAGCACACAAAACACATAAAACTAGAGAGACACAGATATATGTGGTTCACCCAGTTCGGGCTACATCCACCCCAAACAGCCAATCCTTCCTTTCTATTATCTAGCAAAATGAAGAGACACAACCTACAATAGATCCTCTATAATATCCTCTGTTCTCTCTCACAGTCTCCCTATCTGTTTCTTGCTCTGAGAATACACATACCATACACAACCGCAATACAATACCCTCATACAAAGCAAGGCGTTGCCTTCTAGGGCAAAAAACCCTAAACTAAACATAACTTCTACCGTCAGATCATTCCCCTGATGAACGGCCCAGATTGACTAGAAATTACTATACTTTTCAAGGCAATTTTACATATATTTTTAGCTTCGAGGGCACTACCCCCGAAAATCCCCGCTAGGAGGGGCTCCATAAAGTGGCAGTGTTTAATTAAGAGTAGCGTTGCCACCCCATTAAGGTACAGGGGTCCAACGCTGTGATACAAAATAAACAAGATAATCAGGCTCCACACCCAACAATCACCTGCAGGTATTCAAACGTCACTACTAGCTAGGATCGAGCCTAAAACATTGTGGATCAAGGCCTTCACCAAAGAATTTGAGCATGGCATCAGGAAGAGGTAGGATGTTTTCATTTTCTCATCATGTTTTTAATGTTAGTTAAGAAGGTGTTCATTAGATAGTCTCGTAAGTTGCTAGAACCAATCTAGGGCTAGATAGATCGCCTCTATCTGCAGAGGGGATTGTCTTCACAACAAAAGTGGTGACGCCTCTAGGGAGCTTTAGCCTTTTTTCCCTCCCTTTTCCGTCTTGGTTTTTGATCAATTTGATTGATATTTGAGATCTGAGTCTATTTATGCCTCTGTAGGTCTACATAGGATTTGATCATTGCTTTAGGGTGTCATGTCTAGTTTCAGTGTGGAATTTCTTTTATATTTTTCCTTGTATTTCTCGCTCGACACTTTCTCTTTTATTACAGTATCATTGTCGGCGTTGTTTTCTACAAAAGAAGGCATGTTGATTTTCCTTTCATCACTAGTATGTCTTTGTTGGCCGGATAAATCGTTCCTGCGAACAAGAAAGATCTCCCTAGTATCCCACGGATAACTAGCAACAAATAGATAGATGTAAACTACTTTCTCTAGAATGTATTTGATCTAGAATTATCTAGAATGAAGGATTTAGGACTTACTTGTAGTCCAGTGCTGATTGTAGTCTTCTTTCCTGTCGCTTTGGATATGTCTCCTTTCAAGATCTGCAATAAAAATCATGAAAGAATCAAAAGCACCTGCATAATATAGACTAATTCATAAACCATAAATCTATCTTGATGATCAGGGAATTCAAGAAATAAGCCATTTAAATAAACAACTCATTGAGAAAACAGGATCCATTTGTATTATCTTTAATGAAAAAAGGAACCTTACAACCATGTTTTCCTTGATGTCGTACAGGTCCTTTCAGGGTTGGAACAAGAGTTTCCTCTACTTTGACAAACATTTGCACTCTCTCAACTAACATACACATGAGTGTGTAATCATTCCCATATGGTAATCAGTTAAGAGAGTCTGAGTTTTTCCAGCAATTCTCCTCAAAAAATCTCAAAGCCTAACTCCCCGTGAAGCTGAACTATGGCCTCAATTTATAGCAAAAGAGAAGAGGTTGTAGCTCCAAATAAGAGGGGATAGAATCCTCTTTCAAAGGGATTAAGTTCCATATACCAAGGGGTAGGCTCCTTTAATGGAGGGATGAATGTTCATGAAAGGATCGAACTTGCCACCAAATAATTGCTTCCAGAAGCTTCCAGATTCAACCAGATGGGCTTCCAAATTTTACTTCCACCTTCACTTTACCTTTTACAGGAATCCGCACCTTTAATGAAGAAAAAGTGCAGCCGATTCTGCATGTTCTAGAACAAACAAATGCGGCACCATAGGTAATACTAAGAGAAAGTGTGGTACAAGTATTTTTATGACTTTTATAAGCTTTTCTCTCAATTTCAAGGCTTGGTTTTAGGAACTTGATGTTTGTATACTTCTAAAGGAGTATTGTATGAGTAATGATGAACCCATACAGACAGTAAAACGTCATGGTGACAATTTTAGTGTAACGGATTTACCCCTAAAGTGCGAAGACTGAGACCATTCGAAGAGTGATGTGCTTTATCATTTCGAGGATTATCTTGTGGACACCCCAGTCAGAATCCTATAAAAACATTCAAAGAAAAACATATATATATATATCATCGCTGAGGTAGGCATTCCCATACTCAGAGCAAAAACTAACTAAATCAAATCTTAACTAAAATGTTTTGGTATAGAAATTATTCTAATATTACATCAATAGTAGACACAGTATGGACGCAGCCATATGTTTATGAATAGTCTACTACATAATGAATAATAAAACTCCTCACAGCCTGGATGGTGGAAACTAGATCCAGGGTCTTGATTTCCGCTACCCGAACTAGTACGATTCTATCCATGCGATTGATTGTGTCGAAGTCAAACATGGTAGAAACCACTTGATTACCAGTCAATGATGTGAACTGTTAACAAGTGTGAGAGAAACCACCAATAATGACAATGGCTCTCAAATACTCAGTACAATCCATGAAATGTGAATAAATTTTTTGATGTTGAACATTTCAGGGAATCGTTCGATCGAAGGTCAATGATGCAACCTGTTGTCGAAGGCGAGAAACCTGCCATTAAGGCATGCAGATTCCAAGGTACTGAAGGATTCTAAATCAACTTCCTAGATGATGAGTTGTCATCGATAGAAAGTGATCCGTCGTAGGAAAACCCACGACACGAAACCATTAGATAAAGTTTTGTATAAATATTTTGCAAGGACTGACTGAGGGATGGTCAATGCGAATGGAGACAAATGTTTGCAATGAATGGTTTATTTGAACTATCCTCCTGAACACATAACGACACTGCAGATGGTTTGGTAATAATTGACCTAAAGTTAATACCGAGAAACCGGCTGAAGACTTTCAATATGGTTGATTAACTGATAGGAAAAGGATTTTCCCAACCCAGGTATAAGTGTGACAAAAGTGTCATGTTCAAGAGTGGTAAACTGCTTTTTAAACAAAGTGTGACAAACAGATTCGTTTTCTCTCTTTTTCCCCCACCATTTCTAGTAAGTACCTCTTTATTTTTGACAAGCTTGAGGAGGATAACATTTTCTTGTTATATAAGCTCATCCTTTGAATGAGTCCAACTTAGTATAAAATCGAACCCTAAGAAGGAGTGGTTTGTTCCTATTTGTAATCAATAGGTCCTTTACTGTTTAGTTTTAACGAGTCCAGTATAGGAGAAACTCAGTGTTTTTCAATTTTAGGGAGTCAAAATAAAAACTTAAGGAAACTCCGTGGGTGTAATTTTTTGTAAATTTAGTCTCGCAAACTCGAAAAATTATAAAATAATACAGGAGAGAACTCTATTGACCATGATTATAAACGTATACCTTTTTCGTAAATATTCCATTTCAGTCTGGAAAAGGGGTAAAATTATACTGAAAGGACGACTATTCATTTCCTTTAACGAGTTCGAATACTCAAGTACTCTGCAAACTTTTCATGTTTAGAGAGTCTGAAAAGAGCTTAAAAGAGAACTCAAGATTTCACTTTTTTGTAAGTTTTAACAAGTTAAAAAAAGGAATAAAAATGTACTCATGTGGTCAACTTTCAATTTAATCTACGAGCAGGAAAATACGGAAATAACTCGGCATTTTCATGTGTTTTATGAGAATGAAAGATAGAAAAATAATCTCGGGAATTTCATGAGTTTAACAAGTCTAAAAAATAATAACCGAAATAGACTCGAGATAGGTTTCATTTTTATACAAGCTTGAAACGTAGAAAAAATATGCTTGAAAAAGGGTTTGTTTCATTTTTACACAAGCTTGAAACAAAGGAAAAATCATGCTTGAGATAAGTTTGAATGCCCCCCAAGCGTAACTTGCTAGAGCACATGCCCCCCAAGCTTCATTGCATTCAACTAAGAAGACTACTAATTACAAATAGTTGGATGGAATGAAGGTTCAATTACGAGATCAGATGAAAGACTCGAATTTGAATAGGAGAGTATTTGTTTCATTTTTTAATGAGCTTGACACAGGAAAAGAACTATGCTCATCAAGGACCAGTTTCATTTTTTAACGAGGTTTACACAGTAAAATGAACTCTCCTCATGGGAATCGTGTTTCATTTTTTAATGAGCTCGACACCAGAAAAGGAACTATGCTCGTGGAATCTATCAATATACCTACATAACCTACTAATTCGATTTTTTATGAGGTTGACACAGGAAAAGAACTGTCCTCATGGGTCTATTTCATTTTTTAACAAGGTTGACACAGTAAAAGAATTGTCCTCATATATACTCTCTACAATGTACCTACATAACCTACTGATTCATTTTTTAATGAGGTTGACACAGGAAAATAACTATCCTCATCTAAGACATGTTTCATTTTTTAACAAGGTTGACACAGTAACATGAACTTTCCTTTGACCAACTGATTCATTTTTTAACGAGGTTGACACAATAAAAGGAACTATCCTCATGACCTACTGATTCATTTTTTAACGAGGTTGACACAGTAAAAGGAACTATCCTCATGACCCACTGATTCATTTTTTAATGAGGTTGACACAGTAAAAGGAACTATCCTCATGACCCACTGATTCATTTTTTAACGAGGTTGACACAGTAAAAGGAACTTTCCTCTTGGTATCTGTTTCATTTTTTAACGAGGTTGACATAGTAAAAAACTATCCTCAAAAGGACCTTGATCATGGCTTCCAACCAGAACAAACACATGTCAAGGGACACACCTCAATCATGGCTTCCAAGAGGTCTTCATCAGATGGAAGAACAGTTCTCTAGAAGGGACACATGTCAAAGGACTCATAAGGGATAGGAACATCACATTCAAATAATCCCATAGATTTTTCCATGTCAATTACTGGATCTAAGTCAAAGGAAGTCGAGAAAACAGTGAAAGGCTCGCTTGCATCAGTAATTGAAAACATGAGATTGGTTGCCAAATAATTAACCCATGGCGGGGTGGATACCCCTTCCGTATAAGTAATATTTAGGGGTGTCGGATTATTGGTAGTTGAATCAAGACTAGTGAATGAAAGTTGGTCAACAGTCATGTGTAGTCAATTTAGCGTCCTAAATTTCTAACATAAATTATCAACCAGGGCTAGTAAACTGATGAAGTGTGGTGCACTATATGTGCTTAAGTGACCTCTTCTTTACTTCGTTGTATGTGTTTTTCTTATTGTTTTTGGGAACAGAACATTCTAAACTAAATGTAATCTACCTCCGGAGTGCTCTAACTGAATTAACATGAACTAGTCTATGGAATTCTACAGTCTGTTTGTCCATCATGATTGGTATTTTGGAAGAGTTCCTTCTTTTGGAAGAGTTAGAACAATTCTGACTGTGTAATTGGATGCAAATGCAAATATAAAGGACTGAAAGCAAATGAAAAACTAAGATATCATATCCATATCCTACTCGTCATTATGATGTCTTGGGCAAGCGTTTAAGAGCAAGAACAGAGATGATACTTAGTACAAACACACAACTAAATCATTTATTATCACGGTCATGTCTTGAACTTCTTAAGAATTTCTTGGAAGAGTTTCTTCTTGTGGAAGAGTGATTAGAACAAGTGTAACTGTGATAGTGAACAACAAAAACTACAATTAAATCCTACAGTACTATAGCCATTCATCATTCATCATTATAATCTTTTGGAAGAATTTCTTCTTGTGGAAGAATTAGAATGAATATAGCTACAGTAGCTAATTAAAAACAACTACGAATTCAACTTCTAATCCTACAATACTATAGCCATTTCCCATTCATCATTATAATATTTTGGAAGAGCTTCTTCTTGTGGAAGAGTTAGAATGAGTATAACTATAGTAATTAATAAAATCAACTACAAATTCAACTTCAGAAACGTAAAGGCAACTAAGATACTCAACATGATACAACCAAATCTTTTTCATCTAATAATGATATTTTGGAAGAGCATTTTAAGAAAAAGAATGATTGTAAGATAATGAGGATCTTTTAGTTAAACAAATAATGCAAGACATGGATTAAAAGCTACTTATCTAGAAAGCATGTAGAAGCCTCCTTGGATAGCAGGGGCCCTCTGCTACCAATTTGGTGAAGTCCTTCAGCTCCTTAAAGTTGTAATCAAAACATCATCAAAGAACTGAATTTCTTTATTGAAAATCTCACAAATCTACATCCCATTCCATCTTGAACTTTGTTACAAAATACTCCTATTTTCTCCTACTTCTTCCTTAACCATGATAGGAGAAAGTTTCTCCTATTTATACAAAATATGAGGAGTCATCTCATTAATGAGAGTCCATGAATCTCTCCCTCCAACTCTAGAGTTACAATCAAACTAGGAAATGATAAGACACATGTCTTTCTAGAATTTCAACACAACTTAAGAAAGGAGACACATATCCTCTTAGAGTTTCAATACAACAAGGAAGTGAGACACATGTTCTCATGATCCCATGATCTTCTCCAACCAAATTCGAATTTGACCTTAGAGTGCCACATAAGGGTCTTCTAGAAGTCTCCTTTTTGACCTACACATGTCACAAAACTCACAACACATATATAGATATATGAAACTATGTTAATTTTCTAGTTTCTAATCATAAATTCACTTAAAATACATAAAATAAATAACTTTGGAAAACAAGGATCCTAACCCATATATTTATGAAAATGGTTACTTGATGTAGAGTTTTAGGTCAAATGGTTATGAAATAAGAGCTAAATGGTTATGACATAATGGAAATATGTATGAATATGGAGAACATTTTTGAGACTCAACATACCCCCCAACTGAAGTTGTTGCATGTCCTCATGCAACCATTGCAATGATGCATTTGTCCATGAGTTGATCTTTTATGAGTTTTGACTCATATAGATTCATTCCAAACTTTGCTTCTTGATTTTTCCTTTTTGGCAAAGTATAATACATTTGATTGCAACATTTTTTTTTTTCAATGGTTGGTTCTTGTGTGACAACCATTTTTTTTTTTTTTTTAGCATTGGTTCTTGTGTAACAATGCTTTATTTTCTTTGTTGCATCAAAGTTCATGAAAACATTTAGAATCAATTACTTCATCAATGAATTGATCATTTGCAAGGCATATAATCTTTTGGATCATGTTGCAACAATAGTTGGTTGGGAAGTATATGTGAGTGGAAATGAAATGAAAATGTGTGATAGTGTATGACATGTGGATATGAAATGATGTCCCTTCCCCCCAACTAAAGATATGACAATGTGGAAAAGGGAGTGAGGAATTTTTCCAAAGTTACAATTTTAGCATTCTAATGAATTACATGACTAAAAATTAGAAAACAACATACCTTCACTTACTTTAAATGTGGATGAGTTGTGTATGTGTGGTGGCTGCAAAATTCTGATCATATTCTTCTTCAAGTGGCTGAACAAGAGGAGTCATGGATAAAAATATGAGATGACTTTTTATTGCTCCTACTAAAACTCGTTGAATCTGCTCCAAAATGCTGAAAATAATAGTCTCCATGTCTTCAAAACTCATTGGCACAATTCCTACTATGTGAAAGATGTTCTGATGTCGAACATAGTAGGAAATTGTTGAATTAGTGGCCATTAATGGATGCCACTAGTCAACACGAGAACTCTCACCATTGATGACAATGAGAGTCAAGACGCCCAAACACATCTTGCTAGGTACGAATGATTTTGCTGATGTCGAGTCACCTAGAAGATCTGACAAACAAGAGACATTAATGTATTCCCATTGTTTGTCAGCATGAGAACTTGCCATTAAGGCATGCAAGCCTCAAGGTGTTTTACAAAGAACTTAGACTCAAAGGACTATAGACTCAATAGTTTGCATTGAAGCAGGGCTTATTTGCAGAATGAAAATGACAAGAAATGGAAGATGGAAATGGAAGATGAAAATGGAAATGGGCAATAAAAAATTAAAAATTAAATTGAGTAACCTTTTAATTTATCTGGGTTATCTAATTGACCACGTTGGCGAAAGAACCCATGTCGTGGATTTTCAAAATTCATTAGATTAAAAAGGATAAAAAGGATAAATTGAGTAAGACACGGACAGAATTTGGAAAAAATCAATTTTCAAGGGCATTTCAGAAGGGTTTTCCAGGCAGATTTTCAATTTTCAGCATTATGGACAGAATATGACAGATTTGAGTATTTTTGCACAACAGCACCTTTTATTCATCAAAATGAAATTTTGGAAGCATGTGGCAGTAGAGAAGGTAAAAATACACAGTTTCCCATTGGAATCACTCAATTTGGCCTTAAAATGAGTCCGTGGCGTACTTTTTTGTTGCAAAATTGGGCAAAATGAAGGGTGAAACAGGGCAGAAATTGATTTTATCATAACTTTCAAACCGTGCATCCGTTGCCCCTGAAATTTTTATGGTAAATGAATTGAGGTAGGGTGAATAAACATAGAAAATTTCAGAAAATTTCATTGTGTATTTTTCAAGAAATTGGCCACTTTCACCTACAGCCATTTCTCATTTTCCGGGAGATCCGTGCAACCAATGGCAGAAATTTTTCGCCGAAAGATGCATAATAATATTGGTGACAACCTCAGAAAATTTCAAGGAAGTCTGATGTACCATTTGAGAGAAATTGCAAAATTCATTTCATTCTACAATTCCACTCCATCTCACTCCACTTTCACTCCATCTCACGCCTTTTTCATTTCATTTCACAAGTCCTATTCCACTCTCACTCCATTACATTTCACATCCATCTTCCATAGTCATACTTCATTTCTTCTTAAAGATTGCATGTTGCAGCCACATCTTATTCAGCAGTTCTGACATAATTGTACAGCCTACAAAGAGATGATGATTACAGGAAATTGAAGGATTCTGTTTTGAAGACCAACATGCTCAAAGAGGACCAAAGGAACAACATCAAGCACAGCAATTAACAAGGTCAAAATTCTAAGGTAAATTGTGAAAATTATTTTAATAGCAAAAAGTCAAAACATGAAATAGATACAATGTGTATAATCATATGTTTCCTAAAACAACCTATCATTCGAATTGATTAGCCATATCCCTTATCCAACATTCCATATTTCACCACAAGGTCATCATAAATTCTCCATCAGATCCATAGCCACTTCATTTTCCCTTATATCATCCATTCACCTCCATTACACTTTGCAACCAATCCATCTCTAAGTGCAGAAAGGTAATTGTAAGGGTGAAGCATCATTCTTCAACTAATCCATCTTCAGACACAGAGATACAGTTTCAAAAATAAAGCATTAGACTCTGTAGTCAATCTATCTTCAAGCATAGAAAAGTAATTCTGAAAGGAAGATAATCTGCATAGAGGAGGAATGTGACTCATTCTCAAGACAGAATCAGTTGAAGTCAAGTATTTGGAAGGATATCCACAAGTCAAGGAGCTACTACAATAAGAAGGGAGGCTAAACTTTATAGAGAAATTTGATGGCTTCCATAAGGAGATTACAAAATCTTTTGTCAAATCTTTTGATGGAGCAGAAGAAGAAAATCTGACATGGTTATTGAAAATAAAATTGACACTCCACTACAAGAGGAAGATGAAGAACTAATTTCTGAAAAGAGATTAGGGCCAAAAGAAGCAGAAAGAAAAAATTTGGATGTTTCAGAGTACATGGAATAAGTTTTGATGAAATTGCATGAGGACATGCAATAGTCTTGCAGTGGGGGTATGTTGAGCCTCAAAATTGTGCTTTCTTTCATTCCACTTTACCTCATTTCATCATTCTTTTATCACTTCATAAGCCTAAAATCAATTAAGAATGATTAGGATTGTTTAAAGGTTACATAAAATTGATTAACATATTGTATTTTCATGATTTTTGCTATTTTAACAATTTTCTGCAAAATAGCTACAGAATGCAGACATTCCGTAGCTGACCGGCGATTCTACAGCTGTTTTACAGTTTGAGTATGTTCCAGGTGGCCTCTCAAGAAAAACTGCATATGGGCATATTCCACGTCATGTCTACATGGTTTGTTGCTCACCATGAAGGAAGAAACGAATTCTGTGTATGGTTTTGACATGTGGGAACATATTTAAGGAAGCAGACTTCTATTAGGACTGTCTCAGTCCAGATGTCATTTTCTTTGTCACACAGCCACTTCAAGAGTCCTAATGCGATTCTGATAAGGAAAGACAATGATCCTGAATTGTTGCAAGTCTTGTTATGTGCATTTGTTATATAAACACTTGGGAAACCAAGAGCTAGGCTAGAGACTTCATTCCAGATTTTGCTTAGACTCTGTGTTACATTTCTGAAGACGCAGAGTGTTATGTTCAAGTTCTTTCATCTTTAATGAAGCAGACAAAGTTATTTTGAAGGCGTTGATTTAGTTTGGAGTTGAATGCCGTCAAGTGGTAGAGGGCCCCTGCCTCTTGCACGGATTTATTTTGCGTTAATTAGATAGGTTTTTCTAGCTGCCTTTACACTTTGCATTTGAATTAATACTTGTTTTTGTTAGCTACTGTAGTCGTTCTCATTCTAACTCTTCCACCAGAAGATACTCTTCCAAAAGACCATAATGATGAATGTTGAATAACTATAGTATTGTAGAAATAGGAGTTGAATTTGTAGTTGTTTTAACTAGCTACTGTAGTTATATTCATTCCAGCTCTTTCACAAGAAGACACTCTTCCAGCAGATTATAATGATGAATGATGAATAGCTATAGTACTGTAGGAATTAGTTGTAGTTTTGCTATTCACTGTCATAAGTTACATTTGTTCTATCCCTTCCAAAAGAAGGAACTCTTCCAAAATATCACTAATGATGAACAAATGGACTGTGTAATTTCATAGAGTAATGGCATGTCAATTTCAATAGAATACTCCGGAGGTAGAATGCATGTGGTTTAGTTTTGTCCTTTCTTTTCAAGTATGATAATGGCTCTTTAGTTTAATACTGTTCATTGTAGATTAATATCATCTTAGTTTAGTTTTAACTCATTGCTTTAACACTTCAAGTTTAGTTGTTGTCCATTGTAGCTTACTTTGTCTTAGTTGATAAATTCAATCTCATAGGCTTAATTACTTACCAAACTTCTTTTGTTCAAAATTCATACTCATACACAATTATCTGAACAGAAGATAGTATCATTATAAGGTCTGGAGTATTTTGCAGCCTCTTTTTCATTTCACAAACAAGCCTCTTTCTCAAAGACTATTTTTGAAAGGAAATCTATAACTTTTGAGATAGGTTTAGTGGTGTTAAAATTGAGTTGCAGAACAGAAGTAGAAACTAGTTTAGAGTAGAAACTTTACCTTGTTACAAATATTCTTTTCCACATATTTTCCAACAAATCTTTATTCATGGATGAGATGTTGTACATTGTAATTTATCTGTTTGATTAGTGATTTAGGAGAAAACTTCATTTCCAATTAGCTTGTTCATTTCCTAGGTTCATTTCAATTTCATGTTATGAGTTTTCAATAGAGTCATTATCAAGCTTTGTATTTGTTGGTTGCTAGTCATAGTTAGACTCTGTTTTGTTTCAGCATTTGCATTTGTCATTTGTCATCCATAGTTTAGGCTTCACTCTGTTTTGACTAATAGTTTCCCTTCAGTTAGCTCTTAGTTCTTTTCCTTTTTAAAATAAAACCATAAAACCATAAAACCAAAAACATCAGAAAACACTAAACACAACGAAGGATAAATTTACCACCCTCTTAAATAAATTAAATAAGAAAATTATTTACCACGGACAGAAATACCACGTTATCTAATTATATTATCGTTATCATCCTCTTATGAAACAAATTGGTCTCTTAAAGAGACACCATTCTCTTGTAGTCATTTGTCCTTCCTCCTGGAACCTGCAAAAAAACTAATACTTCTTCTGCAATGGAAATATTAGTTAACCCAATTTTCATATAAATTAAACACTAAACATTTTCATAATTTTCTATTTTCATGTCGTGGATTTTCATAATTTTCAAAATTGACGATAAATTAAATGTTATCTCGGTTATCTAATTGACCACGTTGGCGAAAGAACCCATGTCGTGGATTTTCAAAATTCATCCTAAATCGTTCAGAAAATGCGTTTCAAATTGATGTGTCAAAAACAATTGCGTTTCTGGAGATGCTGTAACAAAATCGTTTTTCTCTGAACGTGGTTCAAAATTGCGTTTCATATTGACCATTGTCAGGACTGATAGGTTTTCCATTATCTCTTGGCAAGTAAGTAGATTGGATTCAGATTTCAAGAGCTGAGATCTAACTAGATAACGCAATGGTGGCATCAAGATGGGCAAATGTTGTTGCAGGTGCTGGATCTATCAAATCATCTGCTGGCACATATATAGCTTGCACGGAAGTAATGGAACCCTTCTTGGTTGTTGTAATACGTTCTTGCAAACCGCCAAGATCAGTAGCCAAAGTGGGCTGGTATCCGACAGTTGAAGGAATACGTCCCAGCAAAGCAGACACTTCAGAGTTTGCTTGTGTAAAACAGAAAATGTTGTCAATGAAGAGCAACACATCCTGGCCTTCGGCATCTCGAAAATGCTCTGCAACAATGAATCCTGTAAGCCCAGCACGAGCACGAGCACGAGCACCAGGTGTTTCATTCATTTGACCATATACAAGTGCTCACTTGCTTTCACCCTGTTTTTCGCCAAGCTTGATAACACCACTCTCAATCATTTCCATGTATACATCATTGCCTTGTTCTCTTACGTGCAGTCGTCTTATGATTCTCAAGGAGCGTTTGGTGATGGGGGGCTATGGCTTTGTTTATTGATTTGTTTTGTTTTTGTTTTTCAAATTTTTTTTAAATTTGTTTTTGTTAATAAAACTATATGTTATATTTTTAAAAATTAAAAATACACATATATATTTTACTAAGCAAAATGATTTTTTTTTTTTTTTTAATTTATTTGTTTTGTTAATAAAATTACACGTTAGATTTTGAAAAATTAAAAATATACATATGTAATTTACTAAACAAAACAATTTATTTAAATTTTTTTTTTTTTTTTTTTTTAAATGATTTGTTATTAAAATTATATATATATTTTTAAAAATAAAAATATACATATATATCTTAATAACAAAACAATTTAATTTTTATTTTTATTTTTAATTGATTTGTTTAATAAAATTATGTATGCTATATTTTCAAAAATTTAAAAATACACATATATATTCATTAAACAAAACAATTTTATTGAAATCAAAGTTTTTCATGAAAACAATTTTTTTTTTTAAATTGTTGAATCAATTGAAATGATGAAGTTTTATTTTGTCTCCCTTTTTTTTTCACATAACAATTCTTTTTCTGATCCTCCAGATCACACAAAGTGCAGGAGGAGAGCATACTCAAGAATTATTAATTTTTTTTACATAACAATCCTTTTTCTGATCCTCCAGATCACACAAAGTGCAGGAGGAGAGCATACTCAAGAATTATTAAATTTTTTTAGATGTAAGAAATAAGGTCTCCTAATTACACTTCCCCGGCAACGGCGCCAAAATGTGTAGTCAATTTAGCGTCCTAAATTGCTAACATAAATTATCAACCAGGGCTAGTAAACTGTTGAAGTGTGGTGCACTATATGTGCTTAAGTGACCTCTTCCTTACTTCGTTGTATGTGTTTTTCTTATTGTTTTTGGGAACAGAACATTCTAAACTAAATGTAATCTACCTCCGGAGTGCTCTAACTGAATTAACATGAACTAGTCTATGGAATTCTACAGTCTGTTTGTCCATCATGATTGGTATTTTGGAAGAGTTCCTTCTTTTGGAAGAGTTAGAACAATTCTGACTGTGTAATTGGATGCAAATGCAAATATAAAGGACTGAAAACAAATGAAAAACTAAGATATCATAACCATATCCTACTCGTCATTATGATGTCTTGGGCAAGCGTTTAAGAGCAAGAACAGAGATGATACTTAGTACAAACACACAACTAAATCATTCATTATCACGGTCATGTCTTGAACTTCTTAAGAATTTCTTGGAAGAGTTTCTTCTTGTGGAAGAGTGATTAGAACAAGTGTAACTGTGATAGTGAACAACAAAAACTACAACTAAATCCTACAGTACTATAGCCATTTCCCATTCATCATTTTAATCTTTTGGAAGAGCTTCTTCTTTTGGAAGAGTTAGAATGAGTATAACTATAGTAACTAATAAAAGCAACTATGAATTCAACTTCTAATCCTACAATACTATAGCCATTTCCCATTCATCATTATAATATTTTGGAAGAGCTTCTTCTTGTGGAAGAGTTAGAATGAGTATAACTATAGTAATTAATAAAATCAACTACAAATTCAACTTCAGAAACGTAAAGGAAACTAAGATACTCAACATGATACAACCAAATCTTTTTCATCTAATAATGATATTTTGGAAGAGCATTTTAAGAAAAAGAATGATTGTAAGATAATGAGGATTCTTCAGTTAAACAAATAATGCAAGACATGAATTAAAAGCTACTTATGTAGAAAGCATGTAAAAGCCTCCTTGGATAGCATGGGCCCTCTGCTACCAATTTGGTGAAGTCCTTCAGCTCCTTAAAGTTGTAATCAAAACATCATCAAAGAACTGAATTTCTTTATTGAAAATCTCACAAATCTACATCTCATTCCATCTTGAACTTTGTTACAAAATACTCCTATTTTCTCCTACTTCTTCATTACTTCTTCATTAACCATGATAGGAGAAAGCTTCTCCTATTTATACAAAATATGAGGAGTCATCTCATTAATGAGAGTCCATGAATCTCTCCCTCCAACTCTAGAGTTACAATCAAACTAGGAAATGATAAGACACATGTCTTTCTAGAATTTCAACACAACTTAAGAAAGGAGACACATATCCTCTTAGAGTTTCAATACAACAAGGAAGTGAGACACATGTTCTCATGATCCCATGATCTTCTCCAACCAAATTCGAATTTGGCCTTAGAGTGTCACATAAGGGTCTTCTAGAAGTCTCCTTTTTGACCTACACATGTCACAAAACTCACAACACATATATAGATATATGAAACTATGTTAATTTTCTAGTTTCTAATAATAAATTCACTTTAAATACATAAAATAAATAACTTTGGAAAACAAGGATCCTAACCCATATATTTATGAAAATGGTGATTTGATGTAGGGTTTTAGGTCAAATGGTTATGAAATAAGAGCTAAATGGTTATGACATAATGGAAATATGTATGAATATGGAGAACACTTTTGAGACTCAACAAGTCACAATTTTTCCATTGTGAGGGAAAGACATCATGCAAAAGAGTGTCGATACGACAGCTTCCATTACATATTCATAGTCTCGCCCAAGGAGTAAATTGAAATCCAAGGGACCTCGAACTACCATAAGATCAATACAGACAGTTTTAGCTTCCAAAGTAATAGAAAACTTAGGAAGGATCCCTAAAAGTTCACTAATGGTTATGTTAAAAGCTTTCAGATTCTGCATAACAGGCACAAGCTGAGGGGAACCCAAAGCTTTCCAAGCAGTTGAGGATAAAATACTAACAGAAGCACCTTCATTTACATGTGTGTGGCATACATTCGTACCACAAGATTTCACAATGATTTGGAAAGGGATGGAGGAAGGAAAACGAGGTTCTGTCAGTCTATTCCAATCAAAGGAAAATACCTCGGTACTTGGAGGGGGTTCTATAGGAACAGGTGAAATTCCCCCTGGTGTAGAAGAATCTGATGTAACAAGAAGAACTTGAGCGGTATGAATTTTACTCTCTATAGGGAGAGTGGGATTGACTGGATGTAAAATTGAGTCGACCACTTGATCAACTAATGGATCATCAACCTGAGTGATATGAGTTTCACTCTTCAATGGAAGAGTAGGATCGACTGTACTTGGAATTAGATCAATCACTCCGTCAGTTGATGATAACTGGTTGGAAGTTGTTGTTGTGGAATAGTAAGGTTTTTCAAAAAATTTGAGCCTTCATCCATGTGAGGGAAAATGTGAGTTTGATGACTCCCTTTGCATAACCTACAAGGAAACCTAACTTTACCCTTTTTCCTAGGAACCTGACAATCACTAGTTGATGGATCAACGGTAAGTTGATGGGATTTTTTTTACCATTCTTCCAAGACCTTTGGAATATGAGGACAATTGATAAGGAAGTGGTCATCCTTACAAATATTGCAAGGGAATTTGGGTTTACGATGCATGTTGGAGGCTTCTTCAACGCTATTAACACTTACAGCCATGGTTGCTTGGTTGACTTCTTTCTTATCTTGCTTCTTCTTCTTCTTCTTCTTATTCTTAGTCACCTAGTTACTAGCATCAAGGCTTTTACCAAGCAAAGAGGAAGAAAGGGATGAATAGAGATTGGGCGAAGAAGTTAAAGGGTCAACAGAAGGTTGGTGACGTTGAGATGGTGAACTCTGTTGAGGTGAAGCATTCGGTTGAGGTGGAACAATTTGAGTATTCAGGGGCAACGAAGTTGAAAATAACCATACCGGTAAACCTATTGTAAATCTAGGTAATGAAAATGTAGCCATATAAGGAGGACCAACATTTCCAAAGCAAGGAAAAGTACTAGGATTCTCGTTAAGAGGGATCCCTTGGTTGGTACATTCCGAAACAGTTGCCATTAGATTCAACTTCAGTGAATTTTATTAACAATTTAAAACTAAAATTAATAATTCACAATTCACGCCTAACAATTAAAATTCAAAATTCACACCTATGGTCTCTAAAATGTAAAAACAAAGAAATAAACATGCGCTTACAAATCTAGGATTCAAACCACACACAAACAGTAGATTCCCGCACTAAAAACACTAGTTGGTGATGAAATCGAACATCCTAGAATTTTAATGAAAAAATAGTGGTTGGAACAGTTACCCCGACAACTTTCTTAATGAAACAGAATGGTGCAAGTTTCTCCACTTAAACCATCTCGAGTGAAGAGAACCCTCCAGAGAGTCCAAGTGAGTCTAGTTGACGTCTGCTCCAGGTACAGTGGGATCTTCCCTCCGCTGTCACCTTGGGAAATAATCCTAAATTTTATGGCCACTAAGGTCACCAATAGGAACAAATATACCTGGGGGAACAGTCTATGATCCGATACACACACAAGGGCAGAGTAACAAAGCTCAATCCCCTTGAAGGCTCCTTGACATAATCCAAGGTTTACCGACAAGTGACCCCAAGCTCCTCGACAATGGTCAATCTGAGGTTTACCGTTGTTAATACGTGTATATCTTCTATCGTTCCCAATGGGGAAGGATTTATTACCTCATTGGTTCAGATATGATCTCATGCTTGACTCCTTTAGGAGGAGCTTCCCAGAGCATACATGATACTATTGGAATTTTCCTACCGCAAGATAACTACTTGTTTGTTTAGTTTATTTGGAAAGTTAACTACAACCTATTCCAAAGCACTAATGTTAAGCTAGATTGGTGGAAAGAGCCCTAAAAATGTAAAAATTACTAGATGAATTTTATTAAGCGTTGTGTTATTTAGGTTGTTATTACTCAAAGGGTAAATGGATATGAAACCAATGGTGTTATGAGCCGACCCAAAACTAAATGCAATCAAATATGATAATGTAATTTTTTCAATTCGATGAATCCTAGTTACAGTAATGAGAGAGTTTCCATTCACTTCCAACAATGCAAAAATTGATAAATAAAAGAAAATATCAAAAAATCTCTAATGCACTAATTTCATCAAGAAAAAATAATTCTAATCAATTCCATTTCTTATTTTTGTGTTTTTAAAACAAGAATGAAAACATGTAAATTAAAATCAAAGAAAACTGATCTAAATCTACGATTGCTTTTTCCAGAATCTAAAATATGCAGTCATAATCTTGTTGGGAAAAATACTGAAGGGGGGGGGGGGGGGGGGGTGTGAATCAGTATTTAGTGCAGACAATCAAACTTGTTCTTTTTCCTTTCTAAAAAACCCATACGCTACTTTACTGAAGGAAACTAGCGTATATACATGGATATCCTTTACAGAACTCGCGTATGTCCAGAGATCTAATTATGTGTTTGAATATTAACTCAGATCATTGCGTTATTCATTCATCAGATATTTCAGAAATAGTAAACAGGTGCAGATAGAACAGAATAATCATCACACATATGCAACACACATGAACACCAGGATTTTTAGGTGGAAACCCAATTCGGGAGAAAACCACTGCTGTCGTTGTTTCAGCCTTCAAAATTTATTATTAAGAAAACTTCTTACAATCATGTACTGGTGCATACTCAAACCAGCACGCAGGCACCCACCTGCAGAAGGCTACAACCTTCTCTCATTTACCAGCCTCTCCTGGAAGGGAGCTACAACCCCCTGCACTTGTTTACCAGCCTCTCCTGGAAGGGAGCTACTACCCCCTGATATGAGTACCAGCTTCTACTGGCAGAAAGCTTCCACTTTCATACTGAAGTCTTCAACCCTCAGATCCACTATAGACCACATTTCATCAATTTTCAAACTGGATCAAACAGCTCCAACACAACCATTTCATTCTCAATAAACAACCTTTGCCCAAAGCATCAAACATAACAGTGAAACCACTGTAACCAGAATATCAGATATAACCCAGACTTCAGAATATATATGCAGAAACACATTCGACCTTCAGCTACCATTAGATCAGAAATCATACGCGCTTTTATTTAATTAGACCCACATATATACGTGCTTTCCAGAAGATGAACCTGCGTATATATGCGCTTTCCAGAAGACAAACCCGCGTATACTTCAGTACATTTTCCAAACAAAACCCTAACTGAGCATACACGCTTTTCTTTCCACAAACCCGCGTATACACGCGCTTTTCATGAAACGAACCTGCGTATAGATCTATAAAAGATAAATTTTGCAGTACATACCAGATCTATAAAATTACCCAGATTTCTTCAATCTCTTCAACAGGATTGCGCCAGGTCTTCTTCACTTCTTTTCAAATCATCCTTGACATTCACCATTTCTAGATCTAGAGATCTTGAGCCTTCATCATGTTCATAGGAGCATCATAGATTCAGATCTATCAATTAGGAACAGGGTTCACCCATATAGATATACTTCAGAGTGAAGTATTCATCAAAGCCCAGACTCATGCACACTTTATGCACAATGATTTTCTTCTCCTTATATAGGTTTACCCTTTTTCAATACCATGAGCCAAAACCACATCTCATCTGATGGTATTCCTGGACGGGATCAAATAGACAACCCAACGCTCAATACAATGGGTCAATACCATGGTAGTAACCCTTGGTTTTACAAATTTAGAGCATAATTGAGCATACGCGACTTGGCACGTACTTTTCCGCGTGCATACGGTACTTCTCCTACACAAACCCGCGTATGCCTTAAGACACACACTTTTCATCATTATTCTTGCACATGCTAATATTTATTTTTCTGGTACTTTTTCCCTTCTTGTAGAACATCAGATTTACATCATTAATGCATCAAGAACAACTTCATTAAATAGGTTTCCATCAAGGACAACACTCTGCATCATATTGCCAACAATCTCCCCCTTTGGACTTGATGGCAACCACGAAGGTGTTTGATCACCACAACAGATAGATACATTGATTATAATCATTACACAATAACCATGTTACTCTCCCCTTATTCAAACATCATGTCACTCTCCCCCTTTGACATCAAGGGCAAAGGGCAGATCAAAACCAACACAAGGTTTTTATCCTCATGTAGAAGGAAGCGCTCTGCAGATCGATGTGCACTGAAGTTACCATGCTCCCCCTGAGTTCATGCTGAAAGTTCAAACATATTTTTCAATGAAGTACATGACTCTATGACCTTCCTATCACCAAGGACTCATACATACATCAAAGATCCAACCAAGTGGATTTACATAAGAGACTCAAATATCCAACCAAAAAGGGTTTACACATTTTGACTCAACTACCCAACCAAGTGGGTTTACAAATTTGAACAAGTCCTTACATGACTGAATATTAAAATTTTACATCATAGGTCTCAACATGACCTTTTTCATCAAAATACAAATATGACCTTTTATGACCAATATCAGAAAGACGTCAAGAGAGATCATATTTCAGAATCATAAGCCAACAATGCATAATACCCAGCAAGGCTATTGCTCCCCCTGAACTTGTACGTCAGTTTACTCCTTCATCTCCCCCTTAACTTGTGCATTTTGAACACTTTTCAACAGAAGATCATCAAGGCATCTTCACCCAATATCAAAGAATGAGACAGAAATATAAGAGATAAAACTTCACCAAAGATACCATACAGCATCAGAGATATCAAATAGTGCTGCAGATGTGTTGTAAAATGCTGACCCTAACCAAAAGTTGTCAGCAACTTACCATACGCGGCTTTCTGTGGATAAACTCGCGTATATACACGAATATCTTTCAGGAAACCCGTGTATCCAATTTGATCTTCTAAATTTAAGAAGTTCTGATTTTCTTCATAGAAGAGACTACTCCCAGCTTCTGTCTGAGATATTCAAACGCTTCCCTGGGCAGAGGTTTGGTAAATATATCAGCAACTTGTTCTTTGGAGGGAACATACTCCAACTTCACTTTTTGTTCAAGCACTTGTTCATGTAAGAAGTGATACTTGATGGGAATGTGCTTGGTCTTTGAATGCATAACAGGATTCTTTGAGATACTGATGGCACTTGTATTATCACACATAATGGAGATAGGAGGTGTACATTTGATTTGAAAATCTTGCAAGGTTTGCATCATCCAAAGGAGTTGAGTACAAAAAGACGCGGCAGCCACATATTCTGCTTCTGCTGTAGATAAGGCAATAGAATTTTTCTTCTTGTTGAACCAAGATACCAACCGGGGCCCCATATAGAATGCACCACCACTAGTGCTTTTCCGATTATCAACATTTCCAGCCCAATCTGCATCCGTGTAAGCATGAAGAGTAAGATCAGCATTCTTTGGATACCATAGTCCAAAGTCTTGAGTTCTTTGTAGATATTTGAATATTCTTTTGACAGCCTGAAGGTGAGACTCTTTTGGATTAGCTTGGAATCGTCCAACAATCCCAACTGCATGCATAATGTCTGGTCTAGTCCCAGTGAGATAAAGTAGGCTTCCTATCATTGATCTGTATTTTGGTTGATTCACCGCGGGAGAATCATCATGAGAACTGAGGTTACATCCGGTTATCATTGGTGTACTTACAGGTTTGCATTCTTCCATGCCATACTTCTTCAAAATTTTCTTAAGATATTTTGCTTGTGATAAGAATATTCCATCTGCAGTTTGATGCACTTGCAACCCAAGAAAAAATGTTAGTTCTCCAAGTAAGGACATTTCAATTTCTTGCTACATGACAGAAGATAATTTCTTACTCATAGACTCTTCATTACTTCCAAAAATGATGTCATCAACATATACAACCACAATCAATAGTTTATCATTTTCAACCTTTGTGTATAAGTTGCTATCAACAGACCCCTTTGAAAAACCTTGTTGATGAAGATATTTGTCAAGACGATAATACCATGCCCTTGGAGCTTGTTTGAGACCATATAGAACCTTTTTAAGTCTACAAACAAGATTTTCATCATTTCCCAAAATGAATCCTTCCGGTTGTTCTATGTAAACTTCTTCTTCTAGATCACCATTGAGAAAGGCAGATTTAACATCCATTTGATAAACTTTGATTTGTTGAAAACTTGAAAAAGCAAGAAACATTCTTATGGCTTCAAGTCTAGCTACAAGAGAAAAAGTTTCTTCAAAGTCTATACCTTCTTGTTGAGTATACCCCTTGCAAACCAGTCTAGCTTTGTTTCTTATAACATCCCCATTCTCATTTAACTTGTTCTTGAATATCCATTTAGTTCCAATGACATTTTTATCATGTGGTCTTGGCAACAATTCCCAAGTGTGATTCTTTTCAATTTGATCAAGCTCTTCATTCATAGCTTTAATCCAACATTCATCTTTGCAAGCTTGATTGACATTGTGTGGTTCAATTGTGGATAGAAATGCCAGATAGCTAGAAGATCCCACAAGAGTCCTCCTTGTTTGTACACCTGATTCCTTGTCTCCCAAAATTTGAGATTCAAGATGATTCTTTTGAACATATCTGGATGGAGCCTTTTTAGATAAATCATCTTCAAGTTCTTCATTGGATCCACTGTCTATATCATTTCCATTTGATGTATAAGGACAAAAATCACCATCATCTTCTTCTGTTGCTTGTTTTTCTTCTTTAGGAGCTGCAGGAGACTCATCAATAACAACATCAATACATTCAACAATCTTTCAAAGCCTTTTATTGTAACATTTGTATGCTCTGCTTGTAGATGAGTAACCAAGAAGTATCCCTTCATCTGATCTAGGTTCAAACTTGCCAAGCTTTTCATCATTATTTTTGATAAAGCATTTACTTCCAAAAACTCTAAAATGCTTCACAGAGGGAGAATTACCATACCAAAGTTCATATGGAGTTTTGTCACTATTTACCCGAACATGAGCCTTGTTGAGAATGTTAGCTGCTGTATGTGCTGCTTCACCCCAGAACATGTCAGGAGTTCCAGAATCATCAAGCATAGCTCTATCCATTTGTTGAATTGTTCTATTCATTCTTTATGTTACGCCATTTTTTTGTGGAGTGCCTGCTACAGAGAACTGCCTTTTTATGCCATGTTGTTCACAAAATTCAAAGAATTCATTTGATGTATATTCTCCTCCTCGATCAGATCTAAGACACTTGATTTTTAGATCTAATTCATTTTCTACCAATGCTTTGAAGATCTGAAAATTTTCAAATGCTTCATCTTTGTGTTTAATCAACCCGATCCAACACATTCTAGAGTAATCATCAATAAATAAGATATAGTATTCTTCTCCACGTGGTGACTTTTTCCTCATAGGTCCACATATGTTAGTATGAATGAGTTCAAGAGGCTTACTTGATGATCCTTCTTTGGCATTAAATTGTACTCTGGTCTGCTTACCGAATTGGCAAGATTTGCATATGATACTTTCTAGTAGAGTAATATTGGGAAGACCATGAACAGCTTGAATTCTGCTTGCTTTGTTGATTTGAGAGAAGCTCAAATGCCCTAGCCTTCTATGCCATAGCCAATTTTCTGAAGACTTGCTCAAGTAACATTGATTTTTGCAGTTCTTCAATACATATAGGTTGCTTGGAGTTCTTTTCCCTTTTATAATAGTTTTACCTGTATCAAGATCACGAACCACACATTCTTTTGAACTAAAGACAACTTTTGTTCCTTGATCACACATTTGACTTACACTTAACAGGTTATGCCTTAATCCATCCACATACATGACATCATTAGCCTTCACCTTTTCTTTTAGAAACATGGACCCTTTTCCTTTAATTACAGCAGGATTATCATTTCCAAATGTAACTTTATTTTCCTTTTCTAGAGCATTATATGAAAGAAGTTTGCTTTTGTCACCTGTCATGTGTCTTGAGCACCCACTATCAATGTACCATTGATTTTCTTCACCTTCTGCAAATAACGCTATCCCACAATTTTCAACCTATAATTCCTTCTTTTTCCATACTTTGGAACTTGAAGGAAAATGTTGTTTTGGCTGGACTTTGCTCCTGCATTCAGATTCTTCATGGCCAAAGTTATTGCAATAAGCACATTCAACTTCATTTTGAAGAGGAGAAAAGTTGTTATAGGTGTTCTTCTTTGGTTTAATATCCATCCTTTTCTTTCTTGCTTCTCTTGTCATGATGGTTTTATATGCAACACATTGAACAAATTTATGACCAAAATTGTGACATGAGAAACATTGTCCATTGAAGTAGAAATTTCTGCGATCATGAAATATTCTGTTTGAATTTACCTGTTGATTGTTGCTTCTTTGAGAGATATCCCTTGTATTGTGATGATCATGCTTTACCTGTAAAGATTCTTTATTCCCTCGCTGAGTGGCTGAATGAAGTAAACCAGTTGTAGCTGCTTTTAGATAATTTGGTGTATAATCCTGAGAAGATTCTCCGGTACATCCAAGACCTGTCTTAATAAGAGGAGAACGTTGAACCTTGATAATATCATCTAAGGTTTCAGATCCTTTAGCAAATCTAAGATTCAGAGTCTTTACTTTCTCAAGTTCTTTTCTTAGACTTACTACTTCACATTCTAATTTTTCATTATGTTTCTTTTCTTCTTCATTCTGCCTTTTCAGAGTCTCTATGATTATTTTACTTTCTTCCAAGCATATTTTGAGTTGATTGTTTTGATCAAGAAAATCATTGTCATCTAGAGCATCCACAAAAGCATCCTTATCGTCTTTAGAATTATTTTCAAATGCCATGAGAAGTCTAGATCTTGTTCACATTCTTCCTTACTATCAGATAACCCATCATTGTCTTCATTTGTATAGTAGCTTTTCTTAGAGCTAGATCGATGCTTATTCCTTCTTAAGGTTTCTTTCTTTTGTGCGTTTCTCATAAGACATTTCATGTTATAATGACCAACTCTTCCACAATTGAAACATTTGAAAGGGAAGCCACCTGAACTTCTGCCTAGACGGAGTCTTCAAAAGTTTGTTTATCTTCTCCGAATATATCCCGATCCTTCGATTTTTTAACTTCTTTTTCCTTGTAGCTGTGTCAGCCTTCTTTGACTTCAGATGATCCTCCTCTTCTCATTTCATATGCGGTTAGTATCCCATGAAGTTGTACCATAGTAATATTTTGAAGATCCTGTTTTTCTTCAAGAGCAGAAACTTTTGACTCAAATTTTGCTGTTAGCGATCTTAAAATTTTCTCAACCAAAGTAGATTCGGTTATTGTTTCTCCCAGATTTCTCATACGATTTACAACATCATCAACACGTAGAAAGAAACTGGCAATACTCTCATCATTATGCATTTTTAAATTTTCATATTCAATTCTCAGAGTTTGAAATTTTGCACCTTTTACCTTTGCATCACCTTCATAACTTAGAATGATTTTGTCCCATATCTCCTTTGCTGTATTCAGCTACATAACTTTGACAAATTCTGATTCACAGACTCGTTAGCATTGACCCGTTTGATTCATAATTCTTCCTTTCAGTTGGATCTGTTGGTGTAGTGGCTAGATATTGATATCCTTGTTCAATAATGGCCCATACATCACCTCCCATAGACTGAAGATAGGATCTCATCCTCACTTTCCAGAAGATTAAATTGCTTTCGTTGAAGAGTGGGGGCTTGATAGATGTTGTTCCCTCATGATTGCTCATCTTGCTTGATCTTCCTTCTAGCGGCTAAGCTTTTTCAGAAGGACCTGCTCCGATTCCAATTGTTGGGAAATATACTGAGAGGGGGGGGGGGGGGTGGACAAGATTATAGCAAGTACAATCAAAATTGTTCTTTTCCTTACTAAAAACCATATGCTACTATATCGAAGGAAACTAGCGTATATACGTGGATATCCTTTACAGAACTCGCGTATGTCCAGAGATCTAATTATGTGTTGAATCTTAACTCAGATCATTGCATTATTCATTCATCAGATGTTTCAGAAACAGTAAATAGGTGCATACATAATAGAATAATCGTCACACATATGCAACACACATGAACACCAGGATTTCTATGTAGAAACCCAATTCGGGAGAAAACCACCGCTGCCGTCGTTTCAGCCTTCAAAATTTATTATTAAGAAAACTTCTTAAAATCATGTACTGGTGCAGACTCAAACCAGAACGCAGGCACCCACCTGTAGAAGGCTACAACCTTCTCTCGTTTACCGCCCCTCTCCCCGGAAGGGGAGCCAGCAACGCCTCCGCACTCGTTTACCAGCCTCACCTGGAAGGGAGCTACTACCCCCCGATGAGTACCAGCCTTCTTCTACTATGCGTAAAAGTTTCCACTTTCAATCAAGTCTTCTGAAACCTCGTATCTAATCGCACTATGTTTCATCAATTTTCAAACTGGATCAAACAACTCCAACACAACCCTTTACTTGTTAATAAACAACCTTTTCCCAAAGCATCAAACAGAGCAGTGAAACCACTGTAACCAGAATATCAGATACAACCCAGACTTCAGAATATATATGCAGAAACACATTCAACCTTCAGCTACCATTAGATTAGAAATCATACGCGCTTTTATTTAATCAAACCCACGTATATACGCACTTTCCAGAAGGCGAACCCGCGTATACTTCAGTACATTTTCCAAAGAAAACCCTAACTACGCATACGCGCTTTTCTTTCCACATACCCGCGTATACACATGCTTTTCATGAAACGAACCTGCGTATAGATCTATAAAAGATAAAATTTGCAGTACAGACCAGATCTATAAACTTACCCAGATTTCTTCAATCTCTTCAACAGGATTGCGCCAGGTCTTCTTCACTTTTTTTCAGATCATCCTTGACATTCACCATTTCTAGATCTAGAGATCTTGAGCCTTCATCATGTTCATAGGAGCATCATATATTCAGATCTATCAATTAGGAACAGGGTTCACCCATAAAAATATACTTCAGAGTGAAGTATTCATCAAAGCCCAAACTCATGCACACTTTATGCACAATGATTTTCTTCTCCTTATATAGGTTTACCATTTTTCAATACCATGAGCCAAAATGACATCTCATCCTATGGTATTCCTAGACGGGATCAAATAGACAACCCAGCGCTCAATACAATGGGTCAATACCATGGTAGTAACCCTTGGTTTTACAAATTTAGAGAGTAATTGAGCATACGTGACTTGGCACGTACTTTTCCACGTGCATACACGACTTCTCCTAGACAAACCCGCATATGCCTTAAGACACACATTTTTCATCATTATTCTTGCACATGTTGATATTTATTTTTCTGGTACTTCTTCCCTTCTTGTAGAACATCAGATTTACATCATTAATGCATCAAGAACAACTTCATTAAATAGGTTGCCATCAAGGACAACACTCTGCATCATATTTCCAACAAATCTATGCACAATTCACTTCAAAAGTATGCAAATGTAATCTATGCACATTTTTCGTTCTTATTCTGAAAATGATAATTCTAATTATGCAAATGTGATCTATGCAATAGAATTCTCAAACACAAGATGATTCTAATGTAATCTAAGAACCAATCAAGTGTAAGTAAAGAAAATTTGGTGAGAGTTCCAAAGATCAAAAAATAAAAAATAAAAACTCAAAGGCAATTAAGAGACTGAGACAAACCTTGAAGTAATGACCAAAGGAAATAAAAATAATAATTCCTTCAAAAATAATATTCAAAACACCCAATTAACTTAATAGAGATTGATGAGATTGTAAAATTGCTGAAAATAAATTCACGCAAGGCTTTTGAAAGTCAAGACAAGTCTGGGAAAATACAGAGAATCAGTAAGCTGGTTTCAGAAAAGAGAATCTTAAATTTTTCAAAAAAATTCTTGGGTCTGCAGGTTTTAGTATAAAAAGGTGTTATACCGCACTATTTACACAGAGAAACTGCAGAGGTTACCGCACTATTTTCAAAGAAAAAGTGCGAAGGCCAGAAAACCTAAAAAAAAAAAAAAAAATTCAAAATTACTTTTCAGGGATTCTATTGAAATAATTTCCCAACCCAGTGTAGACTAATCAAAATTAGAAAAATACTTTAAAAATTAAAACTCAAAAAATAGAAAAGAAAACTAAGTTCAAAAGTTCTCCAATGGAGTCGCCATTTTGTTGGCCGGATAAATTGTTTTTGCGGACAAGACAGATCTCCCTAGTATCCCACAGATAACTAGCAACAAACAGACAGATGTAAACTACTTTCTCTAGATTATATTTGATCTAGAATTACCTATAATAAAGGATTTATGACTTACCTATAGTCCAGCACAGATTTTAGTCTTCTTTCCCGTCGCTTTGGATACGTCTCCTTTCGAGATCTGCAATCAAAAAAATGAAAGAATCAGAAGCACCTGCATAATATAGACTAATTCATAAACCAGAAATCTATCTTGATGATCAAAGAATTCAAGAAATAAGCCATTTAATAAACAAATCATTGAGAAAACAGGATCCATTTGTATTATCTTTAATGAAAAAAGGAACCTTACAACCGTGTTTGCCTTGATGTCGTACATGTACTTCCAGGCCATGGAACAATTGTTTCATCTACTTTGACAAGCCTTTGAACTCTCTCGACTAACATACACATGAGTGTGTAATCATTCCCATATGGTAATCAGTTAAGAGAGTCTGAGTTTTTCCATCAATTCTCCTCAAAAATTCTCAAAGCCTAACTCCCCTTGAGACTGAACTATGGCCTCAATTTATAGCAAAAGAGAAGAGGTTGCAGCTCCAAATAAGAGGGGATAGAATCCTCTTTCAAAGGTATTAAGTTCCATATACCAAGGGGTAGGCTCCTTTAATGGAGGGATGAATGTTCATGAAAAGATCGAACTCTCCACCAAATAATTGCTTCCAGAAGCTTCCAGATTCAACCAGCTGGGCTTCCAAATTTTACTTCTGCCTTCACTTTACCTTTTACAGGAATCCGCACCCTTAATGAAGAAAAAGTGCGGCCAGTTCCACATGTTCTAGAACAAACGGATGCGGCACCGCAGGTAATACTAAGAGAAAGTGCGGTACAAGTATTTTTATGACTTTTATAAGATGTTCTCTCAATTTCAAGGCTTGGTTTTAGGAACTTGATGTTTGTAGACTTCTAAAGGAGTATTGTATGAGTAATGATGAACCCATACAGACGTTAAAACATCATGGTGACAATTTTAATCTAACAGTCTTCCACATATATGTTGATTCCGGGGATAGGAAAATATAGGGTTTCCCTTTTTCTTTCCAGTGTGTCTTGGCCTCTACAGTATATTTTGAGTCTGATGACGTAATTTTCACCGTGTTTGTTTTTACTTTTTTAAAGTGATTATTTGTGTCTCTTTCATTTTCTTTTGTTTAAATTAAAGTTAAACATCTTCTAGATCTTCTAGGTCAATTATCCTTCACTTGTCAGTTGTGTTCATAATCAAAGAGTTAATCGCCTTTGTCTTAAAGTTCTACTCTAGTCAGTTCAAACACCATTGCACGTTACTTTTGGCTTGTCTAGAAGTTGTTTTCACTTGCACTGGTCATCACTGCACTTAGAAATCGCCTTTAATGAAGTGTCAAACAAAATATTACGGTTTTTTTATTTGCAATTTTGAAATGGTGTGTTTTCTCTATTTTCCAAATTAAAAGTGATCATTTTTCATCGTTTTGGAAAGAAAGTGCAAGAGGTTTTCATTCAAGTATTTTTGAAGCAATCTCATTTTCCGTTCGATAGGAAGAAAAGTGAAAAGAATTCTTTTTTATTTCTTCATTCATCTGGTTATTTTTACTTTAGTTCACTTATTTCATTTGCATTTTGAGCTTTCAAAGTAAAATAAAAACAAAAATATGTTTAATGCATCTTAGTGGAAAGAGAAGTGATTTTATTTTTCAGTAATTTTTGCATTTAGGGGGTAGTGAAAGCGATTCAATTTTAAAATATTTAATTTTTTTTATTTTAAACTAGTTGGGGTCTATCATTTCTTATTGAATTGCTTTCATTTCACCCTCTTATTTGCATTTCTTCCCTTTTTAGTTTAGAAGTTCATCGAAACGAAATGGATTATTTTTGCATTTAGCTGCATTATAGGATTCAGGTGACATCGCCATTGAGCCAAAACTAAAACATAATCAAGATCAACCTTAAAATTTATTCAATTAACCTTAAGGAGAATTTGAAATTAACACAAAAATTTAGAGGTTTAGACTAGAGACGTGTTTTGACATCATTAAGCGTAGCAATTGTCACTAACATTCCGTGTTACATTCCAGGGTTGATATCCTGCCCCATGTATGGAAGTATATAGGACTATGCTCAACATATGAAATGTATAAGGGGATGCTATAATCGTACGGTTACACATTAGACGGTGCTACTACAGACTAGACTCGCACATACCCCTGTTGAGTATATATTGGGAGACCCACTATGTTTTGAACTTGCCACGGGTAACTGAGTCAGCCACCTTGTAGACGTGATACACTGAACACAACATTCGAGTATATTGGCTACCATACGTTAATTCCTTGGTAAATCTATTTTCTAAGGTGTATATTTCATTTCATGGATACCTGGTAATCCTTTATGCCTATCTCACCCTTTTTTTATTTATTTTGTGTTTAATTTCTAAAATTTACTGCCCACGAAATAACATTTTACCCATGCACAACTCCTTAGCAGATCTTGGGTTGGGATTGATGGCAACAGTTCCTGAGTTTACCAATCAAGGAATCCCCTCAGATGGGAATCTTGTTCCTTTTCCTTCTTTTGGAAATGTTGGTGCTCCCTATATGGAAATGTTGTCCCTCCCAAGATTAACTATTGGTTTTCCATTTTGGTTATTTTTATCCCCCATGGTTCCAAATGTCCAGGCTTCTCCTCAACCAAGTTCACCTCCACCTGAACAACGTCAACCTCATGTTGATACTAAGGTTGACCCCTCGCATTCTTTTCCTATTTCTTCAACCCATTCTTCCTCTTCATCTAGTGAAATTCTAGATTCTAGTAACCAGGAAGCTAAGAAGAAGAAGAAAAGGACGAAGAAGAAGAAGCCAAATTAAAAAAGTGGAAACCAAACAACCATTGCTTCCAATGAAACTGATGTTGAAAAATATTCCATTCAGTCCTACAAAGTAAAATTCCCTTGCAAGTTATGTAAGGGTGACCACCTTCATAGGGATTGTCCAGGAATTCCCAGGATATTAGAAAAAAAATCCACTGGCTCAAATCGACCTTTATCATCGGCCCTTGGAGATCATGCTAGTGACAAACCCTCAACTAGTGATAATAAGGCCCATGGGAAAAAGGGTAAATTCAAATTTCCCTATAAGTTATGTGAAGGGAATCATCACTTTCAACTTTCTCCTTATGGATGAAGCCTCCAAAATGTTGCATAACCTTACGGCTCCTCAGCCTTTCCTTCCAGCTGGTTACCAGAAGCTTTCCCCTGATTCTCCACTAGTTGATCAATTGATTGATCAGAAGTCATCTCTGGTCAATCCCACTCTCTCCGAAAGTGAATCTCACGAGTTTGTTCCTAGCCAAACATTGGTTGAAAAAATGTTCAACCTGATTCCACCTTCACTTGATCATGCCTTTCCTGTAGAGAGTGAACCTCATACCACTCAAGTTATTTTTATTTCTTCAATGGATTGGAGGGAAATCCTTCCATTCCCATGGTATAGGATGAAAATACTCACGTTCTCGTAACAAAAGGGGGCAGTTCTCCCATTCCCACGGCATCCCCCCCAAGTAATTTGATCGCCTCCTTTGATTGGAGTCGACTAACAGGATATTGTATTCCTTCTTACGTGCCATTTGAGATCACAATACAGGACTATAATGTGTCTGTACCTAGCACAATAATAGATGAAGGCACATATGTTAGTATTTTGTATTCAACTACTTGGCAAGATTTTGGTTCTCCACAGCTTGTTCATGTTACCCAAAATTTGTTTTCTTTTAACAGAGGAACTACTCAACCCTTAAGGATCCTTCCTAAGTTTCATATTACTTTGGGAGGAAATATCATCTATATAGACATGATGGTTGTCCAGGTCCCCTTGGATTTTAACTTACTCCTTGGGCGTGACTCTATTTTTGTCATGGGAGCTCTTGCCTCTTCTCCCTTTCATATGATGTGTTTCCCACATGAAGGAAGAATTGTGGCCATTGATCATGTTGTTAGTCATCAGTAATTTTTGTTTATATCAAAATATGAATAAATTATGATCCTATATTTCTAGAAACAAGATTTCAGAAATATTTTGAGTTCTAAAAATCTCATTTCCTTCATTATCCTAAGTCAAAATGCTTCACTAATCTTCTCCTCACTCTACCTCCTAAAATTTACCCCACTACTGCAAAAAGGGATTTTCCTCATTTGGCCTATTTTCCTCATTTCACCACCTCACCCTTACTGTCATTCATGGCATTTTTCATCTAAAAAACCCATTTTCTCCTTTCCTAAAAATGCTCATAACACCCCTTCATTCATCATTTTTCCCTTTGACATATTGAACAATATAAAAAGTTCCCTTTTTACATTGTTTAAAGCTAAGGTCTAAACTATCGGGTCCTTTTAATTTTATGAAAAAACCCTATTTTATGTGTAAAACCCACTTTTTTAAAATAATAGGCCTTAAGCCCTTTCTTCTCTTAAAACCCAACCCTTTTACCCAAGGGACCTTGGGCGTCACTATCCCTTAGCCACTTCCCCATTTAAAATAAAACTTCGTCCTTTTTTTGTTTTATTAAACCCCCGCGATATTATAAAAGGCCCTTAAAACCTTTGGAAAAGTAAACTATAGGCCTCGCTTTCCACTCACCCCGCCATCAATCACAACCCGCCACGTCACCCATTCATGGACCCCACCTCCAAACATACCCTCCACTTCCCCCGTAGTGCGATCACCGTCGATCTCATTACTCGAGATCTCATGCCCCAAATCCCATATCGCAAATAAAGTTGCGATGAGTTTAATGTTTTGCAACTCACATGAAATAGGTGGTTTTCGCTGGCCACGTGTCATGCTCTAAACTGTATCACGCCTGTTTGATCCAAAACCGCTTACCACCCATTTCCCACGTGATAAACCACTCGTGGTTTTTGAAACTACCCTTTTCCTTCGCGCCAAAAATTTGAATCCTCCCTCCTCCATTCAAATTTTCGCCTAGTTCTGCCTTCAGAACCCTACCTTCCACACCCTCTCCTCATATACAAGTCCCTCTGACCGATCAAAACCCCAAAAAACGCAGTGAAACCCTCTCCCACATGATTTCAACTAATGTTTTATGTTTTGTGCAATTTTAATGGTAGAAAGGCCCACCAAGCCTTTCCCACCATCCCAAGATCATTTGAATTAAAGTCTGGATGATGATCCAGAGGTTGATTTTATTATTTGAAGGGCCAGAGAATCATGATCATTGGAGATCATATACCCTCCAACACACCATAAACACATCCCTGCACAAAGGACAAACACAGACAGTAAGAAAAATGGAAAGAAAGACAGTCCGAGGACTATAATAAAGCAAAGGATTAAAATGCTAATTAGGTATCAAAGAAAAATCAAAGGATTATCCAGTCAAAGTAGAAGTCAAGGAAAGAAAGAAGACAGTGGAAAGGCAAAAATAATAAAGGATCAAAAGAAATAATTAAACAAACAGAACAGAGTTCAAAATATAATTGAAGAAAATATGGTAAAAAGAAGATAGTCAGGCCTAAAGACAGATATTAAAGATAAACAAAAGACAGATTAACCCAAGACAAATTTGAATGACTCCGCTTATGGCAGTTACTCCTTTCAAAATATACTTGTGCCACCTAGTGCTTTTTTTCCTTCAATAAAGCATTAGGTAGTTATTAGTCTGATTCAAAGATATTTATATCTACCAGATAGTTATTGTAATAGTTATGAAAAGGCCTTAAATTCAAAAATTTCAACTATTTTTCCTTAGGAGTTAAGATAGAAGTTATTATTCAGAGAAATATCTATAGATATTCCTGCCTTGAGCCTTGCATGGTCTTCAATGTTAAGAATTCATTAACTCTGAATTAAATGACACTCAAACCCTAGATTAACTTCACCTCCTCATTTGCAGCATAAATATTGCATCTGAACTCATTATATTGTTGGCATTTGATGACTCTTTGAAGTAATACATAGTCTCTTGGAAGTTGAAAAGAAATTGAATTCTTGGAACTTGTGGATGCCCTGATTTGTTTGTTGATGGAGGAGGCTAGATCACTGCATCCCTAAGCTTGGTTGTTGGTGAAGTGCTTCTAATCTGTTATTGTTATTTCCTATTTTCATTATGTTTCCACCTTTCTATGGTACAGTAGAATAAGAGTTTTAGGCTAAGAAATGTATTCTAAAAGCACCTTAGTTCTATTTATTCTTCGCTTCCTTAATATTTTCTTCTGCTAGGACATTTTATAGAATTCTTAATTGCTCTCTAGACCCCCTAAGCTTGTTTATTTAATAAATAGTTGAATACAGTTGGTATCAAGCATGATTATGGTTTTCCCTACTTGCTGCCACTTAAACATTGTTTTTGAAGTCTCTCTCTAAAGTACCATTATTTAAAGTCTGCCAAAGAGGTTTTGTTTCAATCATACCCTTCGTACTTGCTTAAATAATTGTTTTAGAGATCTTCATAGCTATAATCAAGGATGTTTAGGTGTTCCCTCTTCTCTGATTACAGTTATATGTGTGTCTTAAGTGTTTTTTTCCCTTGAAGGTGAAATCACTAGAAGTTAAATGAGTTTCTTGCCTTCTATATTTCATTGGAAAAGTTTGTCTTGAATTATTATTTGTTGAAGTGTGGATTGTAGAATTTATGGCTTTCCCTGTCTATAGATTGCCTCTTCATTTTTTGTGATATCTAAGTCCCTTTGTTGAGAAGTACATATGATAACGGATTCTTAATTTCCCTTTACCCTACTTTTCATTCTTACAATTGATGTCCATCTCATTACCCCTAAAAACTTGAAGATCCACTGGCCAAGTTAGATTTGCACTATGATGCTCCCCGATCCATTGATGAACTTATCATGACTTCCATTTGGCTCCATTTCCCAATGACTTAGATATTTCCTCATTCTACCTATGCTTCTTGATCATTATACCCAACCAAAACAAACAACAAAACCTCACACTTAATAACTAGCCTAAAATCAACCCTACAAAGCACACAAGTTTATATCCTTTGCAATCAAATAGAGAGATCCCTCTCTGAGTCTAGGAATGCTAGGTCCACGGGCTCCAAAGACTGGTTCCATGTTGCCTTGTCATTTAGTATACCAATCTGCCAAATCACAGGACACCAACATTTTGGCAAGAACGGTGGGACCTTCTGAGTTAGTGACAATCTAAGTACACCTTAGGACTAAAGATACCATTATCAAGTGATAGAAAACTCAGCTGATAGCCATAGATTAGACTTTTTTTATTTCACCATATTAGCTAAATGATGATTCAGGTGTAAAATACTCTTACAAACCTTAGAACTACAGAAAATAAACTCAGAAAACCCCCAAAACATCCCTAGATTGGTTTCTTTGTCAATTATTGGTGGTGAACCATACACATTTGCCTTCAAAACAACCAAAAATATCCACCTGGCGACTCCACTAGCCCCAGTAGGCCTATCATTTCACTAGCTCTCTTTAGACTTCCTTGGGATTGTATCAAACCAGCCCTAAGAAGTTTAAGAAACCTAGTCCCATATTTTAGAAGTTTACTAAACACTATGAGAGGTCAACCTTCTGAAAACAGTGCTAAAACTTTCAGCCTCTCTGTTAGCTCCCTGTAATCAGCAAGATTGGCAAAAGTCTGACTGCAGGGAGAACATCATTTCAACCACTTTGGGATTCTAGGATCTAGCCCTCCTGAATCCGGAGAGGGATCTCTCCAATAAGTGAAAAGATGGATCTGTCTTTGTAGTCTTGGGTAATGATATTAGGCTAGTTATGAAGGCCAAGGGTTTTTTTTGTTTTTTGGATGGTTGAGCATGATTACTTTTTGAGGTGGAAATTTCTAAATGCAAAGAGTTTCAAAGGTGAGAAGTTGCAAGCAAATAGAACAAGCTTTGGCCAAAAATATAGATAATTGCAGGTTTTAGTCCATTGGGCTATGGATTCATAATAGGGTTTAATTGAAACAATCAGGTTCAAGAGTGGTCCATGGGGCAAGTCATCTATGTCTAAGGATCTCTTTAAAGTTTGATTTATGGAATGAAATGGGACAATAAGAAGGGGAATTAAACAGATGAAGAACAAAGAGCAGCCCAAGATCTAGTAAGTACTTCTAAAATAGCCAACTTTTGACATACACTTAAGAAAAACATAAAAGAAACTAGGATCTGGTAAGTATTTTTAAACTAGCCAGCCTTTGATACACTTTCAATAGAAAACATATAAAAACAGAGGGAAAATTGAAGGAAACTGTTGGAGTAGAAACTAGAGGGCCGGGCTCACCACAAATCCTCTCCTAGCTCTGCTCTACTTGGGAACTTTCAAGACAAACACAATGATAACACAAAATGGCCTAAGATCTGGTAAGTACTTTGAAACTAGCCAAATTTCAACAAATTCCAAGGGAAACATTCAGACAGTCTTTGGACCATATCTTCCTCAGTTCATCTCTACTTAACATGAAATGAAGTAACATTCAAGAAAAATATTCAGCTAAGACAATAAGACGAGGGAACGCCAGCATTCCTATGCTTAAACTGAATTAAATCATTCCTAAATAACACAGATTTGGAAGAAAAAATGAAGATAAAGATTTTCAGTCAAAGAAGGGTACTGATATATAGTAGGTCCTAACTCTATGCATGTTGTTCTTTATAAGAGAAGATGAACACAGTGAAAACAGAAATAAAACAACAATTCACAAAAAGAAATAACATCACCGTCGACATAGACTAGGATCCCATAAATCAGCTTGTATTGATGCTCCAAACTAGTTACAGCTTTAAGTCCAATGCTTTAGTTTAGCAATCATCTACACTTCCCAGACTAACTTATCTATCACAAGCAGAGCTCCAAGAGCCAGTGAACACTATTTACAAGTAGAAGTCTCAAGCTCAATTACATTTCAAAGTTCAGCCACTAACTCAACCAACAATTTCTCATCTTCTACAGAAGTATTTATAGAAGAATGAGGGGGTGAGATCTAATAATAGATCTCCCAAGATAATTAATACAGTCTTAATGGCTTCTCGACCTTTGAGGGGCTCGATGAAGAATTTTACAGATTTTGTGTCTGTGTTAATTTTTTTTACACTTAATATTAAGCTCAGTGGGAGCTTTTGTTGACTTTTGAGGCTCTATTCGGGATGTAATAACTCTGCTGATATTGTTACATTAAATTCCATTAGCAGAATTAAATCTTTGGCTGCACTAAGGCAAATATCTTTGTTTGATCAATAACTTCGGCCTCTGTTTGAATGCTTTGAGGCACAGGTGGCTTTGTGGTAGCTGGGAGGAATCAATTTTCCTCTTTTGAGGTAGTGGAGGCCTTTCTGTCTGATAAACACTTATGATTTTCCTTAATTGTGTTTTAATTTGGAGGATTATGCTTTTGATAATCAATCTTAGCTGTAATCCCCAAATTGTCTTCAATCTTTCTGTTCTGCTGTGTTCTGTCTTCAACACTGATACTCTTTTAATTGTGATTTAAAATCACTGTGTCTTGTTTATGTGTAGGCCGCACAGGGCTCGTATGGCATCAATGCCACATGAAGCATTAACGAGACGTGGAAATTGCACCCATGGATGGTTTCCCTTTAATGAATCGAAGGCGTGAGAATCATCACTCTCAACCTTTGGCTTTGTCTTTAATATGACGAGAAAACATTCAAACACCTGCACAATACAAAAACATATTATAAACTCCTACGTTTTTTGGGTAAACTGCTTCAGAGGGTGCGGGGAGAGCGTGGCCGTTGGATGGCAACATCCAACAGTTGAGATCAGCTAAGAGAAGGTTAAACAAGAGCGGAGGAAGAAAATATGTCAGAACCGTTGATCGTGCAGAGATCAACGGTGGGGATTACACGTTGGAATCCTCTTGGTGGAAGGCATAGGGCGATGAAACCATGAGGAAATATCTAGGACCGTCCAAACTGGACACGTGGATGGTCTATATTCAATCGGAGGATTGCAATCGCCGGGTAAAGAATGAAAATTTAAAAATGCATCCGATGAAAGATCTGATGCGATTAAATATGAATCATTGATCTGAGGGCCAGATCAACGGTGGGGAGTAGATTGGAAATCGGCGATTGGAGGTGGAAAATTAAATAATTTTAGATGCACTCAATGGAAAACTCCGATGCAATCATATGTGGACCGTCAATCTGTAGATCAGATCGATGGCAGAAAATGAATCGGGAGGTGGTTATGGTGGGGGAACGGTTTCGCGATCGGAGAAAATGAGGGCCATCGGATCTGAGAAGGCGGAGAGGAGATCAACGGCTTAGGGTAGGTCAAGGGTAGTTAATTGGAAGGGGGAACAAAATGCACCTGGTGAAAATTTGCGATGCGATGTTGCGTGGGCCGTTCGATCGACTTAAGATCAATGGTGGATTTTTCTTTAAATTATGCACCAGTGAAAAACCCTTTAAAACTTTATAAAACCAAAAGTTTGATATGATACGAAGGTTTTGGCTTCAGGGGCGGGTTTTATACATATTAAAGGCGCCCGGTTGTGGGGCCTGGTCTATATGGAACATTAATAGGCCCCAGGCTTATGTATATATGGGCCAGTCGGGATCGGGCCTTCAGGTTTGGGCTTTTTAATCTACCCATTCAATACTTCCGATGTGATAAGCGCTGAGGGGACTAGCGACTGGTTCTTAGGGCATGGGCACATGTGGGGAAGTGGTTAGGGATTTTAGCTGAAGGGTGCTAAAGCCTAAATCATAAAACATGGATTTTTATGGATTTTTAATGTTTTTCAAAGGATTTTGAGGGTTTTTGCAGAGTCCAAAAAATGAGTTTTAAACTCTGTAAAAATGATTTTCATGAATGGAAAAAAAGGAATCGTGAAAATAGAGGAGTTTTATGGAGAAAGAAGGAGAGAAAATGAAGGTTATTTTTGAGTGGAGGAAGGGGAAAAATGATGGTTTTGCAGCAGTCTTTCTCTTGGAATTTAGCAGAAATTTCTGAGGTTAAGGAAACAACAGTGAAGATTTTGGACAGAGGCATGAGGCCTTCAAGATTCTTCAAGAGCCAGCACTTTTTTGCAATAAAATTTTTTCCTTGAAGGCTCCAAAAATGATTTAGCCACCTTTTGGTATAACAAATTTACAGGTGGCTAACACTCTCCAAAATTTTGAACTTGAAATCTGGCTTCACATAGGATCAATACCAGATCTCATCCAGACCCTAATCCTCCTACTATAGTTGATAATCCAAAAAATATTTTGTGGCAAACTTCTAGAGCTAGAAAATTAACTACTAATAGGACTATTCAAAGAACAGGATTTGTCTCTGAAAACCTTACAGTCTTGAAAGAACCTCACTTTGACTTGTGCCATTCAAAAAAATTATTTAGAACCAAGTCACATAGTGATATTGACCAATATGACCTTGAGCCCACAGATTTGCAGAAGAGTTTCAGCAGAGAAGCATCTCCTTCTACTCCTCCTGATTTTCAGCTTCTTCACCATTTCATCTCTTTCCATAACAAATCTGCTCATAATTAGTTTGTTGGTCCAAATACTTCCACCACACTCATCCGTACATCCACTATTAAAAACACTCCATTTCATCCCACTTTCCATTCCACAAATCCACCTCTTGTAAATCTCCCATTCGCCCCTATCATGGAAACATGGTATGCTCCCTTAGTATTACCACAACCTCTAGTTCCTTTACCAAATGATTATCAATCCAAAATTCCCCATTTCACTAGAACTGAATATACTATTGCTCGAAAACATGTAGATAAAATGGATGATGCCTTTGATTACATGGAAATAGAATAAGAGACCATTAAGATGAGAATCTTTACCCAAAGTTTAGGAGTAGAAGCCAAAAAATGGTTTAAAAGATTAGCTCCTAATAACATAAATGATCTCCATTCTTTATACCAAACATTCATAAACAAATGGGAAATTAAAAAGAACCCTCTCCAAATCCTTTTAGAATATAGAAACCTTAAAAGAAATTTTGGGGAAAGTGTCCAAGATTACTGCAATAGATTCAATAGTGTTTACAATGCACTTCCCCCAAACATGAAACCTCCACTAGGCTTAGCTTTAGAAAATTTTCCAGAAGTTTTTGACCTAGACATGGCCTATTAGCTAAGAGAAAGAGACCCCTTCACTTTAGAATATATGCAGAGGGGAGCTATAAGTGTAGAAGAAAATATGATTGATAAAAGAGCTAGGTTGAAATTAGAAAAAAGAGTAACATATAAAGATGAAACAATGGCATCAACCTCATCATCTGATGCCAAAATTGATAACTTAGTAAGGGTAATGGAAATAATGTTGGAAAATATAAACTTAACTGATAGAGTACCTCCTAGGGAGAACCAAGTAAATCCAAAAAATAGAAATAGAAATCCAAATTTCAGAAGAGATCATATTCAAAATAGATAAAGACAAAGAGATAATGACCAAAAAATTAGGCCTCTTTTCCAAGAAAACTATGTAAATGAAGAAGAAGAAAGGGAGACAGAAAGGTTGGAAGAAAATCATGTGAATTTGATAGGATCTAACAGTGAGGGTGATGCTTTCCTCGCTGAAGAAGAACAAGGATTCTTCTACTCAGAACAAACTGAAAACAATCATGAGGATTCTGAAGATTACCAATTTGGGTTTGAAAATGCTATAATGGAGGTCCACAGACAATATGATCTTAGGAGAAAAAAGAACTAAGAGACCTCCAAAAATAAAGACACAGAAACTGCTGTTAGGAATACCTCAGAAAATCTTCCTAAAAAGACAGCAGACAGTTCTAACACTGTGGCTAAGAGAATTGACTTAAACAAAGAAAAAACTAGTTAGCCAAATTTTGACCCAAGCTGCATTATTACTTCTGCTAGTGGCCTTGAGAAATCTGTCCAAAATAATAGTCCTAATAAAACTCAAAAAATCAGAATTGCTGAAAATATTATGTTTGACAAAACATATAGATATGTTAAAAACACTAGTCCCTTTCAGCCTTGGGGGAGAAATTTCCAAGATTAAAATTAGCATACCCTTAGTTGAACTAGTAACCCAGGATGTATATAAAAATCAAGTTTTGAAAGCTTTAAATATAGGAAATTATACTGATACTTTAAACTTGACAGATGAAAAACCAAAATTTTTGTTTGGTCCTGACGTAGAAGGAAAATACCAAGAAGGATCCATCCCTGCATTCTTGTCAGCCTAAATATACATGATAAAATCTTACATAATGCCATGCTAGACTCTGGTGCCTCTCACAATATCATGCCAAAAGTGGTGATGGAGAGATTAGGCCTAGAAATTACCAAATCTTACAAAGACTTGTATTCCTTTGATTCAAGCAAATTCAAGTGTTTAGGTATGATCAAGGATCTATGTGTCAATCTGGCACAAATTCCTACTAAGGGCCTAGTTATGGACATAGTTGTTGCTGACATTCCCCCAAAATATGGCATGCTTTTATCCGGATCATGGGGATCCAAACTTCAGGGGAGCCTTCAAATGGGCATGTCTTATGCTACCATTCCAGTCTTTAACCATACAAGAAGGTTATACAGGGAATCTCATATCAAATATATGGTAAGCAACATAGAGAGGCCAAAAAACACTCATGTTTATTCCATTCATTCGAATCTTGATTAATTTTTCTTGTTCAATGAAGATGAAATCAACACACAAGAGAATGAAAATGAAAAATATTTAAGCCCACTCGAATAGCCAAATCTTCCCTCAAATGAAAAACATAGCAACTCAAACTTTAGCAGCCCTAAATAGAAAAATGAGGATGAATATGAGATAGAAACACTTTGGAACATGAGCTTTGATTGATCTTGTGGAAAAGTTGGTTCTGGAGCTGGTGTATGGATACATAATACAAACGGAGGACATTCCTACAAACTTGATTTCCTATGCACTAATAACATTTCAGAATATGGAGCTCTCCTTATTAGCCTACATTTGATCAAATATTTAGGAGCCAAGAAAATATCAGTCCAAGGAGATTCAGAGCTGATTATTAGGCAAATAAAGGGAAGTATTCAGCCAAAAACCCAAGATTAAGATAATATAGGAATGATGCCCTAGATCTCCTAAAAACTTTTGAAAAATATGAACTCACTTTCATCCCTAAAGCACAAAATAACCTTGCAAATGAGCTTGCCTTTGCTGCTAGCAATTGTAAAATACCCCATGTAAATGAACTGTTCACTGTCAAAGTAAAAAATAGGCCTACAGTCCCTGACAATTAAAACTGTTTGCAAGTGTTTGAAGGAGATAAACACATTGATGATTTTTTGCAGTTTACAAATGATTTTGTTTTACCAATTCCTATCTCAAGCCATAAAGAAAATTGTTTTGATGAAAAAAAAGTCCCTGAAATAGAGTTGCCCCCTACTGCTGATATAAACCAATTCGAATATCTTTATAAAGTAGAGTTACTTGACAACTTAGACCAAAAGGACCTTGAGGTTTTACAATGCAAATATGATTCAATACCAAGGGGCCTTACACCATTAGAAGAGCTTTTTGACCTCAATGATGTAGCTAAAAAACCAAATATGGAGCCTACAGAAACTAATGTAGAATAACATAACATAGGCAGCATGAACGAACCCAAAAGGATCAATTTATCTAGCACTCTTCCTACTCATATAAAATAGGAATATATTGAAATTTTCAAAGAGTTTGGAGATGTGTTTGCATGGGGATACAACGATCTGAAATCATATGATACCAGCATTATTCAACAAAAAATTCCTCTTAAGGAAAATTAGAAACCTTTCAAACAAAAACTAAGAAGGACAAACCCTATTTTATTTCCTTTAGTTGAGAAAGAGATCAAAAACATGTATGATTCTGGGATTATAGTTCCCCTTAGATATTCACAGTGCGTTTCCAACCTTGTATCTATTAGGAGGATGAGCAGGGAAATTAGACTTTGCATTGACTTTAGAAACCTGAACAAAGCCTCCATGAAAGATAATTATCCCTCTCCTAAGATGGATCACATACTCCAAAAATTGGTTGGATCTAAGATAATCTCACTCTTGGATGGTTTTTCAGGCTACAACCAAGTGCTAGCACTCCCAAGTGATCAACACAAAACTGCTTTCACCACACCTTGGGGTACATTCATGTATGTTAAAATGCCATTTGGTTTGATGAATGCATGAGCCACATTCCAAAGTTCCATGGACATATCTTTTTTAGAAGACATAGGCTATTTCATAATCATTTACCTTGATGACATTAGTTTTTTCTCCAAAACTAACAAAGAACACTTAGTCCATTTGAGAAACATTTTTGAGAAATGTAGGAAATCTGGCTTATATTTGAATCCCAAGAAAACACTCTTTGGTCTCCAGGAAGGAAAAATCCTAGGCCACATAATCTCTGAAGAAAGAATCAAAGTAGATCCCAAAAGGATTGAAGACATATTGAAAATCATCCATCCTAGAAACCTCAAAGAATTGCAATCTTTCATTGGGAAGATCAACTTTTTTAGAAGGTTCATCACTAACCTTGCTGAAATTTTGAGGAATATCAAAAACATGCTCAAAAACGAAAAAGGATTTAAATTGACCTTAGAATCCAAAGAGTCATTTGAACTAGTGAAACAAGATCTCACTCAAACACTAGTTCTTATCAGTCCTGATTTCACCAAGAATTTCTACATTTATTCATTTGCATATGAACACACCATTGCTGTAGTATTGTTGCAAAATAATAACATGGGCCAAGAACAACCAATATCCTTCTTCAGTAAAGCCTTAAGAGGTGCTCCACTCAAATATAACATCATGGAGAAACAAACCTTAGCCTTGATAAAAGCATTGAAAGATTTTTGAGTCTACATTTTACACTCACATATCATTACTTTTGTCCCACATACAGTTGTCAAGGAAACTCTAAATCAAAACCCTGATGGAAAAGGGGGAAAATGGATTGCTATTATTTTAGAATATGATTTAGAAATCAGACCTACCAAGCTGATTAAAGGACAAGGATTAGCAAAACTCATGGCAGAATCAAATTTCCAAGAATTAGATATGAATGTGGTTGATGTTTTAGAAGAACGGGAAGAATTCGCTGCTCCATACATAGAAGAAAAGTTTCTGAATTCATCTTGGTATGCTGATATCATATATTTTCTTCTTTATCTCAATACCGCTCCCTCTTTATCAAAGACTAAAGCTAGATTCTTGAAACAAAAAGCTTTAAATTACTGCACTTTAGATGGAGTGTTGTATTGGAAAAATGTTGTTGGCATATTAATTAAATTTTTTCTTGAGAATAATGCAGGAAATATCATGCATGAATTACATGAGGGAGAGTGTGGAGGACACCTTTACTGGAAAGCAACAACAAACAAGATTCTTAGAGCTAGTTATTACTGGCCCACCCTTTTCCCTGATACTAAAAAACTATTCATGACTTGCTATAAGTGCCAAATTTTTTATGGAAAGAGAAAACTCCTACCTTTACCTTTGCATCCCATCATTATTGAGGCACCCTTTCAGCAATGTGGTTTAGACTTCATTGGAGAAATTCACCCAACCTCATATACCCAACATAAGTGGATCCTTACCGCCAAAGATTATTTTACCAAGTGGATAGAGGCTATCCCTTCTAGGAATGCAACTGACTCAGTCATTATCAAATTCCTTGAGACCAAAATATTATCTAGATTTGGTTTTCCTAGCAAGATCATTACAAGCAATGTTGTTGCCTTCAAATCCAAAAGAATGTTTTATTTCTGCTATAAATATCATATCAAATTGGTGCACTCCATAACTTACTACCCTCAGGGAAATGGACTTGTTTAATCCTCCAACAAAATCCTGATCAAAATTATCAAAATACTACTGGAACAAAATCAGAAATCATGGCATAGTAAGCTAGTTCATGCTTTATGGGGTGATAAACTAACCACCAAAAAATCAAACAATATGTCTCCCTATCAGTTGGTATATGGCATGGATGAAGTCTTCCCAACATCCTTGGGAGTTCCAATCATGAAACTTCTCCAAGAAGTATAATCAGAAGAAAATGACATGCAGAGAAGATTGAATCAAACTATTCATTTACATCAGTCAAGAGAGGAGGTTTACAAAAGGACACAAGCACTTCAAAAGAGCATCAAGAAGACCTTTAACAGAAGGAATAAAGCTAATAATTTCCAAGTTGGAGACATAGTCCTAAAATGGAATTCTAGAAGGGAAGACAGAGGTAAACATGGAAAGTTTGAAAATTTGTGGAAAGGGCCCTACATCATTCATTCAATTAAGGGTCATAATGCTTTCTTTTTACAAGGGATGAATGGGGAAGAGTTATTTGGAGGTCCTGTCAATGGCAGGATGCTCAAACATTATTTCTATCAAGAGTCTTAGCTTCAAAGCTTTCATTCATTGTACATAAATATTGCATAAGAAAATATTGAAAACAAAATACAAAAACAATGAAAGAAATGAAAAATAGGGCAGATTCAAAGAGGTATAGCCCCAAACCCAAAAAAAAGTACTATTGAAAGTTTGCAAGCCTAAATGCCACTACTAATTCAAAATGATATCTTGTTCAGCCATCTAGCATAATCATGGCTGAACATGCTTTAAATTTATGTTGATAAGTTAGTGAAAACAATGATTGTTAAGATTATTTCAAGCTTGACTTATCAAGAAAGATAGATTAGGGAATATAAAATACCGGTTCCACATGCTCAAAACAGAACCAAAGAGAAAGATAAGGATGCATTTTCAAATCATAAATTATATCCATTATCTTTCTATTTTACTTTTATGCAAAATAATGTTTGTGTGTGGCTTGTTCCAATGCCACAACCATGGTAAGTCAGATTGCCTAATCCTGATTTGCACCATGCTTTAAATTTCATGTCAATAGTTTAGAGAATAAATATTTCCAAACAGCTTAATCTTGGCAATCAAATAAGCTTAGGTAGAGAATAAAATAGTCAACTAGTTTAATCTGAAATCTTGGAAGCAATAAGGATAGAAGTACATAATTTATTTCTGTTTTCAAAAATAAATATGTCAAGAGTTTTCCACTTCAAGTGCACTCAAAGAAGAAAAAATGTTACGACAAGTAGGATTGGCTAGGTAGAAATGTTGTTGAAAGAATCACATGTTGCAGATTGATAAGATTGTCACTTCAATAGAAATATCAACAAGTGAAAATAAGGGAAATCTACCCAATGGATAAGGCACTAGTCTGCAAAAACTCAGAGATTTGATGAACTGAAAGTTTTGGAAACCTCCAAAAGGAGCTGCCCTCCCCAAGTGGAGCCATGGTTAGTCATCAGTATTTTTTGTTGATATCAAAAGATGAATAAATTATGATCCTAGATTTCTAGAAACAAGATTTGATAAATATTGTGAATTGTGAATTCTAGAAATCTCACTGCCTTCATTATCCTAAGTCAAAATGCTTCACTAATCTTCTCCTCTCTCTGCCTCCTAAAGTTTACCCCACTATTGCAAAAGGGGATTTTCCTCATTTGGCCTGTTTTCCTCATTTCACCACCTCACCCTTACCATCATTCATGGCCTTTTTCCTCTAAAAAAACCATTTTCTCTTTTCCTCAAAACGCTCATAACACCCCTTCATTCATCATTTTTCCCTTTGACATATTGAATAATGTAAAAAGTTCCATTTTTACATTGTTTAAAGCTAAGGTCTAAACTATCGGGTCCTTTTAATTTTATTAAAAAACCCTATTTTATGTGTAAAACTTGCTTTTTTGACATAATAGGCCTTAAGCCCTTTCTTCTCTTAAACCCCAGCCCTTTAACCCATGGGACCTTGGCCTCCGTTATCCCTTAGCCCCTTCCCCATTTAAAATAAAACTTCACCCTTTTTTTTTTTTATTAAACCCCCATGACATTATAAAAGGCCCTTAAAACCTTTGGAAAATTAAACTACAGGCCTCGCTTTCCACTCACCCTGCCATCAATCACAACCCACCATGTCGCCTATTCACAGACCCCACCTCCAAACCTACCCTCTGCTTCCCTCGCAGTGCGATCACCGTCTATCTCATTACTCGAGATTCGACGCCCCAAATCCCATATCGCAAATAAAGTTGTGATGAGTTTAATGTTCAACAACTCACATGAAATAGGTGGTTTCTGCCAGCCACGTGTCATGCTCTAAACAGTATCACATCCATTTGATCCAAAACCGCTTACCATCCATTTCCCACGCAATAAACCACTTGTGGTTTTAGAAACTGCCTTTTTCCTTCACATCAAAAATTTGAATCCTCCAGTCTCCATTTGAATTTCCACCTGGTTCTGCCTTCAGAACCCTTCGTCCCACACCCTCTCCTCCTCTGCAAGCCCCTCTGACTGATCAAAACCCAAAAAAACGCAGTGAAACCCTCTCCCGCATGATTTCAACTAATGGTTTGTGTTTTGTGCAGGTTTAATGGCAGAAAGGCCCACCAAGCCTTTCCCACCGTCCCAAGATCGTTTGAACTAAAATCTAGATAACAATCCAAAGGTTGATTTTATTATGTGAAGGGATAGAGAACGAAATTTAAGCTCCAAACAATAGTGAATCATAATCATTATAGATCATAAACCCTCCATCACACCAGAAACACATCCCTACACAAAGGACAAACACAGACAGTAAGCAAAATGGAAAGAAAGACAATCAGAGGACTGTAATAAAGCAAAGGATTAAAACAATAATCAGGTATCAAAGACAAATCAAAGGATTATCCAATCAAAGTAGAAGTCAAAGAAAGAAAGAAGACAATGGAAAGACAAAAAGGATAAAGGATCAAAAGAAATCGTTAAACAAACAGAACAGAGATCAAAACGGAATTGAAGAAAATATGGTAAAAAGCAAACAGTCAAGCATAAAGACAGAGATTAAATATAAACAAAAGACAGATTAACCCAAGACAAATTTGAATGACTTAGCTTATGGCAGTTACTCCTTTCAAAATATATTTGTGCCACCTAGTGCTTTGTTTCATTCAATAAAGCATTAGGCAGTTATTAGGTTGAGTCAAAGATATTTATATCTGCCAGACAGTTATTGTAATAGTTATGAAAAGGCCTTAAAGTCAAACATTTCACCTATTTTTCCTTAGGCGTTAAGATAGAAGTTATTATTTAGATAAATATCTGCAGATATTCCTGCCTTGAGCCTTGCATGGTCTTCAGGGTTAGGATTTCATTAACTCTGAAATAAATGACACTCAAACCATAGATTAACTTCACCTCCTCATTTGTAGCATAAATATTGCATCTGAACTCATTATCTTGTTGGCATTTGATGACTCTTTGAAGTAATACATAGTCTCTTGGAAGTTGAAAAGAAATTGAAGTCTTGGAACTTGTGGATGCCCTTATTTGTTTGTTGATGGAGGAGGCTAGATCACTGGATCCCTGAGCTTGGTTGTTGGGGAAGTGCTTCTAATCTGTTATTGTTATTTCCTATTTTCATTATGTTTCCACCTTTCTATGTTTCAGTAGAATAAAAGTTTTAGGCTAAGAAATGTCTTCTGAAAGCACCTTAGCTCTGTTTATTCTTAAATGCCTTAATGTTTTCTTCTGCTAGGACATTTTAGAGAATTCTTAATTTCTCTCTATACCCCCTAAGTCTATTTATTTCATAAATAGTTGAATACAGTTGGTATCAAGCATGATTTATGGTTTTCTTTGCTTACTTTCTGCCACTTAAACACTGTTTTTTAAGTCTCTCTCTAAAGTACCATTCTTTAAAGTCTTCCAAAGAGGTTTTGTTTCGATCATACCCTTTTTACTTGCTTAAATAATTGTTTTAGAGATATTCATAACCATAATAAAGGATGTTTAGGAGTTCCCTCTTCTGTGATTACAATTATATGTGTGTCATAAGTGTTTTCTGTCCTTGAAGGTGAAATCACTAGAAGTTAAATGAGTTTCTCGCCTTCTATATTTCATTGGAAAAGTTTGTCTTGAATTATTCTTTGCTGAAGTGTGGATTATATAATTTATGGTTTGCCTTGTCTATTGATTGCGTCTTCATGTTTTGTGATATTTAAGTCCCTTTGTTGAGAATTACATATGATAAAGGATTCTTAATTGCCATTTACCCTACTTTTCATTCTTACAATTGATGTCCATCTCATTAACCCTAAAAACTTGAAGATCCACTGGCCAAGTTAGATTTTCCCTATGATTCTCCCCGATCCATTGATGAACTTATCATGACTTCCATTTGACTCCATGGCCCAATGACTTAGAGATTTCCTCATTCTACCTATGCTTCTTGATCATTATACCCAACCAAAACAAACAACAAAACCTCACACTTAATAACTAGCCTAAAATCAACCCTACAAAGCACACAAGTTTATTTCCTTTGCAAACAAATAGAAAGATCCCTCTTTGAGTCCAGGAAGGCTAGAACCTAGGGCTCCAAAGATTGGTTCCATGTTGCCTTGTCATTTGGTATACCAATTTGCCAGATCATTGGACACCAACACATTTTATCACTCATAATTTTGTGAAACATTACTTGACATGGTCATACAGTTTATTTATCAAAAGGATAAGGTATCCTTAAGCCGTTCAAGTTGGTATAGGAAAATTTCATTTTTTTTTACATATTTAACCTACCCCAAGGTTTAAGGCCACCTCCATTTAGGTCATGTCATGTCCCATCAGTTATTATATGTTGTTAGTTTTCATTCCCAAAACATTTAAATACAAAAAGAGCCACTAGACAATTTTACAAATTTTTGTAACGAATTCAGTGTAAAATAGCCAAAAAATGCTATGAAAAAACTTGATAATTTTGTAGCGAATATGAAGCATTTCTTTGTTTTCTGACTTTGAGCAGTCAACTTCAAGGGTGGTTTCTAAGAAAAAGAGAAGTATTTTAAGAACTTGAGAGGTCATTTTCAAGAACATATCAAATAACAATAACCTCTTTCACTTTTCTCAAATTTATTACAAATTGGGAGATACAAGGATGTCTTTCGTCCTTATTTTCAAAAATTAAAATTTTCTTGTTTTATACATGTTTTGCAAATGCAGATTATGGACAGCTGGAGATCGTATTTAAAAAAAAAAAGAGGTTCTTCTTAAAAACATGTTGACATACAAAAACCTCTTCCAGTTTTGCAAGATGTATTAATAATTTGGAAATACGAGTTCATTTCTAAAATGAAAATTCTACCTTTTTTGGGAGTTTTCGTAGCGTGCTTCAAGCTTGAAGCCATAAAAACGCTACAAAAAAACCTGCAGGTATCATTTTTATTTTAAATTCAATTTTTGCATGATTCAAGGAGGTATATCCATGGTGGTAAGGTGTTATTACATTATTGACATGTTTTAACAACAAATAATTCAAGAAGATTGATGGAAAAGCCATTTTTCCCATGCTACTAAAACACGCTATGAAAAGTTTTGTACCACGACTGTTTTAACATTCAACTTAAAGTTTGATTTAAGACCAAATTAAAATGTATTTTGGAAATATGAAATAAGGTTTTCTTCAGCACAGGTCCATCTACAAAAACCTCTTTCAGTTTCTGCAAATCCATCAGGGTTTGGAAATTATACACTCATCTTTGAAGCCTATTTTTCAGAATTTTCACTAACTAGATTTGTGAAAAATTTGTAAAAAATCGACTTGGTGGAGGTCCAGCTCAGGATCCACGTGGCATAATGACACATCATCACTCTAGTACACTTAGAAAATTAGTTGGTTGCAGTTGATAAGGGTTATTAAATTTATTTGTTTAACTATTAATGAAAGAAGAGTCCTTTTGTATTCAAACTCTACAAAACATAAATATCCCTAGGAAGTCTCCAAGTGATGGAATCATGTTTGAAATAGGTCTCTGAGGTGGGAATTTGAAGCTATAAAGGTGGCATATCATTTTTATGAATCCTAATTTTATAAAGGATATAGTTTTAGAGTTAGAAAGGGGTTGGGAGATAGTATGAAGGCACTACTCTTGTAATATTTGTCTATCAGTAATATACAGTTGCAACAGCTTATTTCAGACCTGAGATTCTTCTATGTGTTCTTATGTGTGTTTCTTATATCAGCCTTTTACTTTCTTTCCAGTTTTATAGTTGTATGATCACTTGGAATTCATGATTGCATGCTCCAACTTCCATTTATACACCTAGTTTGTTGTTTTGTCATGTTTTATTAGTTTTCTTATGGATAATAACTTGGAATTCATGGTGACATGATCCAACTTCCTGTATACATATAGCTTTTTGTTCTATCCTTCATGTGTGGTTTTATAATAACACAATTGCCTCAGCTTCCATGAAATAGATTATCTTGTGACTTAGTTTTCATATTAACTCCATAAGCCCAATGGTAGTAAACCTTATACATCTTTCACCTACACAAAAACACATTCAATCCAATTCAAAGTTAGCCATCTACTTTCAGTTGTTCATTGAATATCCTCTATCCTTTTTAGAGAGCCCTCTTAGACTAGAAATCCTAATTTCCAATTACAATTGGTTTGAAATAGTTACTCCAACTTTACCATTGAAGAAGCCCAACAGAACTCAATTTGGTGACAATATTTGGGCGTCATTGCCCGAGATTGAAGTTGTAAATTTTCCCTATGAATAAAGAAAAAGTTTCAGTTCTAAGGTCTGAGAGCAGCAGACACTTAGACACATATTGTTTGTGTTTCTGTTCTGGCGACTCCATACATCAAATGATCAATTGGAAGGTGAATCCACTGATTTAAGATTAAATAATGAGTTAGAAGGTGACTCCACTTCTTGAACATCGGTAGCTTGATGAAGTTCCAATATGAGTTCCATTAAAAGAATAAATTCCAGGGATGCCCCTATGAATCGGTCTCACAACTCTTCCTATGCCAAAGGTTGATTGGTTAAGTGATCTTCCTATATTTAAATATGAAAATAAACACAATGTTTCTCTTCATTTGGTTAGATTCCATATGCATGTATATAGACTTAAGGTTCAGTTCCTTAAGGATTGTCTCATGAAGATGTTTATGGTCACTTTAGAGGGAAAAGCAGGGTCTTGGTACGAAAGACTACCAAATGGTTCATTATATTATCTTGTTGATTTCGATGTTGCATTCTATGAGATGTATGAAGAATGTCATTCTTCCTTATTGCTAATCAAATACTGTTGTAAACATTGTGTGAGTTTTATTGAATATTTGGATAACTGCTCTGAAGATGATGAGTTCATGGATGAGGAAATTTTAGAGGCCCTACATGACAATCCATTTCATCACCAAGAAGAAAGGATAGTTTCTCTCTTGGATGAAAATGAAACCTAGAAGAAGTTTATTTATGAAAATCATGTTACATCCTCTGATTTTGATGAAAATTTGTAGCAGACTTGTTAGTCCTTTGATCATCAGGAATATGAGAATCATTTCAAACAACAAGAGGAAATACTGGAAGATAATTTCTATAATCCTCAAGTAAAGGAAGAAATTTATTCTTCATGTCATTCTTTGCATCAGCCTACATAAAATGAAGAATATTTTGAAAATCAAATTTTAGACAATCAGATGGGTATGCTTATTGAATCATATGAAGATTTACCTCTAGAAATTTTTGTGGTACATGTTGAGGCAGTTCCTTTTGAAAGTGTCCAAGATTTCTCCAAGTATTTCTTCATCTCAAATGAAAATAATGATCAAAAAAATTTTCCTTTTTATTTGAAGAAGCTCACAAGGGTTATAATGAATAAAATGAACAAGGAACACCATAAAAGGATCATATTTACTCACACTTTCATGTTGATCAACAAGAATGAATGAATTTCAATATGATTTTCAGTTATATATAAAAATTCAGATGGTGGAACAAGTGGTCATCTCTCAGAAATGGTTTTATTATCAGAGAAGTGGAATGTACATTCGAATCCAGTACTCAACTTCTTGATTGGCTTCATTGGAAGTGCGAGATAACTTGATTTAGCTTTTATGCTGAGCAAGTAGAGTAGGATCATTTGTATATAAATAAGCTTGAAGGTCAAGCATTTTCTCAGTTTCAATTTTAAATTCAGCATGTGTACTTTCATCTCTTTAGCAGCTACTGGTTTTTTCAGTGCCAAGGTTACAGTCAGAATAGGTTTCAAGTTTTCATTTTGAAGATGGGAGCAACCCAATGGAGGTGGCACTAGAAATTCATCTTATCAAATCCATTGGCAAATTTCAGAGTTTTTTATTTCCAAAAATATGGGTTGCACTGGAACTACAGGTTCTTTGGTGTACCATAGGGGCACACCATCCCAAGTGGAGCCACTGTTATCACTCATAATTTTGCGATACATTACTTGACATGGTCATACAGTTTATTTATCAAAATAATAAGGTCTCCTTAAGCCGTTCAAGTTGGTATAGGAAATTTTTTTTTTTTTTTACATATTTAACCTACCCTAACGTTTAAGGCCACCTTCAGTTAGGTCATGTCATGTCCCATCAGTCATTATATGTTGTTAGTTTTAATTCCCTAAGCATTTAAAATCAAAAAGAACCACTGGCCGGTTTTACAACTTTTCGTAGCGAATTCAGTGTAAAATAGGCAAAAAACGCTATGAAAACACCTGATAATTTCGTAGCAAATATGAATCATTTCTCTGTTTTCTAAATTTGAGAAGTAAAATTCAAGGGCGATTTCTGGAAAAACAAAGTAGTATTTTAAGAAATTGAAAGATTTTATTTTCAAGAACATATCAAATAAAAATGACCTCTTTCACGTTTCTCAAAGGTGCTACAAATTGGTACATACATGGATGTCTTTCGGCCCTATTTTCAGAAAACAAAATTTTCCTATTTTATACATGTTTTTCAGATGCAGATTCTGGACAGTTGGAGATGGTATTTAAAAAACCAAGAGAGGTGTTTCTTCAAAACATTTTTATCTACAAAAACCTCCGCCCTTTTTTCAATATCTGTTAAGAATTCAGAAATATGAGTTAATTTCTAAACTACAAATTCTGCCATTTTAAGGAGCTTTCGTAGCGTGCTTAAGGCTTGAAGCCAGAAAAACGCTACGAAAAAACCTGTAGGTGTATTTTTTCTTTTAAAGTCATATTTTGCATGATTCAAGGAGGTAGATCCATGGTGGTAAGGTGTTGTGACATGATTGACATGTTGGAATAGCAAAGAAGTCAATAAGATTGATGGAAAAGCCATTTTTCCCATGCTACGAAAATTTTTCAACATAACTGTTTTAGCAGTCAACTTCAAGTTTGATTTCAGACCAAATGAAACATTATTTTGGAACTCTAAAAGAGTTTTTTCTTCCGCATAGGTCCATCTACAAAGACCACTCTCAGTTTCTACAAATTAATCAGGGTTTGTAAATTATACACTCATCTTTGAAGCCTATTTTTCATAATTTTCACTAACCAGATTTGTGAAAAAATTATAAAAATTCGACTTGGAGGAGGTCCAACTCAACATCCACGTGGCATAATGACACATCATCACTCTAGTACACTCATAAAATTAATTTTTTATAGTTGATAAGGGTTATTAAATTGATTTGTTGAGCTATTAATGAAAAAAGAGTCCTTTTTGTATTCAAACTCTGCAAAATAGAAATATCCCTAGGAAGTCTCCAAGTGATGGAATCATGTTTGAAATAGGTCTCTGAGGTGGTAATTCAAAGATATCAAGGTGGAATATCATTTGTATGAGTCCTCATTCTATAAAGGAGATATTTTAAGAGTTAGAAAGGGGTTGGGAGATGTTATGAAGGCACTACTCTTGTAATCTTTGTCTATCAGTAATATACAGTTGTAGCAGCTTATTTCAAACCTAAGATTCTTCTATGTGTTCTTATTTATGTTTCTTATATCAAACTTTTACTTTCTCTCCAATTTTCTAGTTGTATGATCACTTGGAATTCATGATTGCATGCTCCAACTTCCATTTATACACCTAGTCTGATGTTTTGTCATGTTTTATTAGTTTGCTTATGTATAATCACTTGGAATTCATGGTGACATGCTCCAACTTCCTGTATACATATAGCTTGTTTTTATATCCTTCATGTGTTATTTTATAAGAACAAAATTGCCTCAGCTTCCATGAATTATATTTTCTTGTGACTTAGTTTTCATATTGACTCCATAAGCCCAATGGTAGTAAACCTTATACATCTTTCACCTACGCAAAAACACATTCAATCCAATTCATAGTTAGCCATCTGCTTTTAGTTTTTCATTTAATATCATTTAACCATTTGAGAGATCCCTCTCATACTGGAAAGGCTAATTTCCAATTACGAGTGGTTTGAAATAGGTACTCCAATTTGACCATTGAAGCATCCCAATAGGACTCAATTTGGTGATAACAGATCTGCTGTCATTCATTGGTCCTAATTTGACTCTGAGTCAACCATCATCCCTAAATGGTCCTTACATTCCAGTCGTATCTTCCCCACCATGGGTTAATTATGTGGTAACCTGTTTGATGCCCGCGTCCACTAATGATCTAGTCAGTAATATAGTGTATGATGTATTGGGGGCATTGGACCCTGATTTTCGGAGTGTTTTTCTCCCGTTTGATGAGAATATATTGGAAGCCATGAATTATTATGGGCCATGCTTAGGTATTTGGAGAATAGTTCCTTTTCTTTTGTCAAACTCCTTAAAAAATGAAACAAGGTCTTCGGAGCATAGTTCCATTTCTTGTTGCAAGCTCCTTAAAAAATTAAACAATCTCTTTGGAGTAGAGTTCCTTTTATTTTCTCAAGCTCCTTAAAAAATGAAACAAGGTGTCATGAGGATAGTTCTTTTACTATGTCAACCTCGTGAAAAAATTAAATAGGTCCCAATGAGCATAGTTATTTTCCTATGTCAAGCTCTTTAAAAAATGAAACAAATCCCCTTCTAACTCGAGTCTTTGATTTGATCTCATAAATTTCCAGTCGATTCTTTCACTTGCTCTTGTAAATGAACCTTCATTCCATCCACCTATTAGTAACCAATAGTCTACTTAGGTGAATGAACTGAATCTGGGGGTCATGTATCTCGAATTGAGTCTATGCATGGTTTTGCACATGGTTTTTGGGTACGATGGTTTTCGACCCCTGGTATTTTTGTAGATCCGGTCAAGGGAACTATGGCTATGTTCTAATCCAGGGCTAATGGATTAGGTTTTATGTATGCTTCGACATGTATATATATGTGTTGTAACACTAAAATGAATATAATGAAATATCAAGTTGGTCGTCCTGATTTGGGATCCAGGGGAAAATCTCTTGTTTATCTATTTTATTTTTTATGCTCTCGCTATTGTTTATTTTCTGTTATAAGATTCGTGTGTAGATAATTTCTGTTCAGGGTTAAAACCTACATTTGGTATCATATTTGTTTCAGTTTCAAGGATCCATGAGGAAGATATCATATGAGGAAGGTCCCAAAATAGAAACAAGAATAAGGTTTTGAGTGGGAGATCCAAATCTAGAGGGAGATCTAAATCTCCTGGAAATTTTGTAAAGGTATGCTAGAAATGCGGAAAGGAAGGGCACTACAAAAGGGAGTGCAGATCTAAAGCTCCTGAGAAAGGAAAGGGATCTGATGATGCTCCTTCTGCAAAGGCAAAAACCACCTTGGATGAAGGTGGGGATGTGTATTTTGCTTCTTCTTCAAAGACACATGTAGATCATGAGTCATGTTTGATTGACTCAGGTGCATCCTTTCACTTCACTCCCCATAGGGAGTGGTTCTGTGAGTATGAGAAATATGATGGTAGTGATGTCTTCCTATGAGATGATAGGAAGGCCAGAATCGTCGGCCGTGGAAATTTCAAGCTGAAGCTACAAGGTGGAAGGATTAGAACACTTCCTGGTGTTCTGCATATTCCTGCATTGGCCAAAAATCTGATTTCTGTAAGCAAGATGGATGATGCAGGTGTAAAAAGAGTGTTCGAGAAAGATACCTGCAAGATGGTTCAGGGAGCACTGGTATTAATGCAAGGAGTTCGGACTGGAACTCTATAAAAGCTACAAGGTAGCACTATTGATGGGTGTAACAGTTCTGTGGTTCCTGAAAGTGGAGTGGAAAGCCTAACTATCTCTAGAGAAAATACCATGACATTGCATCAAAGGCTTGGACATATTGGAGAGAAGGGCCTTCGGATACTGCACAGAAATGGTATGGTAGAAGGGATGTATAATTTCTCTCTGGATTTCAATTTCTGTGAAAATTGTGTATATGGGAAGCAGAATAGGGTGAGTTTTCCTTCTAGTGCTAAGAGGGCAAACAAGATATTAGAACTTATGCATAGTGATGTGTTTGGACTTGTGTCAGTTCCATCACAAGGAAAGTCTGTGTAATATGTTTCATTCATAGAGGAATACATGGATATATTTCTTGAGGGAAAAATCTGAATTCTTTGACAGATTTAAAGAATTTAAGGCTCTGGTGGAAAACCAGACACAGAAGAAGATAAAGGCGTTGAGGATAGAAAATGGTGGGGAGTTCTGCAAGAAGGAATTTGAAGAGTTTTGTAAGAAGTGTGGTATAGCATAGTAGAAGATTACTCCATACACACCTCAGCAAAATGGAGTTGCAGAAATAATGAATAGAAAACTGATGGAAAAGGAAAGAAGCATGCTTAGTGGTACCAGGTTAGGACAAGAATTCTGGGCAGAGTCAGTGGAGACTACATGCTATCTATTTAACAGATCACCTTCATCAGTGTTGGAGGATAAGACTCCACATGAGGTATGGACTGGTAAGAAACCCTCTCTTTCACATCTAAGGGTATTTGGATGTGATGCATATGTACATGTTCCAAAGTAGAAAAGGACCAAGTTGGATAATAAATCTGAAAGGTGCATCTTTATTGGGTATAAGGATGGTTTAAAAGGTTACAAGCTTTGGAACCCGAAAACAAGGAAGGTTGTGTACAGCCGAGATGTGGTGTTTAGAGAGGTGAAAGATGTTGTTAAACATGAAATCATACCAAAGGAACCTGAGAAGATAGAGTTTGAGCTAAAGGAGGATGAATCAGACTCTACAACGGAAGAAGACTCAGAAGATGAAGAGCCACAAACTCCAGCTTTGAGAAGATCAGTTCGGGAAAGAAGGCAACCAGAAAGGTATAGTCCATCTGCTTTCTGTTCAGGTTTTGCCTTAACTATAACTGATGATGAACCCAGAACTGTCAGGGAGGCAGTAGATTCAGAGGATGGAAAACTCTGGAAGGAGGCCATGGTTAATGAAATGGCATCCTTGCACAAAAATGATGCATGGGATCTGGTGGAGTTGCCGGCTGGAAGGAAGCCCATTGGGAGCAAATGGGTGTTTAAGAAGAAGATGAATGTAGAAGGCAAGGTGGAGAAATACAAAGCTCGGTTGGTAGAAAAATGTTATTCCCAAGTGCCGGGAATTGATTTTGGTGATATTTTTTCTCCTGTTGCCAAAGTTACTTCTATTAGATTACTTTTATCTGTTGCTGCTGCATTTGATTTTGAGATAGAACAGATGGATGTGAAGATAGCATTTCTTCACGGGGATCTAGAAGAGGAGATCTACATGAAGCAACCTGAAGGCTTTATGGTGAAGAGTAAGAAAGAACTGGTATGCAGGTTGAAGAAGTCTCTGTATGGGTTAAAACAGTCACCAAGGATGTGGTATCAGAAATTTGATACCTATATACGGGGACTTGGCTTCACCAGAAGCAAGGAGGATCACTGTGTTTATTTTAAATTAATTGGTGACCATGTTATTTATTTGGTCTTGTAAGTGGATGATATGTTGTTGATTGGAAATGACAAAGAAATTATCCAAGATTTGAAGACCCAACTGTTCTCCAAATTCGACATGAAGGATCTTGGTGCTGCAAACTATATTTTGGGCATGGAAATTAAGAGAGATCGGGCAAAGAGGAAGCTTTGGTTAAACTAGAGGAAGTATGTCGAGACTATATTGCAGAGGTTCAATATGCAGGATAGTAAAGCGGTGAATGTTCCTATTCCTGTAGGTGTAAAGCTGTCTGCTGAACAGTGTCCCAAGACACAAGAAGAAGAGGAGTATATGTCCCGTGTTCCATATGCAAGTGCAGTGGGTATCCTGATGTATGCAATGGTCTGTACTAGACCAGACATTGCACATGCAGTGGGAGTATTGAGCAGGTTTATGTCAAACCCAGGGAAGGAGCATTGGACAGCAGTGAAGCGGGTTTTCAGATATTTACGTGGCACTAGTGACTATGGCTTGTGCTACCAGGGAAGACCAGGATTGGAAAGAATGTTGGACATTCGTGGTTTTGTTGATGCAGACTGGGCTGGAGATCTGGACCAAAGAAGATCTACAAGTGGGTATGTGTTTAGCCTATTGGGAGGCGCAGTCAGTTGGATGAGTAAAAGACAGTCTGTAGTGGCTCTTTCAACTACAGAGGCAGAATACATAGCAGCCACTCATGAAAGCAAGGAAGCAGTTTGGTTGCAAAGATTGTGTTCAAGTATGGGGTTGGTACAACAAGCTATAAGGATAGACTGTGATAGCCAAAGTGCAATTTTCTTGGCTAAGAACCCTGCTTATCATTCAAAGACACAGCACATTGATGTTCAATATCACTTTTTTAGAGATATGGCCGAGGCTAAAAGTGTGTTGCTGGTAAAGGTGGACACTTTGAAGAATGTTGCAGATGCATTGACGACTTCTATGAGCACTCAGAAGTTCTCTTGGTGTAGAGAAATAATGGGTGTTGAAGAATCAGGCCAATGACTAAGCTCTCCTGTGGCCCCCTTCAAAAAGAAAACAAAAATTGGGAGAATGGTATCAGAGGAAAAACCATGTGCAAAACCATGCACAAAACCATGGGCGCAGACCGCCCATTGGAAATTAAGGACCAAAAATTTTCGTCGGGGCGCTACCCCGGACCCCGACAGGGGGGGCTACCGCAAAGAATATAACACATACCCAACAAAGTCACCATGTTGGGGGCATGCAAACTTTTTCCAAGCATAGTTTGTATCCATTTCAATATTGTGTAAAAATGAAACCAATTTCGAGAATAGTTTCCCATGTTTCAAGCTTCTGTAAAAATGAAACCATTCTCATACTACCTCTCATGATTTCCATTTTATCATCTTTTTTTTCAAGATGAGCCTTGGTTTTGTTGTTCCATCATCACCATCTGTTTGGTTGATCATATGCTTTCACTTGGTTGTTTTACCCTTTCCTGGGGAACCATTGTAATGAGTGGTATTGTTAGCCAACCCCTTCACCTTTTACATGTTTTTGAGTAGTTCCATCATCACCCGAACCCGTTTCTTCCTTTTATACAACTCATTCCTCTAGGAGGAGTCAACTTTAAGCTCTTTTCTAACTCTCAAAAAATGAAAATATCACCAAGTACTTGTAATTTAAAACTCGTTAAAGTAAATGAATTGAATTGGTCTCATTATAATTTTACCCCTTTTTTGGGCTGAGATTAACTATTTACGAAAAAGGAATACCTTGATCAAACATGGTCAAGAGGTTCTCTCGAGTATTGTTGGCTACCTTTTCAGATTCAAGAGACGATTTAAGAAAAGGGACATGATGGAGTTTTCTTTTCCATTTCCTTTTCAAACTCCCTAAACATGAAAAATACATCAATTTACTCTTCCATCGGACTCATTAAATATTAAGTGGTGAAAGACTTGTCACCATGACGAGACCGAGTTCCTCCTTCCTAGGGCTCATTAAAATTACTAGGATGGATTCATTTGAAGAATGAACTTACATGCTTAGAATATCTTATCCTCTTCACACTAACTATGAAAAATAAAGAGGTACTCGTTAGCAATAATGGGGGAAAATTGAAAGTGGAACATCTTATGTGTTTTGGGTAGCTTGTCGCTCTTGAATATGGCACTCATCTTCAGTTCGTGTTGGGTTGGGGATATCCTTCATTCGTCATTTTTCCTTCTTTGGTTTGGTAAATCCATTTTCCTCTCATTTGATCACTATTTTTTTCATCATTACCTCTAATCCCATATTATTCAAATTTTGCCACACTCAAGAGTCATGTCACTAATATGTTCAAGAGAAGTCATTTATGTCAAATTCAAACATCCTCTGCTTGTCTAATCCTCTCTGCAACAATCCTGAATCACTCTTATCATCTTAAGATATCCTTTTTTTGTGTTGATGATGTGGGAATCATCATGGCCCTCCTTTGATATATCACTTCCTATTGACTTCAGCTCATTATCCGAGAAGATGATTTAGAGACTCCTTTTAAGTACCTTGGAGCTTGCATGCCTTAATGGAAATTTCTTTGCATTCAAACACTGGTTCAACTCATTGGCCTTCGATCGAATGATTCTAAAATTATTCAAACTATACACATTTATTCACAATTTTATATTGGGTTTTTGTACCTTGAGGACCATTTTCATTATTGGTGGTCCCTCTCGTGCCTGTTAATGGTTTTCATCATTGACCGTGTTAGCCATCAGTATTTTTTACATGTTAGTGATGACTATATCTATAACTGAGTTTTCTAGAAGCTGATTTCCTTATGTCAATTTTTCATCTAGAAAACCCTCCTAAGAACTTTTTTCGCCCTTCTACTTTTCAGTCCACCCATGTCAAAATCAAAACCTCATTATCACTATCCTATCTAGCTTCAGCCCTATTGGTTTTCCCATCAGCTTTAAAATAAAAATCCAAGTCTGTTTCAAAAGTCTCCCCTATGTTAGGAAGTGGCGCTTTAAGACATTTTACCCTTGGCAATCATCAAAAAGCCAAAAAGCCTCCATCTGCTACAGACCAACCATGACTGACCTCCCACTCTGCAAATGAAATTGACAAATAGCTCTAAGTCGCGCCACTCACACCCCCTAGGTCTCAGCACTGCATAAACCACAGTCTCAAGCTGATTACTAGGTGTTTCACAGTGTTTTATGGATTCTACAAAGACAGGAAATATAACTTCATCTCAGGAGGAAATGCTTGAATCTACAGTTAGAAGAACAGATGCTTCTAAATGTAACATGAGCCTAAGATATATCTGCAAAACAGAGAGTCACTCATCAAGACCTTGCAGTTTTCCTTCCAGCATGAAAATCACAGTAAGAGAAAGACACCACTGTCACAACAAACTGGTAAATTGTCATGGCCCAGAACCTCCTTCCTTTACAAGCAGAGGTTTAGGGCACCTCCTTCATCTACAAGCAGAGGGCGCTGGCCAGTATTGACTTTAAGGATTGCAAAAGTCTAGGTTTTCTTTTTTACTGAACAGTGAAACAATGACTCCAGGATTTCTGAGTGTGAGTGAGGATCATAACAGGGATAGAGTCTGAAGTATGCAAGTTCAAAGGAAAACAGAGTTTGGTCTTGTAAAGGAGGTCATGAGAAGTTTTCAAATCATGTGAATTGTTAAACTTTAGAAAGGCATATCATGAGTAAAAACAATTCTAATCATAGGCAGCTTGCTTTCCCACAAGACCAAATTGAAGAGATGCTGACAGATCATGTCATCACACAGGCAGAAGAAAGGTTGTTTGTTTTTCAAAGGGTACTGACCTCCATAGTCACAGAGACTATCTTTCAAATAATTTGTTATAAGTTAACCAAAGTAAATGATGACATTTCAGTTCCCCTCAAAGCAGTGCAGTGAGACAGTAACACCTTGACTAGAGTTTCTTCTGAAGCACAGTAGTGATTGCAAGCAGAGGTGCCAGTATTGATGTTTTTCAAGTTGTTTGCTTGCCATCACATCCAAGGAAAATCTTTGTCAAATAGGTTTATCAAACAATCTTCAGATACTTTTCCAAGTGAAGGGCCTCCTTCGTTCATGAGCAGATGGCCAAGGCATTTGATATTTTTGAAGACTGATTGGTCAAAAGATGCAGTGGAAAGAAATAAAGAAAGAAAGAAAAAGTCTGTACACAGGTAAAAGATGGTGTTTATGTTTCAAAATGTATTGTTTTTCCTACCCATAGGAAAATTTCTGTCAAACTATACCTCATAGTGGACAGAAGACAATTTGAATATGTAGGCCATTGATACAAATAGGGGCAGTTTCCTTAAGGGAAAGAGTCAAACAACACCCCACTGTCACATGCCAAGAAGTCTAAAGGAGCGCCTTTCAAGAAAACAGAGAAATATGGTATGAAGGGATGCAACCAAAATATGGCACTTACAATCAAAGAAGGAGATTATGGATCACCTGGAAGCAGAAACTGACACCATGTATAAGAGAAAGCTTTTGTCAAAGCCTGCTCATCAAATAACCATCGGTAGATTAAGACGGAGGTTCTGGAAATAAGTTTTATTAGCTCTGGGTAGCACTCAAAACCCATGAAGCGCTTCACTATTACAATCCAAGTGAAAAAGAATTGTAAAGGGAATTCCTTCTTTTTCTGTAGACAGAGGATGATTGAACTTAAAGTTAATACAATTGTTTTTTTGCATCTACAGTCAAAAGACACCTACAGGAGTCTGTCAAACCAAGCTTAAAAGGAGGAGGCATTTCTTCAAAGCAAGGAACAGTCAAGACATTTTATCACAAGTCATCATCTGGGTTTTGAAGACTTTGGAAAGCATGAAAAGAAATCAGCTGCAATGTGGGCACCTGCAAAAGAGAAAAGGTTGAAGAAGCTGTTAAAGACCAAGGTTGTCAAAACAGGTTGACAAAACAAACCCTGTCCTTTCAGAAACAAATCAGTATTCAGGCATTTTCTTAACAGAGTTAAAGTGGGGTTACCTTACGTCAGGAATAGCACCAGCATCATTAAAAACAGTGGCAGAGATGATATGAAGGTTATGGAGTTATTTTTCAAAGTTTGAAGTTCGGTGTTAAAGTGTCACCCAAGGAACAAAACTGGAAATCACCTTTCGAACACCTGTGCATAAGTAAAACAGAGTTCTGGATTTTTAAGCCATGTTTTTTTTTATAAAAAGGTTGGTCCGTGATTGACACGGTCCAAAAGTATAGAAAATCTCCAACGCAGGTATTGAATGCACCGAGGTTATTAAAAAGGATCAAAAAGACTGTGAAAACCTTGCAAAAATCCAAACAAAAATTTCACTTTACATTTAATGACAAAGTGACTGTTGAAGAATTTGAAATGACATATTAAGGGAGTGAGGTCGAGGGTGATCTTTTCATTTTCAAACTTCAAACAAAAGCTTTGTACCGCCCTTAGCATCGAAACAAGGAGATTCGGGTCAATTTGCAGTAGTTTGCATTGTTTGTGGCCGCGCGACGTGCCTGCCATTTCGTGCGATGCGCCTCGGAGTGATTTTACACAGGTAGCCAGTGTACGCGTGACGCGCCTGTACAATCGCGCGACGCACCTGTACACGGCGCCCGACTGCCCGACCCGACAGGGCCACCCGTTGGTAAACTACGCGACGCCCTTTTGCCACAAAGTGTCGCTCACTTCTTTAGCCTCCAAACACGTTTTCAAAAGTGAATTCAAAGCTGCTCTGAGCTTCTCCAAGGATCTTCCATCGAATTCAAAGAGGTATTTTGAAATTTTCCTTTGAAATTTTCGAAATTACCAAAGTGATAAAGGTCAGTTTTGCATGGGCATATCTGTTGAAACAGCATGTTATGGTTGAAGTTCATCGAAAAGAAACCTTGATTGTTTGGGATTTCCCACTGACCTCTGCCAGCACTTCGAATGCCTTTCAAAAAATCTTCCACCTTATCCTATGGACAGAAAACCCTGACTGTGTTTGTTGGCTCTTCATAAACATTTGAGAAACTGGTTTTCACAAAGTATAGAGAAATTTTCCCAAGGAAGACTAGTATTCTAGATTAAAAGAAGTTTATACTGTTGAAGGCTACAAGGCACAAGTTACCTTACTCAACCACCGAAAGACAGTGTTCATTGGATACTCTGTGACTGTTTTTTCTGTTCTTCAAAGGATCATTTTCAAGTGGTTTTTCAAAGGGCATAAAGACATTCCTCCAAATATGACTGGTATTCCATATTGAAAGAAGCCCTGATTACTTTCTGAAGAGAAAACTCTTACAGCCTTTGCTTAAGCTTTTGGAGCTTTTAAACCCTGTTACCTCTGCTTTAAATGTGAATTTGATTGAATGCTCACACCGGGGTTAACTTTATGAGCCTGTTTCTATTTAAAGGAATAACATACATATAGAGAACAGTGAATTTTAGTAGGAGAAAGGATTCTTGATCAAACAAGAATTTATAGGTTGAAAGCTGCAGGGGAAGGGTGCTCACACTTCTAACAAAGGGACAATATTTACTATGTTTGCCACTTGTTTGTTTGCCTGTTGATTTTTCAGCTCGTATTGATGAATGGATGTGCTTATAGAGTAAAAGTATTTTTTTGCCAAATCCAGGAGGTTATATTTATAAAGAGCCATTGATTGTTTTAAAAGGAGAAAACTCACATAGCTTCTACCTAAAAAACTCTTGGAGTCTTTCAAACTCTGTCATCTTTGCTCAGGACTGTGACAGTTAACTGTTTAATTGCACTGAGGGTTGATTTCACATATGCAAGTTTGTTGAATATTGGCACACTTATACAAGGCAGGATTTTAATGATTGCGAAATCTACCATGGGCAAGGATTAAGAGGTATTGAGTGACCTCTTAAAACTCACAAGAACAGGGTGATCAAAGCACTTCTCACAGCAAACTCCTCATAAGCAGTCTGCCCTTCATTTCACTGTATTATTTCTTACTAAGAAGTGGTTGACTAAGGTATTTTCAAGGTGGAAGGCCATTTTCTGAAGAGCAGGTTTTTAATGATTAAATTTTATCTTGGAGACAGAGATACAGGTGTGTTGATTGGCTTCTAACAAATTCACAAGAAAAAGTGATTTCTTAACACTGTGCACAGGAAAATTACCCAGCAGTCTGTCTCCTCTTTACTATATGGTACCCTATTGAGAAATCTGCCTGGCTGAGGTACATTCAAGGTAGAAGGTCATTTTCTAAAGAGAGCAGAGGTTGTATATTAAAAGAAACTTGCTGCAAAACCATCCAAATCACATTGTTTATCTGTCAAAGCAGTACATTAACACAGTTTGACTCCAACAGGGCAGTTTACACACAGTGAGGCAGTTTGTCTCTTCAAAAGCACATTTAGGTCAAAATGCCTCCAAGGCAAGACAACAGGAGCAGCATGACAGTGATAAATATGAGCAGCAGCAGGAAAAAGAGGGGAAGAGTGCTGAACAGCAGTAACTCAGTAGTGATAAACAACAGTTTCGAGAAGCGCCCGACACGGAAAGAGGAGAGAGGCATATCAGAACTTGATATTTTGGCCTCAGCTTCGGAGCATGTTGCTATGGACCCCTGAGGGTCATATGTGCCAAGTTTGGGCCCATTTCGACAACTTTTTGTTTTTTGGCATTTTTGGGTTTTTGGTCGAAAACTCATAAATTCGCCATTTCAGTTTGAAGATTTTTCAAAGGAGAAGGATGATACCAATGGATGCCATGATTCTATGAGCAGGTCCCCAGCGATTTTCATAGAATTTGGAGATCATTCACCCCCTCAAATTGGCGAAAAATGCTCTCTTTTTGCACATTTTGCCCGCCATATCAGCAGTCTGCTATTTCCTGGTTTTTTGCACACAGGTACAGTTTTGGGGAACTTCTAGGCATCATATCAAGATGATTTCAGTTGTGCCGGAAATAAGACACAAATATCTTTCCAACGAGCTATCATGAGCCTCGTTTCAACATCGTGAAGGCTGCCAATTGCCTCCAGCAAGTCAGGGGACCTTTTTCAAATATAAATATGAAGTATTTTTGTAATTTTTGAACCTCAAAAATCTGCTTTTCCCAAATGTGCGTTTAGCTATTTTTACACTTGGGAAATGATGTAAAGTCAATATAATTTCCGTTTTTAGTAGTTTTTTAGATATTTTATGGGATATTTTGTGCCTTGGGCTTTGCGAAGCCTCAAGGACAAGTTTAGATATTTTGACTTGGCCAATGGGATAGCTAGTTGCTCCATGAGGTTTTCCTTCCTCTAGCCTATTTATTCCATGGGTTTCATTGTAAAACCGGGGCTGAACTTGAGAGAAGAATCAATATATTGGTCATATGAGCTTTGAAGAACATATTTGAGTTATGATTTTTGGAATGCCTCTTGGATGCTTTTGATGAATGATGAAGGATTGTTGATGGATTCCATGTCATGGTAGAATGGTATAGTGTTTCTTGCTTTGTTGTTGTCTTCTAGTTTTCATTCATGATACATGCTTCCTGCTGCTATGGATCAGTAGAGATTAATTTTGAGATATGCCCATGGAGGCACCTCAAAATTCTTGAATCTTCATAGCTTTATGTTTTCTTCTTCCTTAGTTATACTAAAGAATTCTTAACTGCTCTTTAGTAACTTAAGGTATTGTTGCTAGTTTTATTCATAAGTTCTATGTATGTTGAGTAGGATGTATGGTGTGCCCTGCCTACCTATTGTTTTCCATAGTTATTTCCATAAAACTATCTCTTTGACTGATTAGCTTATCATCTTGTTGAACCAAGGAGGCCTAGTCCCAATCTAGCCCTTTGCCTAAAACTATGAAAGCTTGTTTGTCAAAGTGCCCAATAACCTAAAGACTGTGTTTAGGCATTCTGACATAGTATTTTGAGTTGTTAGTCCTTCTTATGTGTTTTCCCCAAAGTCTGATAGCCATTTCCCAAAGTTAGAGGGTCTTATACTTCTATGTATGGCTGGAATGTTTGATTTCTATGTATTAATTAGCTCATAGTTACATTTAGCATGATTAATGGCTTGCTATAACATTTTTATGTCTGCTATCAACTAGTTACACTTGAAATCCCTCGTCTTTCACAAACTTGATGTCCATTTACTCCATTTTTCCCAAAGATCCTTTCTACCTTGAATCAAATCGGCCCTACAGCAGCCTTACATCATCAGCTGATAGCTTCCTTGACCTTTTTGACCCCATAGCCCAGTTTATCTACATCTTGTTATCCAGTTTATATATTTGATCAGTTTTATCCCTCACAAACTAAAAAACCAAAAATAAAAAAACTCACTTCATAACTAGCCTAATATCAGAATACCATAAGCAAACACACCGACATCTTTTACACATATAGAGAGAGCCCTCTCTGAGTCCAGGAAGGCTAGGTCCTTGGGCTCCAAAGCTTGGTTTGATGTTACATCGTCATTTGGCTCGCCAATCAGCCAAATCACGGGACCCTAACAGACCACTAATCAGGTGGTTTCTACCATGTTTGACATCAACACATTTATTCACATGGTTAGATTTGTACATTGGGTAGATTGAGATTTTGGAGAAGACATTGGATCACACTTGTTGTTATCCAGGAAGCATGGAGTTATTGAGTATTCATGATTTTACGCATGATCCTTTTTATATGGATGGTTGTGACCATACCGTAGATCCATTTCCATGATCTCCTTCAGACGGATGGTTGCAACCATGTCGTGGGTTTGTGTGTTATTTGATAAATTTTCAGAGATATTTTATTCGGCATATTCACATCATAGATTTCATAATTTGTATTTTGTTTGATTTGGCAGGTTTCCTGGTGGTTTTCCAAGTCCTTGCCTTGGTTTGTAAAGCATTTCACCCATCACTCCCTATTCTTCCTTCATGCTTTAGGGGGCGTCTGTTACATAGTAATTTTTCACCCTACTCACTTCTCCTCCCTTTTATGAATCTTATGCAGTATATCCACCTTGGAAAAATACATCAAGATATCCTTTAAAGAATAAAATAAATATGTCTTGACTAATTCCTGAAGAAACTTAGCTCAAACCCTAAATTTTTGGGTCATTGATTTTCTCCAGTTATCTTCCTGTGTTGATGGAAGGCTGCCCATTATAGCCTAGTGCTATAAATTCTCTTCTGACTAGAAAATCTGCATTGAACCCTTTCTAGCAGTGTTTACTCAAATGGAGGAGAATCTTCGACCTCTAGAAGTTCCCAGGACGACAAGTTGGATCTTGTTTGGTGGAGATAGGGTCGAGCTCTCTCATTTGGATCTCTTGATCTTATCAATATGGGATTTCCCTTGATAAGTGGTCCTTCCTTCTTATTTCATGGGCTCCTAACTCCCTCTCCCTTCCTATAAATTGATCTGCATCCCTCCACTACAAGTTGGTCATTGTTGGGTTGGTATGATCATTCATCCTTTGCATCCCTATGTTGTGTCAATGGTTAATCTACCATTCAGGAGAAGGATCACTTAAGAGAGATATTTTGGACTCAGATTACAGCAATGGAAGGCCTCCAATATCAAGGCCATGATTTTAATATTCCTATTTTACAATATTAATCAATACATCTGGCGTTTCACTTTCTATATTTGTTTGAATATTCATACGAATAGCCTAATGCTCCTTGATCTATTAGATAATTAATATTAAATTTATGTTGTGTATTGGATCACATTTTTTGTTGTCTCTTGATCACCTACATGTATTCTAACACCACTAGTAGCGAGGATCAAGCCCGAAGGATTGTGGATCTAGGCCTTCACCAAAGAAGTTGATCATAGCATCAAGAAGAGGTAGGATATTTTCCTTTTCTCATCAAGTTTTGAATGTTAATTAAGGATGTGTTAATTATATAGTCTCGTAAGTTTCTAGACCCACTCTAGGGCTAGAGAGACCGCCTTTGCCCGTAGAGGGGATTGTATTCACAATAGTAGGAAATTTCTTCCACTTTATGAGATACTCTAAAATTGATTAATTTTGTAGCTATAATTTTCTTGTTTCTGTGATTGCTTTAGGCTCCAAATTAGTTTTCCTTCCTCATCAAGTTTTTTAAATATAGTTTGAACTGGGATTTTGTCACCCATAACCTTCTTCAAGCATGAAACGTGGAAAATAAAGTGTACTTACGAAGATGCAGGCATCTCTAGTTTGTATGCCATAGTACCAATATTTTGCAACACCGTATAAGGGCCATAGTACCTAGGTGATAATTTATATTATCCTTCTTAGCTTGCTTGAGCGAAATTTTTTTTTATGGTTGTAGCCATAAAAATACATAATCACCAACATCAAAAATTCTTTCTGTGATGTTTATCTTCCTCTTGTTTCATTCGATTTTGTGCCAGAGTCAGGTTATCCTTTAAGAGTTGGAGAACTTATTCTTGATGTCATTTTCCATTACTTTAACCCTATAATTATCTCTTAAATACGATGTGATGGATTGTGGATGATATCCATAAAGAACCATAAATGGGGTCATTTTTGCTATGGTATGAAAGGAAGTGTTATACCATCATTCTCTGAAAGGTAACCACTTGACCCATTGTGTTTGTTTTTCATATACAAAGCAACGAAGATATCCTTCCAAACATTTGTTCTCTATATCATTTTTCCTGTTAGATCTATGATGATATGATGAGATATGAGCTAATTGAGTTCCAAGACAAGAAAAATAAGTATGCCTGAAAATTTCCAGTGAAAACATAATCTCTGTCACTTATAATAATCTTTGGGTTTCCACATATCTTTTGAATTATTTCCACAAATGCAGTAGTGACTGTGTTGGCCTTGAAAGGATGAGATAATGCACAAAAGTGTGTGTACTTGGTAAGTCTATCAACAACCACCATGATGACAATATTTCCTTCAGACCTGGGTAAACAAGTGATAAAATACATTGTGACCTCCTCCTAATGTTAACTTCGAATGGCTAATACTTGTAAAATATCTTAGGTCTTAATTGTGTTCACTTCATTTTGTTGGCAAACCAAACATTCTACTACAAACTTATGAATATCATATTTAAGGACATCCAAAAAAAAAACAAATCTTGACCCTATGGTAAGTTTTTAGAAATCGTAAGTGCCCTCCTATAGGAGGGTTATGCAATTCCAAAAGGAACTTTTGTTTGAGTTAGGAGTTCTTACATAGATATAAGTGATATTTGTACCATAGTGAATCATTGTTCATATGAATGTATATGATGCAATGGGATTGCAACATATTTTCAATGAGTGTCCATACCTCTTTTTTATTCTTCCATTCATCCCTTACTTCAGTTATCCAATCAGGTTAGATAATAGAACCACATCCTCATCCCTTATTGAGAGTGCATGTGCAACAACATTTTTTTCCCTTTTTTGTATATGATTTCAAAATAATAACCCAACATATTTGTGACCCATTTTTGTTTCTCTTCTAAAGATAATATTTATTCCAAGAATTATTTAAGACTATCATGATATGTTTTTACCTTGAAGTGTCTTTCCATTAGATAAGGGCACAAATTATTTAGAGCATGTAGTATTGCCTGCATTTCCTTCTCATAAATAGGTTTTTGTAAATACTTTCTCTTGTTTGGAAGACTTTCAAAAGTAATGGGTCTTCCTTCTTGCATTTAAATAACACCAATTCCATTTCCTGAGGCATCACATTCCATAATAAATGTTTTTGTGAAGTCTGGTGTAGTTAGGCCTTGGAACTCATCACATTTCCTCTTTAAGATGTTCAAAGGCCTTAGTTTATTTTGGGTTCCAAAAATGCATCTTTCTTCAGCAATTTTTCAGTGGGGTTTCTATTTTCCCATAATTCTTAATAAACTTGCAATAATAGCTCATCAACATAAAAAATCCTCGAATAATATTTAAGGATGTGGGGATTTTCTATTCCTTTATGGCTATTTAGGGTCTACCTTAACACCCTCATGGGATACAATATGACCCAAATATTCAACTTCATGTGCCCCAAAGAAACATTTGGAGGTTTTTGTATGCAATTGTTTCTTTTCCAATATTTTTTGCAGCATGTCAACATGTTGAACATGGTCTTTCCCAGACTTGTTGTATATTAGTATATCATAAAAAAATACTAACACAAATTTTGTAAGGAAGGGTTTGAAAATGGAATTCATCAAACCTTGAAATGTGGAAGGTGTGTTAGTAATGCCAAATGGCATGACTAAAAATTCATAATGACCTTTGTGAGTTTTGAATGTTGTTTTTGGAATGTCTTATTTCTTCATTATCATTTGATGATATCCTAACTGAATATCCATATTGGTGAAGTGGATTTCTCCATGTGCTTCATCCAACAATTCATTAATTATAAGAATGGGAAATTTTTCCTTAATAGTGAGGTTATTGGGCTCTCTATAATCCTTATAGATACACCATGATCCATCCTTCTTGTAAACCAATACTATTGGAGAAGAGAAAGAACTTTGGCTAGGTTGAATTATACCCACCTCTAGAATTTCTAAAACCATACATTCAATTTCACTCATCTAGGCATAGTGATATTTGTAAGGTCTGATGTTTGGAGAAACACTTCCTAGAATCAAATGAATAGCATGATCATGATCATGAATAGGTGGTGTTAGCACTAGAACCAGCACTTGGACTGATGCAAGTGCTTGACCAGTCACATCCTAAGCTCTAAGGAAATTTAATGATTTGGATTATAATATTGGTAGGTGGTTTAAACCCTCAATCACTGAAAAGGGATTTCAATCAAGTTCAATGTCACACTAATGAGGGTATTGAGTCCTAATGTGGTACAAAAAAGGTTAGTTTGTATCTTATGGAGAGAAGAGAGTGTAAAATAGAAGAAGAGACAGTGGATCTGCAAGGAAAAAATCCACTTCTTTTGGTGAAAAGTAACACAAGGAACAGTTTGAAAATATTTCAACAAGAGAAGGATATATCTAGACCTACAATAATCTTACTAAAATATCATGAAAAGTGACTGTCATAAGTGATGCTCTTTAAACTGTCATTATGTATATCTTATCAAGAAAGCTCACTATGTGATACTGATAAAAGTTTACAAAATACATAAACATATTAAGAGACCGATAAAAACATGCAACAACATCTGAAATTACAAATTGCAGCTGAAGAAAATGAGAAAATTAACAATACACACATCAAGTAGGTAATAAGTCCTCAAAATTATTTTCCAATTTCATTCACTGAAAATTATAGTGATCATATGGGCCAAAATATTCTTAAACCATGAACCTTTACTTCATAGAGTTTTTTCACATATATACAAAAAACATTATGCTTACATTCTGCAAAAGGTGTGAATCTGTTCTAAAAAGTTATTACAATCTCATAAGAAGGATGAGGCTTATCCTTAAACTTTAATACAAAGTTCTATAACATAAATAAAGTAAACAACATGATGGCTAGAAGTGGCTGAATGATGTGGAAATCTATAGGAAGAATGGTCCTCTTTTCTAGTGCAACCACCTCCAGAAAAAGTGTAAACAATAGTGAAAGTGACATGTGGTTGTTTTCCCCAAAAAGTGCATAACAGAATTATGAAATTTAGGAGTGGGCTTGATCAATGAAACCTCACAGCATCTATCATAACAGAAATCTCCTCCACTTCATCTTCTTTGATGCCACCATTATGATAATAAACCAAAAAGCAACTTATTTTCATCATATACTAATTTTTGAAAATAATAGCTACCTCTGCTGAAAAGTAGCTATATCCGAAAATTTAGAAAATTAACCCAAAAATGCAGAGTTTCTTCAAAGGCATCCATGTTCCTTCATTCTTCAGAGGTCCAAAATAGAGGCAAAAATCTTGATGGCCTCAGCTTTAGTCACTCTCTTTTCTGACCTCTTCCTCAGTGTTTGAATCTTTGGCTGACTCTTTTTCTTCTTGGTTTTATCTTCTAGACTATCATCAATATTAATAATATCATCTCTCAATGCAAGATTAGAAATCAACTTGTTGGTTAGTCTAAGTTTATTTTTAGGCCTAATATGAGGTATCTGGATGTAGGGATTTGGAATGAACTTAATCCTTTTACTTCCATGCATGACTCTGCTAGATTCTCCTTCCTCATACTATGATTCTGTATATTCAGTGTCACTGTTATCTTCATAAGAGGATTATGAAAGTATCACAGTATTCTTCCTGTTCTTGACTGGAGAGCCAATGGAGGAGACAAGTTGAGCTAAATTAGGCTCTTCCTCTATGACATCCTCTGACATTTTATTTTTTCCTTTCTTAAGAGATAGAAAAAATTGTGAGAGAGTGGATTTCGTGAGAGAAGTATCACTGCTTGGCTAAGTTTTCTAAGTTTTTTTACAAACATGGCTTTATCTCTTTGCTCCAGGGTTGAATTCCTCTGGAGGAATAGCAGGCTTAGAAGTTAGAACTCTAGGGTTAAATTCCTCTAGAAGCTCTTCTACCATGATGATATTTTTCCTATATTTTCCTCTTGGAGAGGAAGTTGTCTACTCCCTATATCTTGACATGGAATTTTTTGGAGGCATAGTATTTTCTGCTTCAATTTATTCTTATATTACTCCATGAATGACCTTAACGTCTGAGGTTCCCTAGGTGAATTGATCACTGGTGAACTGCTGATATGGGATTCATTGATCGTTGTGGTTTTGGCATAGGTATAGGGTCTCCAAATTTCTTAGTCAAGCTTTTAGTTTTCCTTTTGATTGACATGGAGGGAGGGTCAAATTGGAAGAAAGTTGATGAATGGATAGGGTTTGGCAGTGACCTGTTTGGCATGGGAATTGCACTAGTTTTTTCATGAGCATCTCGTTTCTTGGCCCTCCATACCCTAGTTCTCCTGGAGTTGATACTACCAAACCCTTCCTCTGTCAGGAAATTATCCTAGGTGGCCCTTTTCTTTTTAAGGTGGTAGAAAATCAACATTTTAATTAAACCCCTATGATATAGGTTTTGCAAAGGATAGTTATTTATATTCTACAATTTTAAGGACATCTTGAGCAAGGATTTGTATAGGAAGTAGGGAAAGCTCATAGGTTTATCACCTGAAATATGAGCAATAAATCTCATTTAATAATGGTGGACAGAGGAGAACCTACCCTCACATGTAACTTAATGTTGCACAGTGGTGATCACATGTTTCCATTCAGCCTTAAAACATGAAATATGTGCAGTCAGATTCCATTTAACATTGGCATGTTAAGGTTTAAGGTAAAGACTTACTTCTGTGGGCAGCATTTTATTCTTGAACCATCGTTCACTGGTGGCCTAGGTTTGAGTAGCATGGGCTATGATGGCTTCAGAGATCTTGAAAGTCTTTCTCCCCAGATTTATCTTCTCCCCATCAAAGCTCTCGATAATGGCCTGAGCTAAAGCCACATTTTCACTAGAAATGTTTTGCAAAAACTTATACCATCCAGCTGACTTAAATTGAGGTTTGGCCCTAGCATCAAAAAACCTGGTGTTTGTATGTTGGGACCTATTTACATTCCCACCTTTTCCCATACTTCTCAATAGCTAGGCTTCTTCAAAACACATGGATTTTCAATCTTGGAGGCAAAACACTACATGGATCCTTGTTTTCCTACCTTGAAATGCTAAACTGGTTGTTGGAAGACGTGACTCCTGTTAGATGTAACTTCCACAGAGAACCTCGGTCAAGATAACATTGAACTTAACCCTTTGAAATTAAGCCTTTAGTTACGATATGGTTTAATGTCATGATTTGAAATCATTCAAATACGAGCTCCAAGTCACCCCATAACTCATAACACTCCATAGCATCATTTAATAATTGATACCTTGTACCATGATATCTGCTTCGTTTTAGTAGGGTAGCTATAGGTTAGCTGCATTGATAATATAGCCATTCATCTAAAAAATTCTCTTAAGTCAAAAAATAATTAATCTTATTAAAAATAATAATCATGCTTATAACATAGGAAGTCTTCAATCATCTACAAACACGAAATATCTTTTCTCTGAAAATCTTCTTTGCAACTCCTTATGCCTAAGAAATAGCTACCTTTACCTCTGTATTGTAATATAACCAAATTTTAGCGAAATAGCTGCATTTTTCACTGTGTTACCAATGGAAACAAGTTCATAAAGAAATAGCAACTCTTTTCACTGTGTTAGTAATGTGAGCTTCAATTTGGAGAAATAGCTTCCCTCCATTATATCATTGTGCTAACAATGAAACTTAAACAGAGGTAGCTATTATCATGGAAAGAGCAGCTATAATTTTATTACCAAAATGACCAATAGCCTTTGACACTAACCTAAGTTTAAATAGTGGTTTTAACTTCTTTTATGAACCTAAGACACTAATACCACCTATAAACTTAAAAGCATTTTGGTTTTGAGACTCTTTTTTGACTTTTATTGAAAATGACTCAAACTTCGACATAGGCTAGGACATAAGAAAATTTTAAAAATAGTGATACAATGGTAGTCAGACTATTAACGTTTACAATGCTAAAAGTGGCTAATATTGGGGATTAATTCCCCTGTGAGGCTTCAAGGAATGTAGACTCAATGCCTTAAAACTTTCAAAATTTAGAAGACTTCTGGAAATTATGACTAGGACTGACCTTTGACTGACTAGACTCAAGACTGATTATATTTACAGAAACAAGTACCATTGAGCATGGATTTTTATTGACACATCACCCTGGATAGTTAAAATCAAATGACTCAACTAACTTATCTAACAAGAAACTTTTTAATAAAATAACCATTAACTGGACCTCCAGTCAGTTGATCATCATCTAGATGCTTGAGTAGAAAAGTATTGTTTTCCAAAACTTGAGAAATTCTAAATGGCCCAAGCCAAAAATTTTCAAACTTACCATTCTTTCCATGGTCTTCCCTCCTGACATCACAGCGCAACAAAAAATCATTCTTCTAAAATAATTTTTTATTTTCTCTTTTGTCAAAAACAAATTTGACTTTCATCTGATATTTTTGTACTTTGTCCATTAGTGATTCTCTGATTTGATGTGTTTCTATTAGCTGCAGCATTCTCCTTTGAATTGGATCTTCATCGTCAATTTCCTCTTGCAGAAACTTCATAATAGGAAGAGCTAATTGAAAATACATTATAGCATCAATACCATATACAAGCCAAAAGGGAGACATTCCAATTGATTTTTTTCCACTTACCATGTCTGCCCAAAGAGCATGCACCAGCTGAGTGTCCTGATTTCTTTTATTTTCACGCAACATATTCTTAATGATTCTCACCAAGATTTTATTGGATGACTTGGCTAACCCATTACCTTGAGGGTAATAAGGTGTGGAATGAGTCAATTCAATACCATATTGCTGACAGAAGTTATGCATCTTAGTAGACTTAAAATCCATTGCATTATCAGCCACTAATTTTTGTGGACAAGCAAATCTATCCATAATGTTTTCCAACAGAAATTTGATTGTTACTGTATCATTGGCATTCCTCATTGGAACATATTCAATCTACTTAGTAAAATATTCTATAGATATAAGAATCCATCTATGTTGTCCTGATGAAAGTGGATGAATTCAACCGATGAATTCTAACCCCCACTGATGCAAAGGAACATCTATTGAAATAGGAATAACAAGTAATGGAAGCAGATTTTTTTTACCAACAAACTTGTGACATTCGACACAAGTCCTAACTTTGGCAAAAAAATCATAGAAAAGAGTTGGCCAGTAATAGCTAGCTCTTAAAATTTTGTTTGCAATGGCTTTCCAATAAAATTTCCTCCACAGACTCCTCCAGGTATTTCTAACATAATCTCCTGTGACTCAGCTTCATTTACACATCTCAATAAGACTCCTACGGGATCTTTCCAGTAAATATGGTCTTCTAAAATGCAATACTTAACAGCTTTCAATTTAAAATCTCTCCTTTTTCACTTCTCCATTTTAGGGGGACAGTTGAAATTTAACAAAAATTATACTATATCCTTAGCGCAGCTCGTTGGGCATGCACCTCGAGAGGTGTCTCGGGTTGCAGTTTAGGTTGTAGTGTAGCAAGTTTTTGCTCCAACTCTGCTTTGACAGCTTGTACTTCTGCCTTGGAGGCCTTCAACCTTTTCCTGCGATGCAGCAAAGGCAGGAATCACTTCCAGCATGTCTTCACATAGCCAGTCTATCATATGTTCTAATTCAGCTTGTTGCAAAACTATTGCAATGCATGCTTCCTGATCTTGGGTGGTTTTGGTAGCTTTGGCCACAATGGTTTGCTTTGCCTCACTTAGTTGTTGTTGGGTCTGCATTTCTCTGTGCTAGAGCTCATCGAATATGAATAAGTAAAGAGTGTGTAGCTGCTCACCCATTAATCTAGCAACATTGAGATTGACTGTGGAACATGCACGGACTTGCTCGCATAGGACCGGTGGTACTACTGTGAACGTCGTGCCTAGGAGTTAGAAAATCCTACTTTCGGTCATAGTGGCCAAGATTAAAACTATGGTTAGTTGGATCTCTTGAATCTTCTTTGCCTAGTTCACGCTTGCTTGAAGCATGTCTGCTTTGAGCTAGAACACCTGCAATCCTGACTGCAGAGCCTCCAGTGTAGCCTTATACTGATATTCTAGGGCATTCCATTGATCCTCGGAGGTCATCACGACAACATCTGTGATCTTATCCAGGTTTTCCTCTATTAAAATGACCTTCATGTCCTCGTTAGTATTATCGTCCTTGCACGTCTTCCACTACCCTTTGGGGGGGCTCGCGTGTGCGATTTGTTTCGTGTGGGGACTCCGTGCCCTCCCCACCAAGCCCTTCCCACGTCCCATTAATATTCTTTCTCGGCCCCATTGGTGGAATATTTGGGGGTGTCCTTAGTCGTCGGATTCTCCGTGGAGTGCACCTTAGTCTCCTTTGATGTACTGGGCATGAAATTATCTTTCAGGGCTGCGTCCTTTCCAAACGTTCATGTTATGATCACGATAGATTATTTGAAGCCAAGTTTCCATGTCAACGGCCAAGTTGTGACGACTTGATCGGTCTCCACCTCCGTGGCCATATACGGAAGGTTGTATCACACCTAATCTTTACGGGCCCTGATCTACATATTGTGCAGGGTGACATGAAATTCAATGATGTACTTGTATTTTTCATAGACTGCAGGTGAAAAGCATGGCCTGGAATGAATTTTTGTTGCTAGCGCATAGTCGAACAACACCCAAAACACCTTGTTCTCCTCAATGCACTTTGAATCTGTAGAATCTCAAAGGCTCACATACCGTGCCTTCACAGACATCCAAATTGAGCTCAGGGAGCACTGCATCATCAGGTGTCTCCCACCCAATCAAATAATGAACAGAAAAAACCATGAGTAACAGAATTTCTTTCCCTGGTCCTATGCTTTGGTCGGCATAGAAACGACCTCTTCAATGTTGGGGGTTACCTCAAACACATATTCAGACCCAAGTTCAACAAAGGCTGTAATAAGTGACGACTCGAAGGGGTTAGAAGTAGTCATCCTTGCTTGGAATATAAATTCAGGGTTGTTGCTGTCATAGGGGGTAGCTCACCCAGACATACAGATGGTGAAGTCACACAACACACATAATGCACAGTAAATCACAGGATGTAACAATTTCAGAAATAAAAGGAACCGATTATGACCTGCACCCCTATTTTTATAACCTTACATGAGTAAAAATGATCGGATTAGTATTAAATGCAACTTACCATCAAGGAAATGGTAAAAAATCCTCCCAGATCGCTGTATTAATTTCCAAATACCCGCTCAATTCAACGATAAAATCACTTTTTCACCCAGTTTTACTGTTCCAACAGCTAGTTTTTCTAGCTGTGCACTACCCATGTGCCTCCGTCGCACCTTTCTATGCCTCCTTACCTGCGGATTACTCTTGTGTGCCTATCCTACCTTCCTTTTCCTTTCCTTCCTTGTATGCATAGTAATCCTGATACAAATACTTTAGCCATATAGTCATTTGGTAGGTGTCAGGTTGTCCGTATAAGGTTTGAGATGTCTTCCATTAACGTACCCGGGCAGGTAATCTCCGCACAGTGTATCCAACCTGACCACACCACCATCTATAATCTCTTTCACTATGTATGGAGCCAACCAGTGCTTTCAGAATTTTTTTGGGTGGCACGCAAACTAGCTGTCATAAAGCAACACCAATTCATCTTCCTTGAATACCTTCTGTCAGATGTGTTGATCATGCCAAGTTTTTTCTCAAGCCTTCTGAACCTACTGGTGGAAGTTAGCAATGAATCGATCCTTTTCTGGGGAAACTAACTGCGCCAAGTGTTCCTCCATGATGTCAAGATATGCCATGTTTGTAAAAGTGGTAATGTGCAGGCTAGGGACAATATATTCCATGGGAATGATGGCCTCCTTCCCATAGACCATCCTTAAAGGAGTTTTCCTGGTCAGTTTCTTGCAAGTGGTCCTATAGGCCAAGAGCACTGAGGTGATGCGCACGTCCCAATCACTTCAATCAACATTATAGACCTTAGTGAGCACATGTTCCAAAATTTTGTTGAAAGCTTCCACTACCCCATTAGCCTGTGGGTGATATCGAGTACTCTTTACATGATGGATCTGAAATTCTTCAGTCAAAGCTTCAATTGTTTCATTAAGAAAATGCGTATCTCTATCACTCATTAAGATCTTTGTGCAGACAAACCTAGTCAGAATATGCTCAAATATGAAGTGCATAGTGATATCTGTAGTAAAATCCTTCACAACCTTCGCTTCTGCCCATATGGTTACATAATCAGTTGCAGTAATGATGTAGATTACACCTGTCTTCTTTCTTATGGGATTGATGGGTCCTACAAAATATATGGTACATTTGTCGAATGCCTGAAAATCCATATGTGGTTGCAGGGGCATCTCATCTCAGTGCGAAGGTTTCCCTATTCGTTTATTCCTTGGCATGCATCACAGGCTCGACAGTATGTGTGGGCATCGCTATGCAATTTGGGCCACCACAAGCCAACCCTCAGCACCTTATGTGCAGTTTATTTTCCTTCATAGTGACCTTTGCTACCCCTCCATGGGCTTCAACCAAGATAGATTGTCTCTCATGCTCTAATACATACCTCTACAATACCTCATATGCTCCCAACTTGTATAATTTTCTGGAATTTATCATGAAATCAGCTGCGCAGGCCACCAAATTTTTTTTCTATTGCACTGAATAATCTGTAGGTGCCATCCCTGTGGTCAAGAAATGAATAATATCTACAAAGTGCTCACCAACCACCTTGATAGCAAAATATGTGCATCTGGTAACCCTTCTTCTAGATTATTTGGCTCTTCCCCACTCTCAATCTAAGACAAGTGATCAGGTCTAGCATTCAGTCTCCTGGGCTTCACAATAACTTCAAAATCATACTCCTGGAATAGCAATAACCATCTACAAATCTTCCCCTGCAACACAGGCTTATTGACCAGGTATTTTAAGGTCGAATGATCAATGAACATCTTGAAGTGTCATCCCAGTAGATAGTGATTGTATTTCTACAGGGCATATACCATTTCCAATCCTTCCCGCTCAGTAGTAGAGTAGTTACGCTCTGCGCTATAGATTTTCCTGCTAGAAAATGCAATCAAGTGATCAATGTCTCCTTCTCCTGGTTGCCCTAAGATATCTCCCAGGCTATCCCTGATGCATCCACATGTAGATGCCATACCTTCGCCCAATCTAGAAATATTAGAATAGGCGCAGTGACCATATTTTCCTTCAGCAGCTCAAAACTCTTCTAACACTCCTCATCCTAGAAAAAGGATACAACCTTATTTAGCATCTTTTCCATTGGTGCAGTGATCAGGGCATACCCTTGAATAAACTTCCTATAGTAACTGGTGTGCCCTAAGATGGAGCGCAGCTGTTTCTCAGTGATGGGGATTGATAAATTGATGATAACTACAATATTGGTTGGGTCAACCATCAATCCATGTTGACACACAACGTGCCCCCACAAAATCCAAAATCGTATGCAAAGTATGCCTCAAAAAAATAATTTTCCCAAAAAATGACTGCATTTTTTTTTTATTCCTTGGCAAACCAATCTTCTGAATAACTTCTACTCTCCCTTTATCAATACAGATACCACTTTCTGTCACAATATGTCTCAATAATTTTCCTTCTTGAACAATAAAGGATGACTTCTTTTGGTTCAAGGACAAACCAAATTTTTTGCATTTGTCAAAAACTTGTTTCAAATATTTCAAATGATCTTCATCAAATTTTCAATAGACTGTAATGTCATCCAAATACATGAATAAAAAACTATCTTTTTCTCCCGCAAAGGCAATATCCATTTCCCGCTGAAATGTTGTACCTATGTTCATTAGACCAAATGGAATTTTGTTGCACATGAATGTCCCCCAAGGTGTAGTATGTTGTCTCTTCTCTGGCTTATCTGTTAACTGAAATCTTATTATAGCATAAAAATCCATTTATCATTGAAAATATTATGGAGCCTACAACTTTCTTCAAAATATAATCCATTTGGGTAATGGATAGTTATCCTTCAATGAACACTAGTTCAGATTGTGAAAATTGGCACAAATTCTTATTTTTCCATTCTTTTTCCAAATCAGGACTACATTAGCTACCCAATTAGAAAATCTTAAAGGTAAAATTATTTTTTCTTCCCATAATTTTCTAATTTCTTTCTCAATGATAGGAAGCAGCATGGGATTGATATGCCTTATTTTTTGTGCTACAGGCTTTGCATCTACTTTCAGAGGAATTTTGTGCTCCATTATACCTCTATCATAGGTCTTCAATTCACTGTAGGATCATGAAAAAATATATGCATATTGTTTCAGCATTTTAATATATTTTGTTCTAGCTTCTAGAGAAAGAAATTTATAAACTTTAACCAATTTTGGTTGATCTTCTCTACCAATATTATAGTCAATTGTACTCTCTCCATAAACTTTATTTTCAAGCTTTAGAAAGACATCATTATTGTCAAACAACCTTTCTAAAGGAACCAAGATTTTAGGAATATATTTAGTTTTCAGATCTATAATGTCCTTCGCATCCATGGTTTTCTTAAAAGTTTTATTTTTTTTATTTTCAACAATGTCCTGCTCATCATCAATTTGAATGTTTTCAAACTCTTTGACGGACTCCAAAAATTTATAAATTTCCTTTTCATCCTCAAATACTTGCCAATATTTGATGTTATCAGGAATAGAATGTCTATTTTTAATTTGAACATCATATGTTGCCTTGACATCAAGAGGAACTTTGAAATTACTAGCAGCAATAGCTAGTGAATCAACCATTTGATTTTCCTCTCTAGTGACAAAATTCACATTAAATGCTGAAAAATAATGCTCAATCAAGTCCCACACTTCATTCCTATAATTCTTCAATTTGGAATTTTTCACTTGGTAGTTGTTTCTCACCTGCTTTATCACCAATTCTGAATCACCAAAAGCAACTAGTTGCTCATCTCCCAAGACTTTCATTGCCTTCATAACCAGCACAAGCGCCTCATATTCAGCAGCGTTATTAGTGGTTGAAAATTGTAGTTTATATGATATATTTACCCTTTGCTGAGTGGGAGAAATGAGGACTACACCGGCTCCTGATCCTTCTCTTGATGAGGCTCCATCAAAGTAAAATTTCTAAATCTGTCCTCCCTCTAAATTTTGCTCATTTGTACCTTGGAAATGTTGTTTTTCACTAATTTCAGGCTGGAAATTGTTATCATCAATAGCAAGGTATAATATGGATGACCCAAATTCCTTCTCTTTAGCATATATAGGATGATTTTAAGGATTATGTTGATCATTGAAGATGTAGGCCATTTGGGTTTCCATATACAACCTTCTGAGATCCTCTCCAAACACTAGGATTGTGGCATATGACATATCGATCTGAAGGGTGTCTCCCAATTTCTTAGACCAAGATCTGGAAAGCAACATCCCAAATCTAGAAGGTATGTCTGCAACTACAATGTTCATCACTAACATTTTCATAGATAGTTGGGTAAGAGAAACAAAAAAGTATTTAATCACTCCAAAACACTTGAATTTTTTGGAATCAAAGGTGTATAGGTCATGGTATTGCTTAGTTATTTCTAATCCTAATTCATCCATCACTTTCTTTGGCATTAGATTGTGAGAAGCCCCAAACTCTAATAGACAATTATGCAACAATTTGTCATGTATATTGAATGAGAGGTAGAAAGGTAGTGAATTATCATCATTTTTTCTTGGACATGGTAGCCTAGATAAATAGTAGGATGTTCATCCTCAAGATTGATTGAATCAAGAGTGAGAGGTGGTTGTAAGAGACTTTTGAAAGGCTCTTTGTATGCTTGATTTTTCAAAAATTCCAGAAGTGGGACAGGAATATTATTTTATTCAGTTTTGATTTGAAACTGAAATAAATTGGAGCTAATTCTTTATTTTATGTAGAAAATTTCATAATTGGGGCAAAATTTTGAGGTGGAGAAACATCAATGACTTTGGCCTTTTGTTTGGCAGCTTATTTGTCAGAATCTGATTTTTGTTGAGGTTGCTGAACAAGACCTTTAGACCTCAGAGAATATTTTCTATTTTGAGCTTCTTATTGTTTGTTATCATTTTTTTCATAAATTTGGCCATTCTCATCACCTGAGAACAAATATATCCTTGATTGGTGTTAGTGTGAATTCTAATTGCAAGCGTATGAAAAACGCTCACTTTAGTTGTGCATAACAAATAGCCCTAACATCAAATGTGGTTGTTAATTTCCTTAGATCTACAGTAGCTGATCAGAATAAATGCTACACAAATCCAGATCTATGTAGTTAAATACATTAAACAACGAAAATAAAAAATAAATTCTCCATACATCCAATAGACAAGACAAGAATTTATAAAGAATTTTATGCATTATGACACCTGGGAAGGGAACACAGAAATATGTTACCAGTCACCCTCAATGGGAAGGGAACATAGAAAGATATCTCTCTCTTGATGGTGCAGAAAACCTAGACAAAATAGAACTCAAAGGGAGCTCACAAGCAAAAGTAGAAACAAATATGACAATGATGGAGGATCAAATTCAAACCAAAATTATAGAGCAAAAGGTGATAAAAAAGGTGATGAATGAATTGAAAACTATTCTATTTATAACAAAATATTGAGTTAGTTTAGATAATGGTGCATAGTTAAAATATTATTAACCAAATCTAGATCCAACTTACTTGGAATATTTTATTATTTTTGGTGGAGGGAAAAGGAATTTAGAGTTGGTTAAATCCATTTATTTAGAAATAATAAATAAATAAATGATTTATTTATTGTTTCAACGATGAGGTTAAGGAATAATTAAATAAATAATTATTTAGTCAATTATTTATAAATGATTTAGTCAAATTTAACAAGGAATATTATTAAATAATGATTTAAATAATTATTCCTAGAGAATAATAAGATAAATAATAATCTATCTAATTAATTCTCATGTTTTGGGTTAAATATGACCAAGAATGTTAATTAAACAGTGGTTTAGTTAATTGTCCCTAGAGGAAAATAAAAAAATAAGGATTTTTTTAATTATTCATCATGGGGTTTCCTATTTAGACCATAAATAATTTAATAAATTATGGTTTATTAAATTATTTCTCATAGTGAAAGCAATTTTACTATGGTAAAAACTGTCTTACATGGTGTACTTTATTCTCTCTAATAGTAACAGGTTAGATGACCAAAAATGGTGTAACAACTGGTCTTCATATTCTTGCAAAGTCAAACAAGTTGATTGTGATGTTTCTCCTACAAGATTTGTTTCTTCATTTTATTACTCGTGTTATTTTTGCTCTTCTTCAGCAAAATTATTCAAAGGAGGTTGAACATTTTGATCATCAACATCCCTCCTTGGGCGCTGTAAAATTTTTTGAGGCTGAAAAGGTCTTCTGATGGGAGCATGATTTCTATTGGCCTCATTTTGATTGGCTCTAGCAGCTGGATTGTTTTCTAACTTCAGTTTTTTCATCTTAGAGGCAAGTTCCTTGATCAAATTGGACATTTGATCCATCTTTTCTTCTGTTGTAAAATTTTTAGAGGAAGAAGGTTTTTCTTCTTTCATTTTCTTTTTTCCTTTTGCTACTTTCTCCTCTTCCATTTTCAATTTATTTGAAGCCATAATATTAGACTACACTCCAATTGAAGCCTCTTGCATATCCATCAATTTTTGTGCTTTCTCAGCCCCTAACCATAAAGAAAAATCATAATCTAAACCCATGGAAAAAGTTATTATAGTTTTAGTTTTTGGGTATGTGTTATATTCTTTCCACGACTAATCACGGGTGGGGGGGTAAGAGGGAGGGCGATAGCGCCCCCCCCCCCCCCCCTTTGCACTGGGTGCAACGGGGTGGTCACAGGGGGGGTGGTCGCCCCCCCCCCCCTGTCGGGGACTGGGGCAGTGCCCCTGCGAAAATTTTTTGGTCCTTAATTTCCAGTGGGCGATCTGCGCCCATGGTTTTGTGCATGGTTTTACACATGGTTTTGGGGTATGATGGTTTTCGGCCCCTAGTATTTTTGTAGATCCAGTCAAGGGAACTACAATTATGTTATAATCCAGGGTTAATGGATTAGGGTGTATGTATTCTTTGGCATGTATATATATGTATTGTAACACTAAAAGGAATATAATGAAAATCAAGCTGGTCATCCCGAATTGGGATCGAGGGGAAAATCTATGTGTTTATCTGTTTTATGTTTTATGCTCTCACTATTGTTTATTTTCTGTTATAAGATTCGTGTGTAGATAATTTATGTTCATGGTTAAAACCTACATTAGTCTTAGGAGACTTAATTTCTTCAGGAATTTTCTGATAAATTTATTAAACCTCTTTGTAAAATTAGCCATTGACTCATCTGTCTTATTTTTTAGAATTCCAAACTTTGTAAGGTAGTACACATAGTCTTTCCTATCACCCCATTGTTTCACAAATAATTCCTCCAATTCATTTATTTTTTTTATTGCTTTTGGTGGCAGACTTCTAAACCATTTATGAGCTTCTCCATGCAAGCTCTAAACAAAGATTCTTGACCATGCATCTTCATGTTCAATGTTCTAGTTATCAGCATAACTATAGAAAGCAAATAAATTTTCCTCAACAGAAATTCCTTCTCCCTCCTAGGTGTATTTTGGAATATATTTCAGGTAATCCCCTTAAGGAAGAGGATGTAAAGGTTTAGGAAGAGAAAGTGGTGCATATCTTGCAGCCACTATCAGTTGCATCCTTGTAAGGGTAGGTTGAACCATGGTTTTCTAATGTAAAATTGATGGATGACCGGTTTATGTAGCTGTTTGAGAATTAGGAATTACAATTTTTGGACTTTGAATTCGATTTGGGACAGTAGAAAATTGGAAATATTGGGATAATTCTTCAAGTTTTGGGACTGAAAACAGTGGATTTTCAAAGAGTTGAACGGAGGAGGTCTTGAATTCAACTTCTACAGAAGAATCAAATTCAAATATTGTCTCTTGAGGGGATGAGGTAAATTCAACTTTATTTTGTTGAGCTAGAAAAACATATAAGTTGAAAGTGAGGCCTTCAAGAACACTCCCTTCTAGTGGATGAGAAGAGGATGACCCAACAGCTGGATTTCGAGACAAAGGAAAATAATCTTGCTGAGGGGTAATAAAAGACTGATATTCAGGATGAGTTTGAAGGAAATTTAGAATGGTTTTAAAATCTTCTTTGGTCAAAACATCCCTATCGACAAAAGCTGCAATTTCCAATACTTGTTCTAACTCCCCTTATGTCAGCACAAAATCTTCTGATTCCTTATTGACACTTAAAACCTTTTTTTTTCCTCTTTGACTGGAATAGTACTTATCTGTAATGTTCCTTTTTCAGGAATGTCAGCAATCAGCAATCTATTCCAGAGATTGGCTAAAGGGGAATTTACCAGATATGTCACCTTCTCAAGGAATTGTGAGATCTGGAGGCTATCTGACCCTTTTCAAACTTTGTCTATAGATCTTCTTGAAGAATCCCACTCAAAAGTGAGCTACAACAATATATGAACAAATACATGAAGAGAAAACTTGCTTCAATCTCAGAAAATGATAGAAGAACTCATAGCCATTGTATTAGCTCATAGCAGCAAAGTAGGTGTACAACATCTTGAGGGAAAGAGAACTCAAGAGAGGGAATGATCAAACTCAAACAACAACTACATGAAAGCATGAAATACACTGCTGCATAAAATGCCCTAGCTATGACTGCGCGGTCTTATGGAGACAGTGCTACATACAAATGTGAAATATGATGATATTGCAATATAGCTCAAGAAATGAGGGGGAGTGTACTCTCAACCCCTAAAACCAATAATACAATGATGATACAACAATCCTCAAGAAGATTGGCTACACTAGATGCATAGAATGGAAAGATACCAAAATGTCAGAGTTGTTGGGTAGCAGCAGCAACTCATAATCAAAATGGAAGGAGATGGTAGAATCTGCTCTACAATCTGAATCAATCTCCTCCAAAATATTTCCAGAGTGCAAGGCTGATCCCGACGCTGCAATTCTCCTCCTCTACTGTGATGGTGCAAACCCCCACTACAGACTAACTCTGAAATAATGTAATATATGGAAGGGATTGCGCTGATGAAGATGGGAGAAAGCTTGGCCTGCTGCAAAAATCTGAAAATGAGCTCAATAACACTCCTTAATGATATCTCTACAAAATGGAGACTCTTTCTCTGCAAATCAAGTCCCGAAGTGATGTGGTGGAAGCCTCCACTACAACCCTGCCAACACAATGTCTTCTTTTTGCAAGAATAAAGTTGTGATGGAAGAGAATGCTTTGGCCTTGAGCCAAGATGTGGAGAAAGCTAAAGATCAATTCCTCAAGAGGCCTCTCATGAGGAGGAAGGAATTCTAAATAGGAATTCCCCAAGCAACTCTGCTAAACAGCAGGAGTATGCTCCTTATCTCTCAAGACAATGAAATCAATAATCCATTCATGAGCAAAAATGCTTGTCTTGCCCTCCTCTTATACAATTGTGAGCTCCCTCTCCATGGGCCCCACTTCATTAGGGTTTTCCTTCTCAAGGAATCTTCCCTCCTTCTCTATTGTGTTGTACCACAATGTTCTTTCCACCTCATAGCCTACGCAGTTTGACTTTGGTCAACTTGACCTAACCACTTTGCAAAATAGCCCCTTTTCACCCATGGAGGTGTGAAATCAAATTCAAAAATGATCCCTTCTCATAATATCAGGGATTTTATTGTGATTTTCATTATTCATGGGTATCCTTACCCATTTATTCTCCTCCTATGTGAAATTAGCAAAAATTAATGTTCCAATTATCTGCAAGAAAATTTTGGAACATTACAGTCCTCCCCTCCTAGATGTTGCTTGTCCTCAAGCAACTGCAAGGACAGAACCGGAAATCCTCTTCTCAAAGCATGGATTCTATGAAGTGTTTGAGGAACATCTTCCTCACGTGGATCCTCCATATCCAAGCTATGAGTCATGCAAAATGAGTCACCTTCCAACTAGGAAACTCTTGAAAATTCTGAACATGGTAAGCTTCATGGCCCACCCCACGCTTTCCTATTCTCCACTCATGATAAATGTGGAGTTCAACCTAAACTCGAGCTGCAATAATGTTGCCTTCAAGAGGCAAGATGAAGTCTAGATCCCCAAGGACCTCTCCTCCAATGCTGCAAATCAATCTAGCCCAAATCATCTCATATGTGATGACTTGGATTTCATCATCATATGGAATCCAAACAATCATATGGTTCACCTCATGGAAAAACAAATGGCTGAACATGGTGACCATATCATCTCCCATACTCCCCTTGGAGCATGAGCTGCAAAAACAATGTAGGTCCCTCCTCCCAAAGGGCACATCCACCCAATGAGGTCCTTCCTCCTCATGACACATATGGGGTTTTCGCTGATATATGGCTGCAATAAAATGGCCTCCCAGAGAGACCCAAGCCACCCCATCAAACATGTAAACCATTAAATGCCTCCTCCAAAAATTTAGGCTCTCTAAATAGCTCCTCCCATATGAAGGAAAGAGGTGAAGCCTGGCAATCATGCACTGCCCATTATTTCCCTAGAAACTTACACCATGCAAAGTAGGGAGAATCATACTCCCAATGGGCATCTCCAACTCATATCCCACTTTCCAAACAAAGCTCCCCATGTAAAAAGAAAAATCAGCAACACATGGAAGAAAGAACAAATAGGAACAAGTTGTCATATGACAACTAGAAAGTGGATCATAGTTCCACTCATGGAACCTGTGTAGTGCACTCACCACCTGCATCAAAACAGAAAACAACAAGTGCTTTTCTAGCCACTTGTTTGCTGCCACAATCATCTCATAATATGGAAACATGAACATAAAATATGGTGTCAATAGCTCCCACCAAGAATCATGTGGCTTCCCCCGCAGTCCACCCATGAGACATCCAATCTCAATGATACAAATGGCTCCAAGTACATCATCATATAAAACATGAGAAAGGATGATCCTCCTCAATTCCACATGCTGATCATATAGAGTAAAGGAAGGAAAATAATAATACATATGTATACCTCCTCTACCGGGTACTCTGGTCATTGAGCTAAAATGGCTCAATTGAAAGTTCTCCCTTACTCCCAATGAGTAGGAAGGTGGCTGTGACATCCTCATCATCATCATCCAGGCTATGAATATCTCCATATGTTGATATATATCCTACTGGATGCCCTCCCAAATGAACTCCTCTACCAAGGTAAGATATGCATCATGATGCATGGAAAATAAGTCCCCCTGTGCTGCAAGTAGCATCTTCTCCTTGAGAATAGAGGCTCTAGTCAAGAAGACTCTGCTATGTGAGTGGATGACCATATCCTCTACCATATATCTATCATCTCTCTCTGGGTCATCAAGCATACTTCAAGCACCAAGATCCTTGGACTACCCCACTAAGAGTGAAGATCTTCAGTAAGGATCAATCCTCCTAAGAGACAGTGATGGTGATCTGGCATGTGTATCTCTCCTCCTGCTGCTGTCTACTACCTTGACATCCCTCATGCCAAATTTTTCCTCCAAACTCTTCACCTCTCCAAAATCCAAGAGCAGTGAATCCCACAACATGATGCCTCTCATCAATGATAGATCTGGTGGTCTCCCTGGTGGTATGCCCCTATGCAATGAGACATCAATGAAAAGAGTGGACTGTACATATGGTTGGGAAACCTTGCCCTTACTCTCCCTACGTAGTACATCCTTTCTCCTCTTTTCCTTAAATTTCTAGAATTGAAAAGGGTGTATGCCTCTCATCACATGATGTTGCTCTTTCTCTCCTCCTCCTTATTCCAGCTGCAAAATGGGACAATCATGCTGCTCACTGATTGTGCTTGGACCTCCATGTATGAGATCGTGGGGACCTTCCTGCAAAGATGCAAGAATCCCTCTTATTGGAGCATTTTCACCTCCTTCCTCTGCATGAGGTACTAGATCATCTCTATTATTGACAGTGTTGTTGCCCTTCCCCTCATCAACATATGTGGGCAACTCCTCCAAAATGAGATCCTCTCTTGAAAGAGAGACCTCCATGACTCCTTGTGCCAAAATACAAGATGAAGTTATTACCTCTAATAAAGAAACATGCAAGATATCAGCCTCCTCTAAGGATTTCTGAAGTGATCTTGAGCCCATGAATTCCTCCATCACATGCAAGGGTTTTTTTTTTCTAGCAATGTTTGTTTCATCCACATGTGTTTCAGATTTCTTCCCACCAAATTTTTCCATAAAAGCCCTAATGAACATTACATAGGAAGAATTATTTTCATTTTTCAAAGAAAAATACTCAAATAACCACCATCCATGAACCTTACCTCCAAATTGTAGCGATGCTACTCTGATAGCTTCCTCTTCAGAAATCTGATGCTGCGGCAGAAAGGTGTCTAGCTCTTTTACCCATGCTTTGGCTGAAAGTGTAGGGGACCCATCAAAGATAGATAGAAGAAATATATCCACATTATGCTACTTGCTCCTCCCTACCATGACCTTGAAAAACTCCAGGAAAGAGATGTGATATCTAAACTTTTGAGTTTGAGATTCATACTCATTTAAGAAACCACTAAGAGTTCCCTTCTCCGGTATGCCTTCTTCTTATTTTCTTCTCATGGCAAAGCTAGCCATGTGACTGCGTTGTACCCCATGGTGTGTAGCTTCATGCTCACACTCCTCATGGGAAAATCTAGAGTTGGCCCTTGATTCAGCCCTTTTATTTTCTTCTCCAAAAGATGGAGTCTTTTTCTTGCTTATTTCTTAGTCTCCTTGATGAGAATAGGAAGTGCAGGGTTCTTCCTCTTCTCCTTGCTTCTCCTCCTTGGAGATGTTCTTCTTTGCTCTAAAAATGGATGAGATAAAGCTCATCTTCTTCATATTTCTTTCTTCTTCTTTCTTGGGCTTGAAGGCCACAGGCTAAGCCAAGAAAGGTGCTTTGATACCACTGTAATGTTCCTTTTTCAGGAATTTCAGCAATTAGAAATCTATTGTAGAGATTGAATGAAGGGGAATTTACTGGATATGTCACCTTCTTAATGAAGTGTAGGATCAAGAGGCTATCTGGCCCTTTTCAGATTCTGTCTATAGAGCTTCTTGAATAATCCCACTCAAAAGTGAGCTACAGCAATATATGAACAAATACATGAAGAGAAAACTTGCTTCAATCTCAATAAATGATAGAAGAACTCATAGCCATTGTATTAGCTCATAGCAGCAAAGTAAGTGTACAACATCTTGATGGAAAGAGCACTCAAGAGAGGGAATGATCAACCTCAAAGAACAAGTACATGAAAGCATTAAATACACTATTGCATAAAATGTCATAGCTATGACTACGCGGTCTTATGGAGACACTACTACATACAAATGTGAAATATGATTATATTTCAATATAGCTCAAGAAATTAGGGGGAATGTACTCTCAACCCCTAAAAAAAATAATACAATGATGATACAACAATCCACAAGAGGATTGGCTACACTAGATGCATAGAATGGAAAAATACAAAAATGCCGGAGTTGTTGGGTAGCAGCAGCAACTCATAATCAAAATGGAAGGAGATGGTAGAATCTACTCTACAATATGAATAAATCTCCTCCAAATGATTTTCGGATTGTAAGGCTGATCCCAACACTGGAAATCTCCTCCTCCAATGTGATGGTGCAAACCCCCACTGCAGACTAACTCTGAAATAACACAGTCTATGTAAGGGACTGCGCTGATGAAGATAGAAGAAAGCTTGGCCTGCTGCCAAAATTTGCAAATGAGCTCAATAACACTGCTCAATGATATCTCCACTAAATGGATACTCCTTTCTCTACAAATCAACTCCCGGAGTGATGTGGTGGAAGCCTCCACTGCAACCCCAACAACACAATGTCTTCTTGCTGCAAGAATAACGTTGTGATGGAAGAGAATGCTTTGTCCTTGAGCCAAGATGTGGAGAAATTTGAAGACCAATTCCTCAAGAGGCTTCTCATGAGGAGGAAGGAATCCTAAATAGGAATTCCCCTAGCAACTTTGCTAAACAGTAGGAGTATGCTCTTTGTCTCTCAAGACAACGAAATCAATAATCCATTCATGAGAAAATATTGTTGTCTTGCCCTCCTCTTATACAATTGTGAGCTCCCTCTCCATGGGCCCCACTTCATTAGGGTTTTCCTTCTCAAGGAATCTTCCCTCCTTCTCTATTGTGTTGTACCACAATATGCTTTCCACCTCATAGCCTGCGCAGTTTGACTTTGGTCAACTTGACCTAGCCACTTTGCAAAATAGCCCCTTTTCACCCATGGAGGTGTGAAATCAAATTCAAAAATGATCCCTTCTCATAATATGAGGGATTTTATTGTGCTTTTCATTATTCATGGGTCTCCTTACCCATTTATTCTCCTCCTATGTGAAATTAGAAAAAATTAATGTTCCAATTATCTGCATGAAAATTTTGGAACATTACATTATCTCAGATTTATTAAATGATGAGTGAGAAAAAATTTCAGTTGAACCTAGGTTAACACCATTTACTTTATTAGGGAAGCATTTTCAACTTGAGAATTTTCAGTAGAATCTTTAATATTCCAAAATTAGCATGCAGCTAATTGGAATATTGATTTTTGTTTTTATCACCTAACAGCTTAATAAATGGGTAAGGAGGCCCATGCATGTTGAAAATATGAATAAAACCTCTATAATGTGAAAAGGGATAGTCATAGGAGCTGGATTTCACACCCTCATATGTGAACAGGATCATTTGCATGTGGACAAGGTCAAGTTTAACCAAGTCAACAGCGCTGGGATAGGAGGTGGAGAACACTTGGAGAGACAACATAGTATGAATGGGAGGGAGATTACTTGGTGGAGGAAACCCTAATGAGTGGGACCCATGGTGAGAGGGCTTCCATTTGTTTAAAATGACAGCAAGGCATCCATTTTTATTCATGTTATGTATTATTTATTTCTTGGTCTATTCAGACTTTGTGCATTCTCCTGTTATTTAGCAGAGTTGCAGTGTTGCTTAGCACAAGGCATTCCTGGTTAGGAATTCCTTCTCGTTCCAAGAGATGCCTCTTGAAGGAGCTTGTTCTTCATTTCTCCACATTCAGGCTTGAGGCCAACCATCCTCATTCAACTATAGTGTAGTTTCAGGAATTATATAGCTCATACAATGTTGGGAGTGAAGATCTAAGATCCCAAATACTATTTCAAGGCAATCCTGGAAGGATTGGCTGAAATATGTTGCAGTGGAGGTTACTAAACACCACTTCTAGAGCTTGTTTTTCAGGGGAGGAAGCTTTCTTCCCTTTCTAGGATCAGTGATGAATCTGGAATCTGGAAGTGATGAAGATGGGAAGGAGTTTGCAAAAATCCTTCTAAAATCCATGCAAGATCTTTCTAGAGAAATCAGAGATATGATAGTGGACAAGATCAAGGAATATCCTAGGAGATTTCACCCTAGAGAAAGCTCTAGCATGACTCACCACTAGAATGATCAACCAATGAACCAGCCACAAGATCCAAAATGCTCTACTATGCCTACTTTCTTAGTTGTGGAGAATGAAGGGCCTCATGAGAAAGCATCCCTTGAAGACTACTTTGAATAATATGAGTCTCAGAATCATAGATTCAAGGACCACTTGAGTTTTCAAGAGTTTTGTCACCTCAAGGACAAAAGAAGACCAAGGCATTAATATAGATATGGTGGATTCACACATAATCATGATCGACATCACTCTAAGGGCAGATTCTTTTTACCCAAGTTTGATGGGTCATCCACTAGTTCTGCCAAAGCATGGGTAGAAAAGTTGGATATCTACTTTCAGTTGAACAAAGTCCCTGAGATGGAAGCTATCAATATTGCAGCACTGCACTTTGAAGGGGAAGCACACAACTGGTGGTTCCATGGGTTGTCTACATTGGACCATGCCAATATGACTTCCTATTATGAGTTTACTAGAAGACTGGTGGAGAGGTTTGACAGAAAGGATCCAAAAGCACATTTCATGAGCCTTTCAAAGTTGAAGCAGTCAGGTAATGCAGAGTCTTATATCTATGAATTTCTAAGATTATCTATTATGGTCCTTGATCTGTCTACAACAAGGAGGGTGTACATGTTCATCGATGGCTTGGATGAACCTCTGCATGGGTTGGTTAAATCTACCAAGCCCATTACCTTTCATGATGCCATTGAGAGGGCTAGAGACCTTCAAGATGCCTTTCCAAAGGCAAAGGAGAACTTTCAGAATAAGCCCTCTTTTCCTTCTAAAGGAAAGGAAGAGAAAGCTTCTCCTTCCAAGGAGAGCTCATACAATAAGCCTCTTGATGATGAAGTTCGGAAAGATCTAAGAAGGAGGAAGCTATGCTTCACTTGCCAAGAACCATGGGTACCTGGAAATAGATGTGTTGTTGGTAAAGCACATTACATAGAGGCCTTCTTAGATCTTGAAGAAGATAAAGATGATGAGCCAAGGAGGACTCACAGCGCTGACAATGTCGGAGGAGATTCAACACCTTCAGGAGATGAGAATGGAGCATTTGCTCCTATTGTAAGAACTCTTGCACTCTTGAAGGGAGTACCTAAGTACTTAAGAGTTCAAGGGTCAATCATGAATCAGAGGGTTTCTGTATTGATTGACAGTGGGGCTACCCACAATTTCATTGATGCCCATCTTGTGCAAAGGAGGGCAATACCCACTGATACTTTTGAGGGATTCTCTATTTTGGTCCTAGGAGATAGAACAATGCAATGCATGCATTATGTTCCATCACTTTCAGTCACTATGGGATCCTATACTTTGGTGGATCACTTCTTTGTAGTTGACATACCAGACACCAATGTTATTTTGGGTGTTCAATGGTTGATTACATTGGGGAAAGTCAAATTTAATTGGGACGCTTTACAAATGGAATGGGTGGACAAGAAGATTGGTGCTCTTCAAATAATCAAATGCATGCATACTTACCCCTCACACAACACTTCCACACAAAAAACAGAGATGGATTTGTGCAGTGGAAGCAAGGACCTCACTGGCCCTTCTCTCATGTTCATGAGATTTCTGCAAGGGACACTCTTATCTAGTGGAAAACTACCTGGGAGGCCACCTTATTCAGTTTTGGTGAGAAATATCTCACTACGTGATGCTCCAAAATCAGATACATGAGGGATGGGAGCATTAGAAGACATAGCTACAGTGCTGGAAGGCTCGGGCAGGCACAAGAAGGAGAGATATTTTCCTCTCTCATCATCCTCACCCACCTTCATTTCTGATTTTGTGTTGTTAGAGGAGAAGGAGGGAAGGTATTTCCTTCCTACTTGTACCTTTGGCATAAGAAATGTCAAAGATGACGATGACCACATGAAAAATTCTCTTCATAAGAGATCATCAGCGCTGTCACTATGGAGGATAGATCCATATTGGAACTCCCAGCTGTTGGTGGAGTATTCATAGGATATTTTCACTTGCATGATATTGGATGACCAATTGCATGAGGAGGGATATTCAGTTAGAGATGGGGTCATCTACTACCATGTTATAATCTTCTTATCTAGAGCTTCCAAGCTCAAGGAGAATTTGCTACAAGCAGCTCATAGAGATTTCATTTTCAGCCACACTTTTTCTAAGAGGACATACCACACCATCATGGAGGGGTATTTTTTCGAAGGCTTTGAGGAGGAGATGTATCAGCATATGAGGATATGCATGGTTCATGTGGAGATGGAGGAGATACATAACTCTTTGGGAGAGATAGCACAGCCACCTCTTTTCTCTCATAGAATGAGAGGAGAATCATCTATGAGCCACTCCATTTGTATGAGCAAGACATATGGTAAGGGTATTTTTTGTTTGCATGATGACTTGTATAATATATATATGCATCCCTTAACCACATATGTGTAGGCCTTTTCTCAAAGGAGGAGAATTCTTTCTTTTATACCTCATGGTTTGCTTGCGGCCATGAGCATTATTGGTGACCACTCCCTAAGAGTACTTGGGGAGGAGAATTTTTTTGGAGAGAATACTTACATTGCACCATAGATCATTCACTTTCTCCAAACACATTAGGAGAGTGGGGCAGCAAGCAAGTGGTTGAGAAACCACACTTTTTTTCATTCTCTATTGCATTTTAGGGTCAAACTATGTTGGTTACATTTGAGGGACCATTGTCCTTCTCCCTTGCTACATATGGCGGCAAGTATGGTTATCATTGTAGTCCCTTTTTTTTTTTTGCTCTTATTTTTATTGGGAGCATGATTGGGGTAGTGGCACATTGGTTGGATGTGTCCCTTGGGGGAGAGATTCCCCACATTGTTTGCATTGCATGTTCTAATGGGAGCATGAGAGGTGATATGGCCACCACAGTCAAACATTTGTTCTTTCATGAGGTGGGCCATGGGATTGATTGGATGGCATATGATGGTGATTTCCAACTCATCATATATGGAAGGATTTGGGCCAACATGTTTCATAACGTTGGAGAGGAGATCCTTGAGGATCTAGCCTTCTTCTTGCCACTTGAGGGAAAATTTATTGCAGCCCAATATCAGCCAACACTCTACACTTATAATAAGTGGAGAGAAGTACAGCATGGGGTAGACTCCTATGTCGACCATGTTCATATTTTTAGCCCACCTACATTGCATGAGCTCAAGGTGGAGGAGCATTTTCAGGAGTTTCCATGTTGGGAGGTGACTCATTTTGTATGGATGATAGCTTGGGGATGGGAGATTCATGTGGGGATGATAGATCCCAATCTATATCAAACCTCATGCCTCAAGAAGGCCTTTAGACAGCCGATTGTTACCTCCATGGATGTTTTACATGATGATAGCTATTTGGGATGCACACCAAAAGCTAGCTTGCATACTTGGGAGGGACAATTTGGCGATGTATTGATGATACAGAATTATGATCCTTGGAGGATTTTATCATATGAGGATGTTACAGGGAGAGAAGAGGAGGCTTCTCAGTTCTATCCGTGCATTTTCTTGAGGACAAGAAACATTTTGGAGGGGAGGACTGTAATATTCCAAAATTAGCATGTAGTTAATTCGAATATTGATTTTTGTTTTTAAAACCTAGAAGCTTAATAAATGGGTAAGAAGGCCCATGCATATTGAAAATATGAATAAAACCTCTCATAATGTGAAAATGGATAGTCATAGGATCTGGATTTCACACCCTCATATGTGAACAGGATCATTTTCATGTGGACAAGGTCTAGTTTGACCAAGTCAACAATGTTGGGATAGAAGGTGGTGAACACTTGGAGAGACAACACAGTATGAATGGGAGGGAGATTCCTTGGTGGAGGAGACCCTAATGAGTGGGACCCATGGTGATAGGGCTTCCATTTTTTTAAAAGGATGGCAAGGCAGTCGTTATTATTCATGTTATGTATTATTTATTTCTTGGTCTATTCAGACTTTGTGCATTCTCCTGTTGTTTAGCAGAGTTGCAATTCTGCTTAGCACAAGGCATTATTGTTTAGGAATTTCTTATCCTTCCAAGATATGCCTCTTGAAGGAGATTTTTCTTCATTTCTCCACATTCAGGCTTGAGGCCAACCATCCTCCTTCAGCTAAAGAGCAGTTTATGTTTAGAGCTGCGTTGTGTTGCAGGGTGTTGCAATGGAGGTTACTGAACACCACTTCCGGAGCTTATTTTTCAGAGGAGGAAGCTTTCTTCCCTTTGGAGGATCAGTGAGGAAGTATCTAGGCTTATTTCACCATCTCTAGCACCAGGCCAACCATTATTCATCATCTATAGTTCAGTCCCTCTCCTTGACTGCATTATTTTCAAGAAGCATCTATAGTGAGGGTTACAGTGTTTGTTTAAAGGGTGAGATCTTCAGTGTTAGGATCAGCCTTTCACTTGGAAGATCCATTGTAGGAGGTTTGGTCATATTTTGAATCATCTTTAGCCATCTCCATTTAGTTCCATTTCTTGAGTTGCAGCTGCTACTGCAATTCTAACATTTATGCAATTTTTCATATTTCATCCAATCCTTCCAGGATTGTCTTGAAATAGTATATGGGAGCTTAGATCTTCACTCCCAACATTGTATGAGCTATATCATTCCATATCCATGTATTGAAATATCCCCAGCAGCATTTCCTCTTATAAATCTGTGTTTTCCTAGCCTTGTATACTTTTCTGTGTAGCAGTGGGCTTGTATTTTATGTACATGTTTCTTGAGGCTGATTTTGCCTATCTTGAGTAACTCTTTCCTCAAGATCTTGTATCTGTTTGCTGCTATAAGAATAATAATATGGCTAGATGTTTTTATTACATTTTATGAGTTGATTTAACACTATGCTTTTATTATTATGTTCAAGGATTGCTATAGCTCCACTTTTGGAATATCTTAAGATATTCCCATTGGTGTAGATTTTCTCTATTTTTAGATATTGCAGAATATTTTGAAACTAAAAATTATTTTGATTCTAAAGAAGATGAAGGTACATTTTTATTTGGAATGTAATTTTTATGTACCTTCTTCACTAACTGAGATGTGGCTTCAACTGATATTTGCTTTCCTTTTGCATCTTTAATGATATTCTCTAGGTTAGCAACTGGAGTCACGGTAGGTGATCTCTAATTTCTCCTTGTAGTAGGAGGTCTTGAAACCACTCTTCCTCTTTGTGGAGTCACCAGGTGAACCAATTTTTAGTCTTCTTCAAGTTACCAATTCTTGTTCACCATCAAGAACTAATTTTCAACAATTCAAAACAAGAGACTCAGGAGAATACTTTGTTTCAAGGCCTTTGTCTTCCGACAGACCCATCAAAAAATGTTAGCACTGGAATCAACACTTGGACAGCTTCAATTGCTTGACCAGTCACATCCTAAGCTCTATGGAAATTTAATGATTTGGATTATAATATTGGTAGGTGGTTTAAACCCTTATTCACTGAAAAGGGATTTCAGTCAAGTTCTTTGTCACACTAATGAGGGTGTTAAGTCCTGATGTGGTAGAAAAAAGGTAATTTTGCAGCTTATGGAGAGAATATAGTGTAAAATAGAAGAAGAGACAATGGGTCTACAAGGTATAAATCCACTGCTTTTGGTGAAAATTAATACAAAGAACAATTTGACAATATTTCAACAAGAGAAGGCTATATCTAGACTTACAATAATCTTACTGAAATATCATAAAAAGTGACTGTCGTAAGTGATGCTCTTTAAACTATCATTATTTATATCTTATCAATAAATCTCACTATGTGATACTAATAAAAGTTGAAAAAATACATAAACATATCAAGATATAGATAAAAACATACAACAACATTTGAAATTACAAACTACAGCTGAACAAAATGAGATGTGGAACACATGTGAAAATTAACAATTAACACATCAAGTAGGTAAGAAGTCCTCAAAAGTATTTTCCAATTTCATTCACTGAAAAGTACACTGATCATATGAGCCAAAATATTCTTAAACCATGAACCTTTTTTTCATATATTTTTATCACATATATACAAAAAATTTATACTGACATCTCCAAAAAAGCTGTGAATCTGTTCTAAGAACTTATAACAATCTCGTACAAAAGATGAGGCTTATCTTTAAAATTTAAATGAAAGTGCCATAACATAAATAAAGTAAACAACATGATGGCTAGCAATTCAAAGTGGGTGAATGATGTGGCAATATGTTGGAAGACAACTCCTCTATTCTAGTGCAACCACCTCCACAAAAAGTGCAAATAACAGTGAAAGTGACATGTGGTTGTTTTCCCAAAAAGTGAAAAACAGAATTCTGAAATTTAGGAGGGGGCTTGATCAATGACACCTGGCATTATCTATTATAACAGAAATCTCCTCCACTTCACCTGCTTTGATGTCACCATTATGATAATAAACCAAAAATCAGCTTCTTTTCATCATATACTAATTTTCAAAAATAATAGCTACCTCTGTTGAAAAAGTAGCTATATCCGAAAACATAGAACAATAACCCAAAAATGAAAATCTTATTCAAAGGCATCCATGTTCCTTCATTCTTCAGAGGTCCAAAATAGAGGCAAAAATCTTGATGGCTTGAGCTTTGGTCACTCTCTTGTTTTACCTCTTCCTCTGTGTTTTGCTCTTTGCCTGAGTCTTTTTCTTCTTAGTTTTATCTTTTGGACTATCATCAATATTAATAATCTCATCTCTCAATGCAGGATTAGCAATCAACTTGTTGGTTAGTCTAAGTTTATTTTTGTGCCTGGTATGAGGTCTCTGGATGTAGGGATTTGGAATGAACTTAATCCTTTTACTTCCATCCATGAATCTGCTAGATTCTCCTTCCTCATACTTTGATTCTGTATATTCAGTGTCATTGTTATCTTCGTAAGAGGAGGATGAATGTATCACAATCTTCTTCCTCTTCTTTACTGAAGAGCCAATGGAGGAGAATAGTTGAGTTAAAGTAAGCTCTTCCTTTATGATAGCCTCTGACATTTTATATTTTCCTTTCTTAAGAGATAGAAAAACCTGTGACAGAGTGGATTTTGTGAGAGAAGTATCACTGCTTGGTTGAGGTTGCTAAGTTGTTTTAGAAACATGGCTTGATCTCTTTGCTCCAAGGTTGACTTCTTCTAGAGGAAAAACAGGCTTAGAAGTTATAAATCCAGGGTTGACTTGCTCTCAAATTTCTTCTTCCATGATGATATTTTTCATAGGTTTTCCTCTTGAAGAGGAAGTTCTCTGCTCCCTATCTTTTGACAAATAATTTTTTGCAGGCATAGAATTTTTCTGCTTCAATTTCTTCTTATATTGATCCATGAGTGACCTTAAGGTCTAACATTCCCTAGGTGAACTACTCACTAGTGAACTGCTAATATGGGCTTCATTGACTAGTTGTCTTGTTTGCATAGGTCTAGGGTATCCAACTTTCTTAGTTGAGCTTCTAGTTTGTGTTTTTAATGACATCGATGGAGGGTCAACTTGGAAGAAAGTTGATGGATGGAGAGGGTTTGGTTGTGAACTATTTGGCACATGAGTTGTACTAGTTTTTTCATGAGCATCTCGTTTCTTGGGCATCCCTACCGTTCTCCTGGATTTGATACTACCAAACCCTGCCTATGTTAGGAACTTATCCCAGGTAGCCCTTTTCCTTTTAAGGTGGTAGAAAATCAACATTTTAATTAATCCCCTATGATATAGTTTGTGCAAAGGATAGTTAGGGATCTTTTGCAATTTTAAAAACATTGTTAGGGTCCTGTGATTTTGCAGATTGGCAAGCCAAGTGACAGGGTAACATCAAACCAACTTTGGAGCCCAAGGACCTAGCCTTCCTGGATTCAGAGAGGGCTCTCTCTATTTGTGCAAAGCATGTAAACTTGTTTGTTTTCTATGTTTCTGATTTTAGGCTAGTTGTTAAGTGTGTTTTGGTTTGTTTTAGGTTTTTGAGGGAAGAACTGATCAAAAGATAAATAGATAATAAGATATCAGATCAACTGGGCTATGGGATCAATAAGGTCAAGATTGCCTCAAAGGGTGGAGAAGGTATATTGCAAGGCCAATTTGGTCGAGGTAAAATGGATTCTTTTAGGTTAAATGAAATGGGATGGATGCTAAGTTTGTGAAATAAAAAGATATTTTAAACATAAATAGTTAATCAACAAGCATTCATAAGTTAGGGCTAACCATTGGTCTCTATGAATGAAACTTAAACTGATAAATGCATAAAATAAACATTCCAGTGATGCATGGAATTATAAGACCCTCCAAATTTGGGAAATCACCTTCATATTTTTGGGAAAAAAAATAAGATGGACAAACAACTCAATTTACGAAGAGGGAACTCCTACACATCATATTTTGAGCTATTGGGAACTTCGAAAACAAAATGCAAAGTTTTTAGGCAAAGGGAAAGATCGAAACAAGACCTCCTTGGTTCAAACTAAGACAATCAATAATTCAAAGAGAGTTTTCAGAGATGGAGCTTTGACTAGCCATGATTAAGCAGGGCGTACCATGAATCATATTTAGCATGCATAACAACCATAAATGAAACAAACAACAATTTCTTCAGTGATTAAAGAGTAGCTAAGAATTCTTTGATATCACTAAGAAGGAAGAAAAGCATAGAAGCTGTAATAAAAAAATGAAACTTGAGGTGCCTCCATGGGCATGTCTCAAATCTATTCTTTACTGGCCTACAGCAAGCAAGAAACATGGAAACATGTATGATAAACTAAGGAAAACATACAGATAGGAACACTATACCATTTACCAAGCCAAGGAATCCAACAAACAGTCTTCTTCCACCATCCAAGACAAACAAGAAATCATCCACATCATGAGACAAATTATTTCTTCAAAGCTTGTAGTATCATGTATTGCTCTATATCATCAATTTCAGCCCTTTTTACAATGAAATATCTTGGAATATATAGGCCAAAGTGAAGGAGAACCTCCTAGTGCAACTGGCAAGCTCATTGGCTCATCACAAATATCTGATTTTGTCCTTTAGGCTTTGCAAATCCCAAGGCATAAAATATCTATAAAAATATCCTGAAAATGCTATAAAAGTAAATTAAATTGACTTTTCCCAACTAAAAATGGCCAAAAAAGGCTAAACGCACATTTGGAAAAGCCACTTCAGAAAACTGCATTTTTCAGAAAAATGCTTCAGAAATATAGCAGCAGAAAATTCCCTGTCTTTTGGGAAACTTTTGACGGACCTATCGATGTTGAAACAAGGCTCGTGATGGCTCGTTAGAAAGCCCTAGATGTATAGTTTCTGAAAATACTTTTTTTTCCCCAAACTGATCAATGGGAGCCTGTGAAAAACTGACCTGTGTGGAAAAACCTAGACATTAGCCCTTGCTGATATGCGAGGCAGAGTATTGAAAAAGTAACTGTTTTTCGCCTCTTTGGGGGACCAAAACATCTTCAATTGATATGAAATTTTTTGAGTAGAAGCCCCTAAATTTAATGCATCCAATGATACCACTTTTAACCTCTGAGGATGCTTCAAACTAAAATGGTGATGCCCATGATTTTCTACAAATAAGCCCAAAAATGTCAAAAAACAAAAACTTATCGAATTATGCCCAATTTTGGCGAGCAAAACCCTCAATGGTTTTCAGAATCATATAGAGAAGCAGAGGCCAAAATTTCAAGCTTTGATGTGCCTTTTCCCTCTTTTTCTACCAAGCACCTCTTTCGGGCCACCTTGAGCTTTTCTTGTGTAACCTTCAATTTCCTTTGGGCAAATTGATTTAGCTTTTCGTAGTGCCCGATCATTTTCTTTTGAAGGCTTAAGTATCTATTAGCTCTTTCCAACTTATCCTCCAAGTGTTTATTTTCCCTTTCAAGCCATGCTTCTCTATTATTTTCTATTTCTTGGGTGAGTAAAGAAGTAAGAGGAAAAGATCGGAAAAGGGTTGCCTCTTCTTCTTTCTATTTCTCCAAAGCTCTTTTGAGACCCATAGTCCTAGGCCTCTTCCTCTTTGGCTGTTATTCTTCTTCAGTTTCATTGAATTCTCCCATGAGCTCTTCCAACCTGATTTGCGCTTTGGAGGCTTCCCTTTGATACTTGAAATCCTGGGCCTCATAAACTGCCATGTGGACATTCATTTGTTTTTTTTGTGTCTGCAGAACATGTATGAGGTCCTTATACCTCTCTAGATCAGCTCTTAGGTCATGAATTTGTGCCTCTTTGTTCAGTAAAAGAGTTTCAAGAATTTTAGCTTCATTATCCCCATCATCACTGTCTATTTGGATGATGTCAAAATCTCTTTCCTTCTCATGGCTACTTTCCTCTTTTTCCTTCCCTTTTCCTTTGATAGGTTTCTTGGTTCTCCTCTTCTTTGGTAATTCAATAATGGATTTCTTGGGCAACTTGCCTTTGCTTCGGAGTGCTCTAGTAACATTGGGAGTTACAACTTGAGCCACTTTCCTTCTTGAAGTTCGGGGCTTTTTTACCTTTGGAGAAGAAAGCATGGCCCCTTGCCTAGGAGAGGCAGCTGGCACATGCTCTATTTGGTCTTTAAATTTACTGCTCCCATCATCATCTTTGTCACTATTTTCCTCCTATTGAAGGCTGCCTTGTTGGTATTTATCACTGCTATGCTCATGGTAGCTGATTTGGCCCTTTTGTTCTATGCTGCCTTCTTTAGAATGCTCACTGCTTGGGGTTTGTTTGTCATCATCCTTGCTAGCTAGAGGGATTTCATGTTTTTCATCATAAGTGTCCCTTTGAGGACTGTCTTTACCCTCCTCGTAAGTGCCTTGGTTGTCACCTTGTATGTCTCCTTGATGGTTTCCTTGTTCACTTCTGTCCCTACATTCTTCATAACTGTTAGGCTCTATATCCTCACTGTTTTGTGCCTCATCACCATCATGCTCACTGTTGTGTGGGCTGCCAACAACTTCCTCTTTATGACTGTTGTGATCTGCATCAATTTGTTCCAGCTCTTCATCATTTTCCTCTTTATGCTCACTATCATGCTTGGATTCTTCATTTTGTCCTTCGTCATAACTTGTTTGCCTCCTCTCACTTTTCTCTTCTTCACTTTCAATTATAGGATATTTTTGTTTCTTAGGAGTGGATTTACTAGAAGAAGGAGAAACATGATGAGTGGATGGTGAGGGAGGTGCATGAGATGAAGAAGCAGTGGCGAAATCGGGATGTGAAATGAAAGAGTCCCAAGAAACTCCCTTTTTCTCAAGTTGATGGAGGATGACGATCTTGATAAGGGAATGATGAAAAATACAAGCTTGTTGTTGAGATGAAGGATTCTTTTGAACAATAGAAGCCATCTTGTCAATGCTTCCATAGAGGAAAAAAGGTAGGTTTAGCAATTGAGTTCTTGTGAAGTGCATGAGTAGCCTAATATGATAAGCATAAACCTGGGAAAACCTCCCTTCGCATGTGAAATAATTCATGATGATTTTCATGAGAGGAGCATAGCTATCAATAAGTAGGAAAAAGGAAAAATAGTTGGGCATGCATCCCGATGTTCTGGTTTCAAGAAGGGATTGTATTTATTGGAATCTAGGTAGGTTTGCTTAAACCATTTTTCTTCGATATATGGAATTTTGGTAGCTTTGGAGATAGTTCTAGGAGAGAGCTTGAAGTCTAAACTTGCTAGATGAACATGCTTCCCTTGCAGCCTTAAAGCAAAAAAATGTGTCAAGGGAAGATAACTTTTCACCTCTTGAACCTTTTGACAAAATTCCAAACATCCTACTTCATGAAAGTTAAAAAGCACTAAAGGAGATGCATTCACCTCCTGAGTTGAAAAAGGCTCATACCTTTTGTGAGGACCACTCCTGTTATATGGCTTAGGAGGCATTTTTCTTCTGAGATCGTTGGATGATTCACCAAGGCAATCTTTTTCAAGTGTTTTTGTAACAGGCTTTTAATCAAACACCTTTTACTCTTTGAAAAACTGAGTATGTCCTTAGTTAGCCCACAAGTTTGTTTAGTCAAAACCAGCTCTCTTTGACTTTGACAATATGAACTCTTCTCTCTTAATTCACTGTCTCCTATGGTTGTCACTGTTTTTAAGGGATTGAATTAAAACAAAGACTATATCTCTTAGAAAAGCATTGATTATTGTTTCTCCAAAACAAAACACAACCCCTTTGTTATTGAATAATAAACCTTCTAACAAACTCTGTCTCCTCTTAAATGATCATTGTTTTCTGTAGTTTATTTGAAGCAAGAAAAAGGTATTTTTAACTTAATATCTTAAGGGACTGATTTAAAACAAGGACTGTGCCCTTTAGAAAAACATTGTATTTTGCCTTTGAATAAACTGCCCTCCTTGATGTTATTGTTTCTTTAGAACAAAAGACAGTCTTCTTTTTACTGAGTAATAGGCCTTTCAAGCTGACATATTTAGCCCCTTCTTTAACCATTGTTCATCTTTGAAATCACAGCAAAAAAACCCTTCTCGAACTCATAAATTGGATGAGAGATAGAAAAATACCTTGAAAAATGAGTTTTTGAGGTCTTTTGAGCGTCGAAGCAGCATACAAGGAAGCTTGTTCAAAACACATGGATGGGCGGGTGTTGAGAGGAGAACACGCCACGCAGAAAGCATTTCGGTTCGGCCTTGGGTGCCCAGTGACCACCGGCACAGGTGTGTCACGTGAGGCTACAGGCGCGCCATGCCTCCGTGTAATCTCTTTGGTCGGGCACCTACAGGCGCGCCGCGCAGAACTTTCAAGCCTAAATCATTCAAATTCGCCCAAAAATTGCTTCTTTCTTTAGTGAGGAGGCTGATGAACTTTGCTTCGAGTCTTTTAAACTTGGTGAGGGATTTTTTAAAGTCCTTTTCCTCCTTGTTAAAAACGAAAACACTTTTGTGCTTTTGCAACCCTTTAGAGTGGTTTTTATACCTTTTTGAAAAGGTTTTTTATAAAAATATCAATCATTGCAGGCTTGAAAGAGTGAGTTAGCCTTGGTAACATAATGAGTTTGTCCAAAAACAAGAAAACCCTTCATCATAAGTTATCTAGGTGGGTGGTCTTTGTTTGTCTTTTGCAGAGGTTAAAAACAAGTTTAGTTTACCAACTCCACTTCCTTGGTTATTTTGATGAAGCTGCTCCTAGCTAAACATTATAACTTATGTTTTTTACTTTGAATAAAAGGCCTTCGTAAATATAAGAAAAAGGGACCTTTATCACCCTTACGTCATTGTGTGGTTTTTTAGGTGAAAAAAGGTTTTCAACCTACTGACCTTTCATTTGTTTTAACCGTTGCTTCTCAACTGTTCTTACGAACAAAACCTTTTCAAACCCTTTTTTTGATCTTTGCTAGGCACCTATTGTTCATCTCTTGGAAGGATGTGAATGACATTTTTTTAAATTGCTTAACACGTTAACCCTCTGCTTTTAAATGAAGGAGGTTCTTATCATGTTCCCAGCCATCTACTCTTGATTGGAGGAGGATTTACGATGATGTTTTCTAACCATCTGCTTTTTAATGAAGGAGGTCATTTCTGTGCTTTCAACCATCTGCTCTTTTAAAGGAGGAGGTCCTTACTGTAAATATGTCATTTCATCTATTTCAAAACTCTATCACCTTTCTGTAGACCATATGTCTCTACTTGGTATTATATCAAATAGGCAATAGTTTGCTTTATGATATATGTTCTGAGATAGGTATTCTATGTAAACTATCCCTGTGAATTTCTAGAACATAAATCATTTGACTTATATATGTAGAATATTTTCTTTCTAGACATATTTGGCTGACTTCCCTTGACTGTGTTTGCAAAGGCAGGTTGGATTTTCCTTTGGAGGAGATGCTGAGAACACTACTGATCAGCATAACACCAGCCTTTTGTAGTCATATGACTTGGAGGTTGTTCTCTGTTCTTTAGACAAATTTTAGCTTTAAAACCACACTTATTGGTAGCCCTTTACCTGTTGTATTTCACTTTTTTTATTGAGGGCAAGCTAATTTAGCATGAAGGACCCTTTTTGACTTTGTCCTTCTTCTCTTTTGCACATTGATCATTATTGCCATCACACCCCTGCAGATATGTAAAAACATATGACTTTGAACTCTGGAGAGCTTCCTTGATGTCTTATGGATATTTTTCCTAACCTAAGCATATTCTTTTAGACAGCAAACATGCTTATCTTCTTCTGTTTTGGATCTTTGTTGAACTTCTTTTGGACTGAGACAGAATGACCTCTTAGTGGTGTGTGACCTATGGACGGATCAAGACTTGCTTTTGTTGATGTTATAACATCATTTCTCACCTTCATATGATTCATGATTGCTTTTATGGCTTTGGGCACCCATTCCTACAGACTTGGACAAATTCACTTAAAAAAAGTGTAAAAATCCCCATACGCGACTATGCCGTACTTTTCCGCGTGTATACGCGACTCCAGCTGCACTTTTCCGCGTATGCCATTAAAATTATGAAAAAATATATAAAAATTCCCTATTTTCAGGCTGGGTTGATGGTTACTCAGGTAGTTCAACCACCCCAGCACGTGGCCAACTGTTTCCAACTGTTGAAACTACTTGGAGGGAGTATAAAAACCCCTCATGGGTATGGCCTAAAGGAGGGAGAGAAATATTGATATTATACTCTGTTGGTATTCCCTATCCAAGTCTGATTCCCCGTGCCTCCTGCACTTTCCCAGTTCATTACAGGAAACCCTTGTTTCCTTGAGATGCTCATCTCCCTATATGTCATCTTGTATGCACCAGTTTGGAAGGATTCTTAGCGAGGCAAGGGCGGGACGGATCCGGACGACGGTCTGCTCGAAGATCGTGGAAGGATTCAGGTGATCTCTCCACTCGTTACTTTTGTACATGCTATTTATAATACAGAAGTACCATCTTGTTCCCGAAATATACGTGTTAGTGTCTGCTTACATATATGAGAAAATTGTTATTTAAGCATTCATTATGATTTATCTAATGTTTTATATGAATTTCACTAACATTTAGAGTAGATATATGCTGTACAACCAGTTCTTCGTGCTTGTTTCTTCTTGTCTTTTAGGTTAAGAAGGAAGGACGGTTGCTGGGGGTTTGGACCCCGCGGGATCTACTTCAACCGTAGGACCTACGGGTAACTTCCTCGATCTACTCTATTTAGTTTTTCTAAACATGCATGGTTGTGTGAGTCCTTCTTAAGTAGCATGCCCCTGCTCTGTGGAGGTTGTAACCCAACGAACCTCTAGGGTGATATTCCCCGAAACAGAACTGGCGAATCCACTGGGGATCACATTCTTGTGACTCCCCTGTTGGGTGGTTTCAGCTGTTTGGTAGGTTTCCGATAGTTTTAACTTTCATTTCCAGTCCAGTTTACTTTTTCTTAGTCAGTCTGAAGTCCTGGTTTCTTATCCAGGCTTGTCCTTTTTGTTTTTTTCATTATTTACCTTTGTATACGTGCTTTTTTCTGCACACAGTCGCGTATACATGCAAGTTTGTCTAAAGGGACCCGTGTATAAGTGAGTTTCCCTTAGAACAGTCGCGTATGCACGCTTGTTGCTAAACTGTGAAGTAGCGTATACCTAGGCAGATTTTGAATTTTTGGCTTTCTGGACTTTTTGGTCCTTTCTGGCTGTGGAGACCTGTTCCTACAGTGTCTCTATACTCTCTGGATTGTGAAGAAGGTGGTTTTATGTCTTTTCTCTCTTTCTTTTGATTGAAAACTAGTCTTTTTGGCAAAGTGTTGTTTTTGGTGCTGACACTTCTAGTTTGAGTACCAATATTGCTTTCTGAGCATTCTGGGTTGTTCTGCTTTATCAGAACAGAGAGCTTATGCTCGTTTACTTGTTCCTATATTTGTGTTCTGCTTCGCATTACAATTTTTGCTCGTTTCTTGATTAGTTTTCTTGAGTTCCATAGGCTAGGTCTTGTTGCCACTTTTGAAGAGTTTTTCTTGCTTCTTCAAAGTTTTTGTTTGCGACGAGTTTGCACTATTTTTCTAGGCTAAGTGGCTGAGTTTCTTTGTCTTCTTTTGCTCTTATTGATCTTGCTACGAGTTAGCCATATAAGTTTTGGGAGCATTGTTGAAGTTTGTGCTTGAAATTCAGTCTTGTTTGGTTTGGATTTTGATAGTTGTGCTTGGTCTTTTCGAGCTCTTTCTTTATAAAACTAAAAAGCTCAAAAAACATTTGCTTTGCTTTTTGTTTTTGCATTTCAAAGGCTTAAAAAACATTTTCACTTGTTATTTGCTTTTTTTGTTGCATTTTCATTTTCGTTTGCTATAACTTTTGAAGCTTTTGTGAGGTTTCTTGCTTTTAGTTTTTGGCTTGATTTTGAGGAGGAGTTGTCATTGATTTCTTCTTCTTGTTTTTAAGTGTTTTTGGTGTCCTCATTTTAAGAGTTCTTGATTTCGAGAACTAGCTTTCTGGGCAACCAAAGAAGAGTTAAAACTGAAGGACTTTTTGGGAAATTTCACTCTGCTTTAGGAGATTTGCATCTTAGGATTTGCATGATTGTAGTGATTTGCATTAGGTGCATTTAAACATTTAGTCAATTTCATAGTTTTTGTGAGTGTGAGTTTGCTATTTGAAAAGAAAAATACAATTTTTAGTCTCGTAGAACCTGTATAGAGATTGCTTTTCATCGAAAGACAATAACTGCATTTGCATGTAGTTAGGTTTTTATTAATTTCTTTTGCGTCAAAACACCATAAGTTTCATCTCCGCATCCTTGTGACTTAACATAACAGCCCATTAAAATAAGCGATTTAATCTAAAATCAACTAGCAAGTTTTCTAAGTGTCATACACCAACTAGCTAGGTTGTAGGGCCTTGGAATAGGTGAGTGGAGAGTTAACTCTCCAAGGCCGCTCAAACAAAACATAGAAGTTGATTAATTGAGTGAAATCCAACTCCGTTAGGTGGACCGGGAAAGCTCTCCTCTAGAGAGTCAAGCGCGAGGGGAAGTGAAGGCTGAGAAGAGGGATACCCCCTCTCTGAGTAGTTGAATCTGACCTCAAGAGCGTTTCGCCCGGCTTCTAACACGGATTGGTGCCCATAGTTGCCACTCCTAGGTTCCACACAGGTGACTGCGGGGGGGAATACCCGTGGTACCTGAGGCAGACGTCGCATCACTTTCAGCAGTACTTCTGGGGGGTGCCCTTGCGAAGCTTGGGTGCTTGAACCGGCAAAGGCTGTCGTTAGGAGGTCGGCGTAACTGTTTCTGATACCTTCGCTAGTTGTTCTGGGCCCTAATCATCCCAGACTGCTTTCGGAAGGCCCTATACTTCGCTTTCCTGTATTTTGGTGTCCGGTCCTCGTCCTCATCACTCGGAGCGGAAATACTTGAGGGTTGTTTTCTTGACTGTATCTCAGGGATTTTTCTTATAGTGAGTGCTCTTTGCTCCTAGCTTGCTTAGCTTTATATTTTTTTGAGTCTAATTAAAATCTATAAAAGTGGCTGATCAAGTGGCTCGTCGATCGAGGAGGATCCGGGGGTTATCTCCCGAGAGTCCAGAGCCTTCTTCGAGAAGGCGTAGGAGTGATTTAGTAGGTGGTTACCACCCTGTGGTGTCTGACGCAGTGGAGAGAGATCCTCCACAAGGGTCTGAAGGTTTCATAGCTGATTCCGGCGTCGGTTCCGAGAGGAGCGTTCCGCTCACCTCGCGAGTTTTATTTCCTCAAGAAGAAGATTTTCAAATTGAAGAAGTACCTGAACCTCCTGCGTCAGGTCCATCTCCTCTTCCTCCTGATTATCCGTTCGTTCTTCAATACATCGGACCTGAGTCAGAGAGACCGGAAGATCTTCCGTATCATTCATACCTTTCGATGGCCACGACTGGGAACGCGACTTCTACTGTGAGTGCTGCAGGCATTCAGACTCCTGCTTCTGTTGAAGGAGGGGGCACTATTGCTTCATCTTCGATTGCTTCTAGTGCTACTGTGTTTGGCTCTAGTTTCACCCAAGCACAGGCTTCTCATTCTGGTGCCTTCTGTTCAGGGATGCCCATTAGTGGGAATCCCTCTTTTTCCTTTTCCGCTGCTGCAGCTGGATCTACACCCATGTCTTCCATGGCTAGTGGATCAGCTTCTTTTCAAGGGTTCCCCTTCGAAAGTGGACACATTCCTAGTTCGAATCCTTCTTTAGGGTCCTTTCCGTTTACTTCTCAGACCCAGAGTTTCAACCCTTGGTCTGGAGGTCAAAGTTCGACTACTTTTACAGGTTGGAACCCTGTATTCACTACAGTGGGGGCAGGGAATCAGTTTTACGCAGGTCATCAAGGGAATGCTTCTTTCCCTTCATCGAGTGCTTATCAGACCTTTTCTCCTCTGTCTAATTCCTGGAACCCCTATCAGGGGCTTTCCTCTTCATTTAATACTTCAGTGGGGGGAACTGGTCTGGGCTTTGGTAACTCGGCGTGGGGAGGAGGTTCTTCTCCTTTTTCTACGAATTCTTTCTGGCAACCTGGTGCCTCATCAAATCCAGGGTATTATTTTCAGAATGTTGGGAATCCATCCCATCAAGGATGGAATCCTCAAGCTTCGCCTCAATTACCTTTCTGGCAACGTTAAACTTGCCAGATCTATCGAAGTTGACTAATGATCCGATTCGTTATGGTCCAGGGTGGCCTTCGGTTCCCACCAAACTTCCTTCAGACATTCCTAAGTTTGAAGGGAAGAACGGAGAGGATCCGGCTGACCACATCACCACTTTCCACTTATGGTGTTCTTCTAACTCCCTGATCGACGATTCGATTAGGTTGATATTGTTTCAACGCACCCTAACTGGAAACGCTGCCAAATGGTATGTTGAGCTAACTGGGGGCAATTTTGCTACATTTGGAGAACTGGCTGTTACATTTCTAAACCATTTCCAGTTTCCTGTCCGATATGAGGCTGGGAATGAACTCCTAGCTAATTTTAAGCAGGACGAGGCAACCCACATTTCTGATCACATTCAGGAATGGAGGAGAAGGAAGAGGCTTATTAAAGCTCATATTCCAGGAGAATTCCTTCTGGAATGGTTTCTGAAATCTCTGCAGTCAGAAATTTCAAAAGATGTATCCCTATCTGGGATATTTTCTGAGGAGCAGGCCATTTTTAGGGCCCAGCAGCTGGAACTGATCTATTCTCAGTCTGGGGTCCTCTATAAATATTTTCCCAATGCTCCTCTCTCCAAATTAGATTTATCCAAAACTAAGCCTAGTCCGCATGGTGATGGGCTTATCGGATCGATCAATAGTGGTGCAGCCAGCCTGCTTACTCAACTGCAATAGTTGTATTTACAATCTTCTCCTTCTGGTCAGGCTATGCTTGCTAAGTCATCGCCTTCCCAGTCTTTGTCCATAAATGCTGTCCAAACTTCTGATCCCAAAGGAAATCAACAATCCGAAGGGAAGAAGAAGGGACGAAATAACAAGAAGAAGGGAAAGAACGGAAGGGTAATGCGAATAAAACTAACAAGCATGTTGGTGAGGGTCCAAAGGAGAAGAAGAAAGTGAAGTTTCCATGCAAGTTGTGTACTGGAGACCATCTCACACACCTTTGCCCTAAAATTCAGGATGCGCAGCGCTTGTTAGCCCACCAGGGTTCTTCTAGTTCCCAGGCTGTGTTAACAAACCCTTTTCCCCAAGGGCAACAATTAGTTGTTGGCGCGAATCAAAATCCTGGGGCTTCCTCTGGGGGCACCCAGGAAGGGGAAATTCCATCGAACATTTTCATGATGAGTGCTCACGCGGATATCGCTACGAGATACCGTGATTATGGTGGAGAAGAGTCTTCGAAAGCTAAGGATACTCTTGATGTTACTGAGCCGCTTCACATTACGAAGCCTACTGTTGAGTCTATGCCTCGGATGCCCAAAGCATCTTCTAAGTGATCAACGATTAATCCAAATGCTAGGGCTGCCCAAAACTACTCGATTGTGGAAGATCTGGCACAGAGTCCTTGTGCTATGTCAGCTTTAGAGGTACTCCAGTCTTGTCCGGCTCAGCGAAGTGCTTTTCTCACTGCCATTGGGGCTATAGATCCAAAAAAATCTCTTCTGATTACTTTTGATATGACTAATTTTAAGAAGAGACTTCCCCATCACATGGCTTTTCATATTAAATCATCGTATCGGAAGTGTAATATCTTTCGAACGGTTGTTGATGAGGGTGCTTCCACATGCGTGATGTCTCTCACATGTTGGAAGACAATTGGATCTCCCAAAGTTGTTCCATCTACCACTCTTCTGACTGCGTTCGATGGTCATTCTCACAGACCCCATGGTATTGTCCCAGCTTTGCCCATCTATGTTGGGGAAAAAACTGTCAATATAGAGGTTGAGGTAGTTGACGCAAGCTTGGACTACAACCTTCTGTTGGGGAGAAACTGGATTTATGAGATGGGTGCCATTGCATCCTCATTATTTCGGATTATATGTTTCCCCCACGAAGGGAGGATTGTTACAGTGGATCAACTGGACTGTCCTCCTGAAGACCCGAATGCGTCTACTGACTCATCTGTTCCTAAGTTGGATAATACTAAGGCGCCTATTGAGAATTTAGGAGTTGGAATGTATTCTTCCTTGATGGGTACTTTCGATATTCCTCCTCCTACGGTTCATATTAATGCAATTTCATCCTCCAAGGCTCCTCTTCGAAGAGAGTTCTTCAAAACTCATTATTTTTCGGACCCTTGGACCTTACCTTCCCCTACAGCCACATTAGCGGAAGGTCAAGTGGGTGGAATGGCATTTCCGATGTCTGCAGCTGAGATTGCTTATCAGTTTATTGTTGACTCTGCAGAATCCAGTCCAGCTCCTCTTTCACCGGAAGAGTTGGATGGAGATGTGGCTCCGGCTTGGACGCTTAGTTCTTCTTCGGCCCAGGATTGCCTTGATACCACTCTTCCATCTGAAGAGGCCATCCTGGAAGCCATGACTGGTATAGATAGACCGTGGGATGATTTGCATCATCGGTCTTACTTTTTACCTGACTTGAGTGAAGTTGAAACAAGTTTTCCAAGTCCTCAGTCTCCTGGTCCTGTTCACCTAGTCTTGAACCCTTTAGCACCAACACAGGTTTATGCTGAAGGGAACATGGCTGTGATTTCTCCTACTATCCCGGTGAACATTTCCAGGGATCCCAATATTATTGAGAATGTCTTCATTGGAGCTGAATGTTCCCGTGAAGAGATTCAAATTTACACCGAGCTCTTTAAAGAGTATAGAGATGTATTCGCTTGGTCTTATGAGGAAATGCCTGGTATAGATCCATCTATTGTCCAGCATGAGATCAAGACGTATGAAAACGCTAAGCCGGTGAGGCAAAAACTTCGTCCAGTCAATCCTATGAAGGCAGCAGCTATCAAAGCTGAGGTTGAGAAGCTGCTTAAGGCAGGATTCATTTTCCCTGTTCCTTTGATTGAATGGGTTTCAAATCCCGTTCCCGTAGATAAAAAGCAAGGAACGATTCGAGTTTGCATCGATTTTAGAGACCTAAATAAAGCATGTCCTAAAGATAATTACCCCACACCATTTATCGATCAGATCATTGACGAGTGTACCAGTAATGAGATTTTCTCCTTCATGGACGGTTTCTCCGGATATAATCAGATTACTATCCGTCCTGAAGATCAGCATAAGACTACCTTTATTTGTCCTTGGGGTACTTTCGCATACAAGAAGATGCCTTTTGGTCTTAAAAATGTCGGGGTTACCTTTCAGCGGGCCATGTCATATGCCTTCCACGACATCAAAAATATTATCGAGGCATACTTGGATGATTTAGCTGCTCATTCTCGAAAGAGGATGGATCATCCTGGTCACCTCCGGCAAATATTTTAAAGATGTCGTTTCTATAAGATTAGATTTAATCCGAAAAAGTGTGTTTTCGCGGTTACATCCGGCCGGTTATTGGGATTCATTGTGTCTAGGGAAGGGATTAGGGTAGACCCCTTCAAGGTTGAGGCAATACTTCGGTTGCCTCCCCCGTCCTCTATCCGTCAGCTTCAAAGTCTACAAGGAAAGTCTAATTTTCTTCAGAGATTTATCGTAAATTATGCTGAAGTTACCAAGGGATTTATGAGATTGTTGAAGAAGGGAGTTCCATTTCTTTGGGATGACTTCGCCCAACGCTCATTCGATGCTTTGAAAAAAGCATTGACCTCTACTCCTTTATTGAGTCCACCTGATTATAGCAGGGATTTCCTTTTGTATATGGCAGCAGCAGAATCTACCATTGGTATGGTTCTGGTTCAGGAAGATGATGCTCTTGTAGAGCATGTTATTTATTACCTTAGTCGAGGATTGGTAGGACCTGAACTCCGGTACACTCCGATAGAAAAGTTAGCTTTAGCAGCAGTTCATGTTGTGCAGCGACTCCGGCATTACATTATTCTTCGAAAAACTTATGTTTTGGCAGCAACCAATCCATTTCAGTTTTTCCTCAGTAGGCGAGTGATTGGGGGAAAATACAATAGATGGATTGTGATTTTGCAAGAATTTGATCTCGAGTTTATGTCTGCCAAGTCCAAGAAATCATTGGTTTTCGTGGAATTGATCTCTGAGTTGCCCTGTGGGGAAGAGATGATCTATGATGAATCCTTTCCGGATGAACATTTGTTTCTTATCTCTTCACAGGATCCTTGGTATGGAGATATAATTGTGTATCTTCAGACTGCGAAGTTTCCCTCTACTTTTTCGGAAGATGAGCGTCGTAAGCTGCGTCACTTGGACAAGAATTATTTGATTATTGGTGATGCTTTATACCGTCGAGGGGTTGATTCAATCCTGAGACGCTGCTTAACTCTCGAAGAAGCTGAGGCTGTGCTGAATGATTCTCACAGTGGAGCTTGTGGGGGTCATTTATCTGGGCTTGCTACAGCCCAAAAGATTTTGCGTGCTGGGTAATTTTGGCCTTCGATTTTCAAGGATTGTATTGAATCGGTCAAAAAGTGTCATCCGTGTCAAGTCTATACTCGAAAAATGCGCACTCATCCAGCTCCGCTTTTTCCAGTCATTACTGTCGATCCCTTTACAAAGTGGGGAATTGATTATACTACTTGTAACCCGCCTTCGGCTAAAGGTCAAAAGTATATTATTGTAGCAGTAGACTACTTTACGAAGTGGGTCGAGGCTATGCCTACTTTTGGGAACGATGGTGAGACTGCAGCTCTTTTTCTTTTCAACCAGGTTATCGCTCATTTTGGTATTCCTAGAGAGATTTTCACTGAACATGGCAGTCATTTTCAGAATAGTATGATGGCTGAGTTGGCTCTCAAACTGGGTTTTCGGCAGGAGCATTCATCTCCGTATTATCCTCAAGCCAATGGGCAAGTGGAAGCCGTGAATAAATCCTTGAAGACAATTCTTCAAAGGACAATTGATAAAGCTAGATCCAACTGGAACATTATGCTATATCCTGCACTTTGGGCATACAAGACGTCAGTGAAAAATGCAACTGGCTTTACTCCATTTCAGCTAGTGCACGGGTTGGAATCCGTATTTCCCATTGAATGCGAGATTCCTTCTCTTAAGTTAGCTGTTGAACTTCTTCCTGACACTTCTAGTCTTGAAGAACGGCTCCTTCATCTGGAACATCTCGATGAGTAGCGTCGGGATGCTGCCACGATGAATGAAGCGCATAAAAACCGAGTTAAAGTTCAGTACGATAAGGCGGTCAAACCCAGGGTTTTTTCGGAAGGTGAACTTGTTTTGGTCTATGCCCAAGAAAAAGATGCCCTGGGGGCAGGAAAGTTTAAGTCTATGTGGTATGGCCCCTTTATCGTTAAAAAAGTCCTTAAGAAAGGAGCGTATACCTTGGTTGATTTTGAAGAGAACGAGTTGCCGGAGCCCCGAAATGGGCTCTATTTGAAGAAGTATTATGCCTAGGCTTCGGCCTGGCATGTTGCTTTGTATATAGTAGTTTTTTTTTTTGTACATATCTGGTTGATTTTCGAACTTTGATGAGTTGGTGATGTTTTTGATCTGCTTTGGCAGGTTGTGTCGGATGTCATGAGTCATTTTGGTTTCGCCGATGGTGCTAGTAGACACACCCGGAACTTAGCTTCCGCGGCTTGGGTGCTTCATTATCCATCCGGTCAGCTGTTAGTATCAAGAGGGGTCTGCATTGGTCCTGCTTCCAATAATATAGCATAATACACTGCAGTTGTTTATCTACCTTCGGAGGCAATATCTTTGGGTGTTGATTCGTTGGTAGTTTTCTTGGACTCTCAACTGGTGGTGTCGCAGTTGAACAATACTTATCGGGTTCGAGATCCATTTTTATTACGGTTCTTCTTGAGGGTACGTTTGTTACAAAGATCATTTCATTTTTTAACTTTCATTCATATTCCTCGAGCTGACAATTGGTTGGCTGACTCATTAGCTAATCAGGCACTGGATTGGCATATTAATCATTCCATACAATAAAATTTATCATCAAAAACATCATACATTTTGATACATTTATCACATCACATCAAATATCGATGTATATATATCATCAGAGTGTTCAAAAAACTTTACAAAATTTGGATCCATAAGGTCATACAAAACTTGGGCTTATGCCCGATCATGTTCAGTCTCAAAAAAAAAAAATATACAGTCATCTAATACATAATATCTATCTACTCCTGAGGTCCCTGCCCAGAAGTCGTGTTCCTATAGAACATGATCGCGGTGGCAACTCGGCGGAATAACCGTACCCAGTCTCGGGGCACTCCTACCACCCGTCTCTGGATGGCTTCCGGCAGATCTTCCACGGCAGCCATAGGTATTTGGCGGGTTAACCCCTCCAAGTTCCTCTGTACAGCCTGGAGGGTCCTGTCTGAATCCACTGTATCTGCTTCGCCCCTGCGACGCTTGTGGCGCGGGAAACCCTCAGGTCGAACTGGTCCAATATCTGTATCATGATCATGTTTACATTGTAAGTCATTATGAATCCAATCAAAAAAATGTTTGTTTTCATTTTTTCATACATATTTGAAAAAATCCAAAAAATTATATAAGTCAAAAAATTGCAAACTTACCGACTGTGCCCCATGCTGTGCCTGGTGGAAGAACAAGATCTGGATCTCCACGAAAGTCCATCCCGGCATAGGGATAGTCGTCCACAGCGATGATTTGTTCTCCCCACCAAAGGAAGAACTCATCGTCCCAAGTGGTCCGGGGAACTTCACTTCCCCCTAATCTCTTCATCATATCTGCCCAACGGGAAATTCTTGGATCTCTAGGGCTGTTGATGGTAGAGATGACTCTGGGTCTCAATGCTGGTATCTTCTCAAAGAAGAATGTCATCAAAATTGTACCGTATTCAAAGTGTTTTGTCTTTGCTTGACGGATTGAGATCAATTGTTGCTTCATGTTCAGTAATAGGGTTGTGCACCAATCATATACATGAGTTAAGCATTCTACTGCTATACTCATTTGCGTCCTGGACGCCTGATGTAGGGAGGCAGATCCTGCCACTCTGCCAATGGTGAAAAGGAGAATTTTCATGTGCAAATCCCTTAAATCCTTAATTGCAATCTGAGTTCCAACTTTCTTGGAACCCTCTACGTAATACACGTGGACATAGTCTTCCACGGTTAGCCCTCCCAGGGGCTTCCCGTGCAAGTCTACTGGTTCTCCCCTCCGGGAGAGTCCAGTGATAAAATATATGTCTTCCACTTCAATGCATACTGGCATCTGATCTATCATAAAGCAATCCTCTTCCGGTTCCCAATAATTTACGAGGATTTCTAGCAACCGGACATTGCTTTTCATATTTGGCATTTTGAAAAATTTGAGCAAACCGCAATTCCGAAGAATATTTTGCGATGCTCGATCTCGCATGACTTCTTGATCAATAGCACTGTGTTCATGCTCTCTCCATGAGATTGTCATCCTGTCAAATTTCAACAAATCCTTCATTAGCCACGCATTTTTTGATTCGGGCCTGCGCATACGTGACTTTTTCTATGCACAGTCACGTGTATACATGACTTTACTGTTACCAACCCGCGTATGCGCAAGTCCGTGTTTTTTAGCAAGGGTTTTAATGGTGAAAATCACTAAATTTTAATTTCTAAATGGACAAAATGATTTGCAAGGATGATTGAGGAGCCTACCTGACAAATTCGGTGCGATTCGACGGTCGGTTGCTCCTGATTTGACGAAAGAAGTTTTTTGCTCCAGAGCACTTTTTCCAAATCAGCAATGTAATAATGAACCAAATATGAGGTAATTTGTCTATTTATGCCTAAAAAGTTGAAAATTTTCGCAAAAATTTGTTATGCTTATTTTTTCGATCTATCTTAAGCTGCATAACCCGGATGCTTGGAAGTGCCCATTTTGGTATGTTTTCAGGTACATTTTGACGATTTTGAGATTTTTCCCGGTTTTTGATCCATGATTACCAGCTCGTCACGGCAGGTATATGATCTTCACTGGCATATAGGTTAGGGAAATCACTTTTCGCTGCATCTTGCATACTAGCCTCCATACTGATCACTTGCCATAGGCTCGATCCCATCAGGTCATGAGTATTACACCCATTTCACTCGCCGATTATTTAATCATGACTTGATGGTAGAGCCTTCCTTTACATGGGCTTCCTAGTTAGTTCCTCGCTATCACTTGTTGCCCATGTTGCGTTTTATGTAGGCTCGGGAGTCCTCTTTAGTCCCGCCATGACTTATGTGTCGAAGCTTCATTCTTCTTCTTCCTCACTATCATTTTTCTGGCTATTACCCTAGAGGCTCCCTGGTGTCGTTAAGTTGTATTACTGCATTGCATATTGGCTACTTGTTTATCCTGGCCTTTAGCCAGCTTCATTTGGACTCGATGTTTAAGCCAAATTTTGACCTTGTTTATCTATACAAGTTAACCATTGCATGCACTTAGCTATCGCGACTTGACACCCTTTTACCCATGGATGGAACATTCCTTTGAGTATCGCTTACCAGTTTCCGCCACCTTGCATTGAGCATAGGATTGTTCCAATCCCAGGAACTAGTGCATCTGATTTTTGATACTCGTTCTATCCATTGTACAATAGCATTCTTTTATTCTTTTTCAGGCTTATTATATGAAAAAGACAAAAAAAAATATCAAATATAACAAAAAGAGCGGGAACGGGATGTATCTTCGTTGTTTTGATGGTAGTACAGAGTCAGTTTGTCGCCCTTGAACAAAGCACATATACTTATATATATTTCCTTCATTTGGGATGGTTTTAGTCTTGACCTAGGTTCAGCCTTTTCCAGGTTTCACTTGTCAGTCCTCCCCCGGTTGGTTATCTCTTCCAATCATATGGAGAGTTTTTTCTGCCTCCTGCATAACAGACTTATACAGTGTCACTTTTTACTGCCATGTTCATCACGAGTCGTGCTTTTGTTCAAGGGAAGTCTAACCAGAGTCGGCCATTCTGCGGTGTCTCTTGACTCATTATTCAGTCGGCCTTCCCGGTCTTGTCAGTATCTTGTTCTATCACATCAGATGTTTTGGTCTTCTGCTCGTGTTGGTTTGAGAAGGTCCCCATTGACTTCTTGCTGGCGGGTTTGTCTCTTATCGACTACGACACATTGCTCTGAGAGAAAACCTAGAGCCGCACCCTGGCCCTATTTCCATCATTGATAGGTGACCTTGTGCTCAGCATTTGATCATCATTATGGGTCTTTGACTGAGTGGTTTCCCCTATGTTCGACGTCAGCACACATTATCACACTTGGGATTCGTGCAGTACCTTGATTTCCATTTGACCCTATCGGTGGATTTCTCGCCTCTGTGTCAGCTTTCATTATTGGTTGGTTCAGAGGGTTTCTTCCGTGCGCTAGCTTCATCTTGTGCATGTCGGAAACGTACTTCGATTTTTGGTTCCATCACTCTACTTCGTCCGATTCCTTCCAAATCTTGGCCTGCGGGTTACACTCGCGCTGGACTGATGTGGGATGCCTTAATGCCTTCCTTCCAGCAGATCTTTTCCCATCGACTCCGACTCATTGCTCTGGGAATAAGGTCTAGAGTCTTTTTGTCAGTACCTTAGGGTTTGCAGTCATCAGTGGCAGACTCTTCGCTATCGACGGTGGGGATTCATCATTGCCTCCTGATTGGTAGATTATTTCAAGTGTTCGACTTCAACTCATTCATTCGCACTTGTCAGATTGTACTGGGGCACCTTGACACTCATTATCATTATCGGTGGGTTGTCTCGCGTTGGTTAACGGTATACATCATTGACCGGTAATCCAATGATTTCTCACATGGTCGACTTCAGCTCATTTATTCCCATTGTGTAGAATTGTGCCATAGTGATTGGTGAAGACCTCGGGTTGCATCAGCATTTCTCGGTTCACTTTTGACAGTCCATTCAGTTTCTGCCAGTGATGCCGTCCACCCTTATATGTTGCAGTTCAATACAGCAGCATCCTATATGTTGGCTCCCGAGTTGCGTGATTGTACCGTTTGTTTCACCTCTTATGATTCGGTACTTGGAGATTCAGTTACTTCTATGATCAGACATCCAGTTGCACCATCCTTGATCAGCTTTCTATATGTGATACTTGGACATTGATTCAGACTTATATTTCCGGGCCAGACTCAGATGATTCATTGTGTACTTTCAGTTCAGCTATACTTGTATACATGTTGGATCTATTCAGTACTTTTTATATGATGTATTTTTGACTGAGCATGGGTATGCCCACCTTAGCATGAGTTGACTCTCTCTTTTCTTTCATTGGTTTTTGGCAGGCTGAAATCTGGTGAAGTCCTCTCTTGTCCTTGCGAAGTTCTTTCTATGTGCATAATACATTTCGGCCATCATGTACCCCTTCTGACCTCATATATTAGGGGGCATCTATTATAGCATCATTTCTCACCTTCATATGATTCATGATTGCTTTTATGGCTTTGGGCACCCATTCCTACAGACTTGGACAAATTCACTTAAAAACAGTGTAAAAATCCCCATACGCGGTTATGCCCAGCTTTTTCCGCGTGTATACGCGAGTCCACATGCACTTTTCCACGTATGCCATTAAAATCATTAAAAAATATATAAAAATTCCCTATTTTCGGGCTGGGTTGATGGTTACTCTGGTAGTTCAACCACCCTAGCACGTGGCCAACTGTTTCCAACTGTTGAAACTACTTTGAGGGAGTATAAAAGCCCCTCATGTGCATGGCCTAAGGGGGAGAGAGAAATCATTGATATTATACTCTGTTGGATTCCCAGTTCACGTCTGATTCCCCGTGCCTCCTGCACTTTCCCAGTTCATTACAGGAAACCCTTGTTTCCTGGAGATGCTCATCTCCCTATATGTCATCTCGTATGCACCAGTTTGGAAATAATTTTAGCGAGGCAAGGGCGGGACGGATCCGGACGACGGTCTGCTCGAAGATCATGGAAGGATTCAGGTGATCTCTCCACTCGTTATTTCTGTGCATGCTATTTATAATACAGAAGAACCATCTTGTTCCCGAAATATACGTGTTAGTGTCCGCTTGCATATATGAGAATATTGTTATTTAAGCATTTACTATGGTTTATCGAATGTTTCATATGGATTTCACTAACATTTAGAGTAGATATATGCTGTACAACCAGTTCTTCGTGCTTGTTTCTTCTTGTCTTTCAGGTTAAGAAGGAGGAAGGGTTGCTGGGGGTTTAGACCCCGCGGGATCTGCTTCAACCGTAGGACCTACAGGTAAGTTACTCGATCTGCTCTATTTAGTTTTTCATGAACATGTATGGTTGTGTGAGTCCTTCTTGAGTAGCATGCCCTGATCTGTGGAGGTTGTAACCCAACGAACCTCTAGGTGATTTTCCCCGAAACACCTCCAGTGACTTGAAACTCTACAGGAGATACTAAATTTGCTCCAATGTATCTCTGGGAGTAAATTAACTGACTCCCTGCAACACAACCAGCTGGAACCTCGGGGAACGAGGGAAAATCCACCCCTCTCCTCGATAGCCCTGTAATAAAATATACATCCTCCTCAGTGGGTGTGTACCACTGGTTGATACCAACCTGTAAAGCCTGTTTCTGGGCATTCCACCTTCGGATAAGATGTCTCAAAAAAACATTATGGAAATTTAGGGAAGTAGCCTCCTCATAGAACTTGAGGAGGCCTACCTGCCTAAGGAGCCCTTGCATCGTTGCTATAATAGGGCGAGGGTACACATCTCTCTCCCTCTCTCTTGCCTCCCAAAGGCGAACCATTTTATACTGTTCCGCGTGTTGTTGTTGCCCCTATTCTCTCCTTTCACGTCTCTGAATGATTGATATATTAAACGCAATTTTTTTATTAAATGACACAGGTATTTACAAATATGCGTATATAAATATTTTTTGAAAAATAAATAAAACAAGGGTCGGTGTGCCAAAAACACAGTCACGGACCGGTCCCAGTGCATCTCTCCATAGAGCGCACCGAATATGGTGCACCTCATGATATCCACCGCACCGGGAGCAGTGCTCTAGAAAATGTTTTTAGCACACCATTCACTGTGTGTGGTGCCAGGAGGCCAGTGTGCTGACTTCACTATCCGCCCGTGACTTATAACTAAGTCAGCACACTGCCCTGCTGCCACTGTACATAGTCGCCGGTGCGGTATTTTAAGAGGCCGCACTGTTGACCTGGGAAAAATACGGTAAGTCATGTGCTGATAAAGGTAGTCGGCCTAGGGCGGTTATTTCAATCAACACACCGCATCACCACAATTCAACTAAGTCAACGGTGCAACCAGGTAGCCGACCGCACTGCTATTTTTAAAGAAATTTAAATAACATGGTGCGCCTTTGGTATCCATCATGGAATCAGTGCGGATACCCTTAGTACCGGTTTACCAGCCTGAACCGTTGAAAATGTCGAATTACGGTTTCGGTGTGCTAAAAACATTACCTGCCCCGGGGCGGATAATTCTGTCAACGCACCGATTTGCCATGATAAAACATTGTCAATGGTGCAGCCTAGTAGCTACCGCACTGCACTTTTTAAATTTTTTTAAAATAAAACAGTGTGCTGCATGGTACCGCACCGGAACCGGTGAGAATACTGTCAGCACTGGGTGTGGCATGGCCTGTAAATTTACAGGTAGCACCGCAAACCGGTGTGAGCCGAATGGCTCGAGCACACCGCGCGACAATTTTTTCTTTTTTTAATGGTTAATTTTAAGGTTTTTTCAAATTCTAATCCGCTAAAAGGTTTAACTATGGAAAAACAAGAAAATAACCTGTACATTTACCCGTCGAGGAGGCATATTGGCTGTACATTTTTCAAAAGAAATTTTGTCCACCGTTTTATAAAATTCAAGATGGAGATTGGTGGAAATCCATAGCAACAGTGCGTGCAAAAGTGCAATGGGAGCATGGATGTCAGTGTGGCTCAAACAAGGATAACTTGCACCGGTGCTTGAGAGCTCTGTAGCACTGAAAAAAGTGAAAAATACAGTTTTTTGGCCGTATTTTTTTTTTATTTAACCATGTTCTGGTGCACGGGGTTTTTATTGGCGTACTGGTGTGTTTGCACTATGCCGCCTCGGGCGGTTTCTGTTTTCGCACACATTTAAGAGGCACCGGGGCGGCATAGCGGTAACGAACCGGTGCTCTATAGTAATAAGATGCACCGGGCATGTTGTCCAGTGAACCAATGATTTGTGCAGTTTTTTGGCCGTAATTTTGTTTTTTTTAACCCTTTTCCAGTGCGTGACATTAATGGGGCCCCGATGCGTTTCCGTTATTCCGCACCGGGCGGTTCTGTTTCACGCACTTTTTATGAGACACTGAGCGGCTTAGCGGTAACGCATCGATGCTATACAGTAATAAGACGCACCAGGAACGCTGTCCGGTGAACCAGTGATTTGTGCGGTTTTTTGGCCGAAATTTTGTTTTTTTTAACCCTTTTCTGGTGTGCGGAATTTATGGGGCCCCAGTGCGTTTCCGTCATTCTGCCCAGGGCAGTTTCTGTTCCGTGCACTTTTTATGAGACACCGGTGCTGACGAGCTGACACGCACTGGTGTTGTTCCGTAATTAAAGGCACCAGGCGGGTGTGTACGGAGTGCACAGTTCTTGGTGTGCCAATGTTTTACATGGTTTTTGTGCCGTAATTTTTGTTATTTAACCATCTACTAGTGCGCGCATTTTATGGGTGCCTTGGTGCATTTTCTTTATTCCACACTGAGCGGTATCTATTTTTGTGCACGTTTTCAGAAGCACTAGTGCGGTAAACATGTAAGGAACCGGTGCTGGACAGGAATATGACGCATCGGGAGAGGGTGTTAGGAGCACATGGTTCCCAGTGTGCCTATGTTTTGTGCAGTTTTTTGGCTGTAATTTTTTATTTATTTTAACCTGTTCTGGTGCGCGGGGATTTCAAGGCGGTCCGGTAAGTTGACGACCCGGTGCATTTAAGGGTGATTCGGGCGGTGTCAGTTTTTGTACATTTTTTATGAGGCGCCGGTGCGAAAGTTATGTAAAGTACCGGTACTCTACAGAATTACAACACACCAGGAGGGTGTGTACAGAGCGCACGATGTCCGGTGTGCCAATTTTTTAACTGCACTAGTGCTATGTTGTCTTGAACGCACCAGTTCATTTTATAGTGATAAGAGAACCGAACGAAATACATCCTCAAAAGCCTTTTCCTGCCAACCTCTTCTAGTAACCTCCGCTAGAAACGGATGTCTGGGGTATTTTTATAAGGGGTTCCTAAAAAACATCCGATAGAGGATATTTTCCTTGTAGTGCTTGGAGGATTTAGTTGTAAATATTGGGTATGATCTATCAAATGTAGAGGCAGTGGAATAGGTATTGAAGAAGAAAAACGAAGACATAACAGCCCTGAGAAAGCAGCTTAAAATGTCAACCGCTGAACACCCTCTAACAAAGGACATAGAGGAGAATGAAGCACAAAAATTAGAGATGATGAAGCTGATAATGGAACAGTCAGCACAACTAAAGAAGATTGAAACAAAAATAGAGAAATTGGTCAAGGAAAAGGAAAAAGCAGCAGAGATGGCCATTATTCCTTTGGATGTTTTTCCTATTGCAGTCATCCCCTCAGCTACATCAGCAACTACAGGAACATCAGGTGGTACAAAATAGCTGGCTAAATCCATGGGGAATATGTCCATACAAACATAAGAGATTAAAAATATGGAAGCACAAATTAATACCTTGAAGGATCTAAAAGTAAGATCTAATAATGCACATGAGATAGAAATACAAAGAGCCCAAAAGCAGATTGAAATATTGATGAATGCAGAGAAGGAAGCTTCCATTGGTCACACCATTGGCTAGACAAAGGATATTATTTTGACAAGCATAATTGATTCTATGAATGAAATATGGCCTTCTATTCAAATCATATTTGAACAGAAAGAACTGATTGAATAGGTAAATGATGCCATAGCTAAAGCAACCAAGGATCTTGGGGACATAACTGAGACAAAAAATAGCATCATCATATTTCTAAATTCCAAGAGCAGGTTCGAATTGGAGGAACTTGGATTTGAGGATAGAACAACAACAATTCTAGAAGTCAAGAAGGTTCTCACTAGGAAAAGCTTGGTCACACAGTTAGAGGAAAAGTGCCACAATTTAGAAATTGTTGTCAGTAGATTATTTAACAGAATCAATCCACTAACAAAAATAAGGTTACCCTCACCGTTTGTAACAAATGATAAGCTTATGGGTGGGAAATACTACGTGAAGAAGCTAAAAGACATTGATAAGGACACAGCCAATTTTGCAGGGCTTAAAGGAGCAATGACTGTAAGAGCTTTCCTTGAAGCCCCGAGAAATGATATATTCATCCAGCATGAAATTAAACACATTTTTGTGTTGAGGAAAACTTTTGTTAGATTCACAGTGACAGACGAGGCATAACGAAAGGTGATCAGGATAAAGATTCCTAATGAGCAGTAGTGGGAAAGGTTGTGTGATTACCAAGAAGGGTGAAGGTCAGCGTATCAACCAAATCAATATAACAATGTATTAGCCAAATCAGCATATCAGATCACCCAAATATACTAGCACAATAATAGATCAAATCAATCAGCAACAACCTTCTGAAGAATAGGGCCATATGTCAAATTATTTCATCGTGTCCACTTCTTGGTCACACTAGTAAATTTTTTATTATTATTGTAATTAATAATCGATTTCCTAGTAGATACGGAAATAGTTGTAGAATTTAGTTAAATACTGCATACATTCTAAGTATCAGGGGTTGGACCCTGAATTGTAAACTTTACTATTGGAGAAATTTAGTTTTTGAAGCTGGGGCATCAATAATAAAAGACCTTTTTCAAGATACTTGAGATATGTTTATCTGGTGATGTCATTTCTTTTCTGCGTTAATGTTTTCCATTGTTTTTCTTTAAGTGCATAATTTAAATCTAACTGTAAAGAAGAAATCTAAAGATTAATATTTTTTTTAAGAGAACCTTATTTCTGGCTGTATTTACAATATAAATGTTTTTCTTCTGAAGTCTGGTTAAGAAATTCTTAATTTCTTTTTAACCACTACTTAATTCAGTTTTTCTTTCAGCTCATAATTCATTATGTTTTAAGATCCAGTAAGTGTAGTTAGCTTGCCTTGTGAATGCTCTTGAAAATTTGATGCAACAACCCAACCTTTTATGACTCCATAGGCTAATGGAATTGTTTTAAATAGATCTTCTAATCCAACCAAGCAATCAATCAAAAAGAAACCCCTACAATCATTATAACTAGCCTGATATCGGAATCATAAAACAAACCTAAATATAAAAGAGAGATCCCTCTTTGAGTCTAGGAGGGCTAGATTCTAGGCTCCAAAGTGGTTTTGATGTTGTCCTATATAATTATTCTTACCAATCTTAAAATTATATAACGATAACACTATGCACAAAACCATGGGTGGGTCTACCCATTGAAAAATAGGGTCCAAAAAAATTTCCCAGGGCGCACGTGCAACTAATTGTGAAAAGAATATAACACATACCCAACATTCTCCCACTTGTTGTTTTCCTTCTGTAGGGGGCCACAGGAGATCTTAGTCATTAGTCCAGCTCTGCAACACCCATTTTTTCTCTACACTAAGAGAACTTCAAGGTGTCCACCTTTACTAGCAACACCCTTTTATCCTCAACCATATCTCTCACAAAGTGATATTGAACATCAATTTGATTTGTCTTTAAATGATAAACAGGGTTTTTAGCCAAGGAAATTTCACTTTGGCTATCACAATCTATCCTTATAGCTCAGTGCACGAACCCCATACTTGAACACAATATCTGACAACCAAACTCCTTGCTTGCTTGCATGAGTGGCTACCATGTTTTCTGCCTCTGTAGTTGAAAGAGCCAATACAGACTGTATTTTACTCATCCAAATGACTGCACCTCCAAATAGGCTAAAAACATACCCACTTGTAGATCTTCTTTGGTCTAGATCTCCAGCCCAGTCAACATAAAAAAAACCATGTATGTCCAAACATCTATCCAATCCTGGTCTTCCTTGGTAGCATAAACCATAATCACTAGTGCCACGCAAATATCTGAGAACCCGCTTCATTGATGTGCAATGCTCCTTCCCTGGTTTTGACATAAACCTACTCAATAGTCCCACTACATGTGCAATGTTTGGTCTATTACATACCATTGCATACTTCAGGTAACCCATTGCACTTGCATATGGAACACGTGACATATCCTCCCCCTCTTCTTGTGCCTTGGGACATTGTTTAGCAGATAGATTTACACTTACAGGAATAGTAACCTTCACCGGTTTACTATCTTGCATATTGAAACTCTCCAATATTATATCAACATAATTCCTCTAGTTTAACCATAGATTCCTCTTTGCCCAATCTCTCTTAATTTCCATGCCCAAAATATAGTTTGAAGCACCAAGATCCTTCATGTCGAATTTGGAGAACAATTGGGTCTTCAAATCCTGGATAATTTGTTTGTCATTTCCAATCAGCAACATATCATCCACATACAAGACCAAATAAATAACATGGTCACAAATTAATTTTAAATACACATAGTGATCCCATTTTCTTCTAGTGAAGCCAAGTCCCTGTATATAAGTATCAAATTTCTGATACCACATCCTTGGTGACTGTTTTAACCCATACAAAGACTTTTTTTAACCCGCATACCATTTCTTTCTTACCCTTCACCACAAAGCCTTTAGGTTGATTCATGTAGATATCCTCTTCCAGATCCCCATGACGAAATTATATCTTCACATCCATCTGTTCTACCTCAAAATCAAATGCAACAACAACAAATAAATGTAATATAATAGAAGTAACCTTGGCAACAGGAGAAAAAATATCACCAAATTCAATTCCCGACACCTGGGAATAACCTTCTTCTACCAATCGAGCTTTGTATTTCTCCACCTTTCCTTCTACATTCATCTTCTTCTTAAGCTCCCATTTTCTCCCGATGGGCTTCCTTCTAGCCGACAACTCCACTAGATCCCATGCCTCATTTTTTGCAAGGATGCCATTTCATCAAACATGGCCTCCTTCCATAGTTTTCCATCCTCTGAATCCACTGCCTCCCTGAAAATTATGGGATCATCATCAATGACAGTTAAAGAAAAATTTGAATAGAAAGCATATTGACTATACCTTTGTGGCTGCCTTCTTTCCCGAACTGATCTTCTCACATCTAGAGCTTGTGGCTCTTCCTCTTCTGAATCTTGTTCTGTTGTAGAGTCTAATTCATCCTCCATTAGCTCAAACTCTATCTTCTCAAGGTCCTTTGGTAGGAATTCATGTTCAAAAACATATTTCACCTCTCTAAACACCACATCTTGGCTATACACAACCTTCCTTTTTTCTAGGTTCCAAAGCTTGTAACCTTTTAAACCATCCTTATACCCAACAAAGATGCACCTTTCAGATTTATTATCCAACTTGGTCCTTTTCTCCTTTGGAACATGTACATGTGCGTCACATCCAAATACCCTCAGATGTGAAAGAAAGGGTTTCTTACCAGTCCATACCTCATGTTGATTCTTATCCTCCAACGTTGATGAAGGTGATTTGTTAACCAGGTAACATGCAGTCTCCACTGCCTCTGCCTAGAATTCCTATCCTAACCCGGTACCAGCGTTCTATTCATTATTTCTGCAACTCCATTTTTCTAAGGTGTGTATGGATTATTCTTCTACCGTTCTATACCATGCTTCTTACATAATTCTTCAAATTCCTTCTTGCAGAAATATCCACCATTATCTTTACTCAACACCTTTATCTTCTTCTCTGCCTAGTTGTCCACCAGAGCCTTAAATTATTTAAATATTTCAAAGTCTTCAGATTTCTTCCTCAAGAAATATATCCATGTATTCCTTGAGAATTAATCTATGAATGAAACATAGTACACAAAATTTCCCAATGATGGAACCAACACAGGTCCAAACACATCACTGTGCACAAGCTCTAATATCTTGTTCGTTCTCTTAGCACCAGAAGGAAAACTCACCCAATTCTGCTTCCCATATACACAATGTTCATATAAATAGAAATCCATGGAGAAATTAGACATACCTTCTACCATACCATTACCATGCAATATCCTAAGGCCCTTCTCTCCAATATGTCCAAGCCTTTGATTCCATAGCATGGTCTTTTCTCCAGAGACCCCTAAGCTTTCCGCTTCACTTTCATGAACCATATAACTGTTGCACCCATCAATAAAAATGCTACCCTGAAGCTTATACAGAGTTCCAATCCAAATTCCCTGCATTAATATCAGTGCTCCCCAAACCATCTTGCAAGTATATTTATCGAACACTATTTTTACACCTGCATCATCCATCTTTCTTACAAAAATCATATTTCTAGCCAATGCAGGAATATGCAGGGCACCAGGAACTGGTCTAATCCTTCCACCTTACAGCTTCAGCTTTAATTTTCCGTGTCTGACGATTTTTTCCTTCCTATCATCCCCTTAGAAGACATCACCACCATCATACTTCTCACACTCGCAGAACCACTCCCTATGGGGAGTGAATTGAAAGGATGCACCTGAGTCAATCAACCATGCCTCATGATCTACATGTGTATTTGTCGAAGAAGCCAAATACACACCCCCACTTTCATCTGAGGTGGTTTTTTCTTCTACAGAAGGAGAATCATCAAATCCCTTTCCTTTCTCAGGAGCTTTAGATCTGCAGTCCTTTTGTAGTGCTCTTCCTTTCCGCATTTCTAGCATAAAGTTTACATGTTTTCCTAGAGATTTAGATCTCCCTATAGATTTATATCTCCCACTTGAAAAAATATTTTTGTTTCTATTATGGGAACTTCCTCATATAGATAAGGCATCTCCATTCTGTCCCTCCATATTTCTCCATCTCGTTTCCTCCGAAAGAAAGGCTGAGACAATTTCATCAAAATTCAAGGTAGTTGTATTGCTACCTATTGCAATAACCAGTCTGTCCCACGAATCTGGTAGAGAGCACAAAAAATTGATTCAATTATTTTCATCTAATATTTTAGTATCAACATATGAAAACTGACTTACCACAGTATTGAAGGTGTTCAAATGCTCTGTCACCAAGTCTCCATCCTTCATCCTAAGGTTATACATCTTTTTCCGCAGGAACAATTTATTCACCAAAGACTTAGATTGTTACAAAGTCCCTAGCTTGTCCCACAAAGTCTTCTTCGTAGCTTCCCTAGATACATTTAACAATACCGGATCTGAGACACACAACTGTATTTTTCTATTTTCCTACTGATCCAACTTCTTCAAGACTTCATCAGACATTGTCGTTTGTTTAGTACCCATATCTACCGCGGTCCACTGATATTTATCCACCAGCATATCCTCCATCTTGAGCTTCCACAACTCAAAAATATGACCATTAAATTTCTCGATATCTATCTTTCCACTGCTCGCCATATTCTTCCACCGCAAGAATCGATCCCACAGATCTCCCACTGAACAGGGTCTACCACAGGCCTGAGCAAAAAAACCCTCAACAGCAAAGACATCCCCTTGAAGTTGAAACAGATCTGATACCAAATGTAGGTTTTAACCATGTACATAAATTATCTGCAAATGAATCTTAAAAAAAGAAAATAAGCAATAGAGAAAGAACACAAAAAAAATAGATATACACAGACATTTTCCCCTGGATCCAAAATCGGGACTACCAGATTGATTTCTCATTATATTCCTTTTAGTGTTACAACACATATATATACATGTTGAAGCATTCATAAATCGAAATCCATTAACTGTAGATTAGAACATAACCATAGTTCCCTTGATCAGATCTACAAAATACCAGGGGCCAAAAACCATCATGCCCCAAAACCATGTGCAAACCCATGCACAAAACCATGAGCAAGTCTGCCCACTGAAAAATAGGGTCAAAAAAAAATTCCCGAGGCACTACCCCGAACCCCGTGTATGGGGCTGTCTGCCCCCTGCTGCGCCCGACACAATGTACAGGTGGGCTATCGCCCCCCTGTGACCCCCCCGCACGTGCGAATAATTGTGTCAATAATATAACACATACCCAACAAACCTTGCAGTTTTCAACTGTTGACTTTCTTGAATCTGTCTTTCAAATCATATAAATATTCAATATTAACTACAAATTTTGGTAAAATATTTTTACTAATTTGATGTTTGATCTGATTATCATATTCATCTTCCTCTATAATTTTATCATCATATGATTTTTTGGAAGTAAGAAGACTTAAGATATCACTATCATGATTAAAAACTCGCCAACTAGTAACATTATCTGGTATAGATGGTTGAAAAATTAATTCAATAGAGAATTTGTCGGGACTAAAATGTTCTGGTGGAATAAGATTAGAAGAAACATTAGCTAAAAGGTCAGGGTTGGCATCTTTAATCTAGGAATAGTAGATATATTGAATGCTATAAAATGAGATGCAAGGTCTTGAACCAAATATTGGTAATGTTTCAAGTGATTTGAGAGACAATGAATAGTATTTCATACTTGTCTTACAACAATATTTGAATCTCCAAACACCTGAATATATTTTATACCAATACTAATTTCTTTATGTAGGCCTTTAACCAATGCCTCATATTCAACAATATTGTTAGTGCATTCAAATTCTAACCTACAAGCTAGCATTTTGTTTCGCCTTTTGGGCTAATAAGCACACATCCTGCTCCTGCACCATCATTGGATCTTGACCCATCGAAATAAAGTTTCCAACATAGAGATTGGATTACAGTTTCTTCTTCAAAATTGAAGCATCTAATGGAATCATTCTAGGAGTTATTTTCTACTTGTGAACTAACAAAGTTAATTGGAAAAGGTGATATTTTCGCATTGAAATTCCCTAAAAATGACTCTGCAGAGTAATTTCCCAGAATATTGTTGTTAAATGCTATAGAATCATTTTCTTCCCCAAGGTCTGTAACTGAGTACTTCATATGTTTTTCATGGTCAAATATAATTTTATTAGGCTTTCCATTATATGGAAGCCACATGTGAGACCAGTCCATTGCAAAATATCCATGTAATGTTTCAGACCAATCTCTGCTAAGAACTAAACCATAAAATTCAAGAATGCTTGCAATTAGTATATCGATGATTTGAGCGACTTTTAAGTTTGATGACAATATAATACTTACCAAATTGATCTATCCTAAGACCTTGAACTTTGTTCTATCCAATTGAACTATATTAACTGATGACTTGTGGGGTGCGATATTTAATTTTGCGCAGACTGAATATGGCATTATATTAGATGGAGCTGTTGAGCCTCAAATTTGTGCTTTCCTTCACCTCATTTTACCTCATTCTCTCTTGTCCATTTCTATTTTAAACCCAATTGATCAATAAAAATAGTTAAAATTACTTCTAGAATGGTTTACATGACTGACTTGTTGAATTTTGTGATTGTTGCCATTGTTAAGCATTTTGACCGGAACTAGCTGCAGAATGCAGACATTCCGTATCTAACCGGCGATTCTGCAGCTACCTTTATGTTTGAGTATGTTCCAGGTGGCCTCTTGAGGAAAAACGCATATGGGCATGATCCACGTCATGCCTACATGGTTTGTTGCTCATCATGGAAGAGGAAATGAATTCTGGGTACGGTTATGCACGTGGGAACACATTTGTGAAGGAAGACTCCTACTAGGACTGTCTCAGTCCAGGTGTCTTTTCTCCTTCACGTAGCCACCTCAAAGACTCCTAAGATGATTCGAATAAGGAAAGACATTATTCCTAAATTGTTGTAATTATTGTTACTTGCATTTACTTTATAAACTCTTGAGTAGACCGAGAGCTTAGTTAGAGATTTTGTGTTAGATTTGCTGCTAGATTTTGTGAAAACTCTGTGTTACGTCCTTGAACAAAAACATCATAAATCAACATAAAAGGCCAAAAACATCACAAAACACTACACACAACGCATTAGGAAACAAGCACCTAGGTACATATGGTACACTTCACTTCAGCAGTTTACAAATCCTGGTTGACAATTAAATGAACTCAGTTTAGGAGACTAGATTGAGACCCAACAGGAGCCCCAGAATCAATCAAACAATTATGAACATTATTATTGTATATTTCATAAGTTAAGAGAAAATTAGGTGTATGGGAATTATATCTATCACCAATCAGAATAGAATCTCAAGAATTAACTTTGTTGGAATGGTTAACATGGGGTTTTCCCATTCCATTAGTAGCTTTAGCTATAACAGTTATAGGAAGAGGAGATGTTGTGACTGCACTCAACTCTTTCAATAAATTTTTCCGTTGTTGATGTAATTTGATACGTTTATGGAGAGAAATATTGGCTTTAATCTTCTTCATATCCTCAATTATGTTATATTCAATAGTATCAGATACTAATAAAGTTTTAGACTGAGGATTGGATGTATATTTGATTGGCTGAGGATTAGATGTGACCTGTTGAGATGATTTGACTGGAGGATTTTTGTTAATAGGTTTTTCTTTAGGAATAGAATTTGGATTTTTTTGTTTTTGTGTTATTTGTGTTGGTTCTACAAAACTTTTACTTCTTTTGCTAGCTGGCATGGCTTATGTCTTTTATTCTTCATCAGAGGAGGCTAAAATGAAATCCCATAATCCATGTAGTTCAACCACTTCTTCTTCTTGGGATTCATTGGTAGAATTTTTTTTTTCCTCTTCTTCATCTTCTTGGTCAGATTCTACATTAGAAATAACATTGGGAGGCTGAGAGATAGATGATTTATTTTTTCTAAATGATCTAAAGGGTTTCTTGGAAGAGGTTTCAACAACCTGTTTCTTAATTTCAACCGTTTCGTTGGACATGGTTTTGTGAACCTTTTGCAATCCTTCAAGATCAAAAGGATCTTTAGGATTCTTATTCTTTGACTCATCCTTGAATGTTACCTTTTTGAATTTTTTATCTTCTACCTCTGTCTTCTTCTCTAAAGCAACAATTCTTCTTTCAAAAAACAAAGCTTCTTTCATGTTTTCTACAAGGCTAGCCTTATTGGCTCTATCTACTAAAATTGCTATATTAGAGGGAAGGAAGGATATGTACCACTCTATTTGTACATCCACTCCAGGCTTAGAGGTAGCTGGTATTTTGTTCAATAAATTTTTAAATTTGAGTTGAAGTCCTTGATCTTTTCCCTTGAATTAGCTTTTATATTATAAAGATCATTGATCAATGATGCAATTATTTTATCATCACCAATTTTGGAAAGAAATTGTTCTTGGAAGGTATCCCAATTTCATATTGAACCTGATGGGAGATAAAAATACCAGGATCTTGCAAATCCCTGGAAGGTATATGGAAAAAATCTAACTACGACATATTCATGTACAACACCGTTGAAATTCATGTCTAACATAAAATTATTGATATGTTCCTCAGAAAGAAGGCCATCGTCAGGATTATATTTAGGTAGCCATTTTTCTGGATGTGTTGGGAGAGGATTTAGATTTTCCATTTGAACAGTGCTAGGATTCGTCCATGGTAAGTTAGATATTACTTGCCTTATTGTTTGTGAGGATGAGATAACAGGTCCAGAAGCAGGTGTGGATGGAGAAGAACTTACTGCTAGACTAGTACTACATATAGCAACACTAATTGTTTGAGAAGAAATGGATATGTAAGAAGGTATGGGTTGAGAAGAGGAAAATGTAGAGGTAAATGGAGGTGAAGATGATGTGATCTCACTGATATTTGATTGAGATGCTGATGTAGTAGCTTTTTGCGATGTGAATGAATAGGAAACTCAAAAGGAGTTATCCCAAGTTTTTCACTTTGTGATCAGGTTAATACACAAGTACCTCGGAATAGGGATGTAACACTTTCTTCGGAAGTTTCAAGATTAACAGAATTTTCTGGAGATATGATTATTTCTTCCAATCTCTTAATCAAATACTAAAATTCAGGAGATTTAGGAAAATAATTTGAAGAATGCATATGAGGTAATAATTTAGGAGATGAGTGAGGTAGCTCTACAACATTAGACTTTTGACTTGGAGATAATGAATGAGATCTAAAAGTTGTAGGAGTTTTGGAGGGGTATTGACTCTTATGATGGATTTTTTATTGAGGTTTCGCCTTATATACCATACATAGTCGGATGGCCCTCCTTCTAGCGCCAAAAATGTTGAAACCTGGAAGATGGTTGCCTCAACTTGGGGATTCCACCCAGTCGGGAGCTTAAAGAAACTCCTTTTTCATTGAAATGGTGGGTCCGATTGGGGATATAGGGACCAATTTCCAGTATAAAGAGAGTTTATATGAATAAAAAAAGGAATAGAATCAACACAAGTGGGTGATTTATTTCTAATGATAACATAAATTACAACTAAATCTAACTACTTCTCGGGATCAGACTCTTTTATATGATTATAGAGAAAGATTTCACAAGCATAAAACAATATAGATCATTGCATACTTAATGAATATAAGAGCATGTAAGAAAATAAATCAATTTAATCAATTTAGTTGATGAAGTACATCAATCACATAAAAGGCTTCTTAGTTTCACATCTAACAACATATTGTTCAATATATTATTATCAATAGTAATAAGAACATATATCACTTCAATGCTTATCAAAATGAAACAAGTAAACATAAATAAGTTTTCTATAAATCTTAGATACATAAAACAATTAATACACAGATAATAGTACCCACTGCATCATAGATTTAGATCCGAAAAAGATAGCTTCTGGGTTTATATTTCTAATTAGATAAGTTTTGTTCCAACAATAGTGAAAGTTCCAAAAGAATACTTCTCAAAATTTTGGACCCTTTCTAAATGCATGAAAGGGGATTAAATACTAATTAATATTAAAAAAATAGAAGACTTGTGAAACAAGTCTCTAAAACTATTACTCTAAAAATATATAACTAAAACTAGGAAAATAAATATCATCGCTTAGAATAGTCTCATGATTGTTTCCCAGATTTATTCCCTAACTGATCCTTGAGCTAGCACACTTTCACCATATGTTCGAGCTGGGGGGGATGAATTGGTTGCATTCTCATATACCCCATGAATACTGCATCCTTTAATGATGGAAGAAGTTGATATGCTGCGTTGGAGAGACACTTCAACATTAGCCATTGCCTATGAAGTTTAATCAACAAGTACCAATACTTTTCCATATTTGATTTTGTCATGCTTTGAATTTGTTGTAACATTATTTGGTTTTGATAAGTTAGCATATTAGTTTAAAAAAATAAAAAAATAAAATGTTAAGTTAGGATATGGATGAAAAAAGAAAATAAAAAAATGATTAGGACAATTATGTATTTTATACATCCATGTAAAATAAAATGTTAGAGTTAGTTTCCCTAAAGAATTAAGGCAAAGAAAATAAAATATTAGGGAAGCAAATAAAAGAAAATATAAATGCTTTAGTCTTGAAAATAAATTTCATGGCCACCTATATAAATACGCCTTTTTCCAAAAGTTTAAAATTAGGTAATGTTGATTAAATTTTGTAGAAAGAAGTTTAAATTTTCATTAATTATTTAACCAAAAAATATTATATGGCACATTATTCTTTTAAAACCTAAGTCGCAAGATGAAAAAGGGTCTTATCATGCTCAATAAGTAGATCACAGTTTACAACGGTAGATCTTTCTCTCGCTTGAGATCAACGACGGATGTTGATTTGCACCAACCCCCCGACCATTTCTCATTAACGCGGGGGGGGGGGATCCGAAAAGTAGTTTTAATGGTCATCGTCGCTTCATACATGTCACCACCATATGATTTTGCAACCCCTCTACTCAAAACCACAAACCGTTAGGTACCCCCTCCGAAATCAACTAGTGGTAATATTTTGCAACGGTTCTTTTTTCCCACGCCTTAACCATTGTCCATTCTGCCAATTAAATCCCGCCACGTCATATGAATGTTCTCCACCTGCGCATTAGTTCCCTAACCATTTATACCTGCTCCACTTGCTCATTAAATTCCACTCCCAAGTCGTTAAAATTCTATGGTCATAATCAAACCGTTAGCACATTCATAACCTATAAAACAAATTGCACCCTACCTTTTACTAGTTTACCTCATTTTCATTGTTGATTACAAGTCACCATCTCTGCTCACTATTCCTTGTCAGTACATCATTCTGTAACCGCTTTTACTGTCACCCATCCATCATATTCTCACCATTCATGGCTTCTCTTTGTTTATAAAATGTCCCCAAAGAAAAAATCCAAGAAATGGGTTGCTCAAGAGGAAAAATCTAAGAAACAGGTTGCAGAAGAGACAAAATCCATGAAACAAGTTGTAGAGGAAAGCTTTTCTCCCACATCTCAGCTCAACTTGGAATTAATTCCTCTTGCAAACACTTTCTTAAGGATCACAGACACCCAATGTGAATTTGATTTTTATGAACTGCACTTGTGGCTCAAATAGAAACACACTGATAAACAGGACCTCATCAGGTTTTGGGAACCACTCTTACCCCTTTTCACTTTTCCACAAACCCATCAGTTTCTTGACCTCATTTCCTAGTGCCAAGCCCAATATGATCGTGTAAAAACAATAATGGTGGCATAGAATGGAAACATTTTCATCACCATCTCTGCTAAAAACATTAATCAAATGCTTCTTATCCTTCAATATGATTATCTATGTCATTTTTCACCAGTTTCACTTATGGATCTCTACCATAAGTTGACTTTCCCACAGAGAGCCCAAATTTTTTAAATTTTCTTACCTGACGACGTAGGATTACCTAAAAATAATCCACCATACTCATCCACCACCTTCGCTGAAGCTTCCAGACATTGTATTTCCCTTCTCTCTTACCTATTAGGATATTCAGATGACCAGAAAATTGATGAACACATCATGGGGTTCCTTTCTATTTTTAACAAGGATCTATCACAATTGTTCATGTATAATTACAGCCAATTCTTGGCTGAAAATATACATGAAAAATTCATGAATGTCACAACTTAGGGTGTGTTTAGTTACACTTCTGTAATTATACACATGTTTCTTTTTCAACAGGGAGATTTTCTACCTATCCAACTCAATAAACATGATGAACAAGGAGTGAAACAATCATTGATTCACTAGACTGAACTAATCAGGACTACATTAGCAAAAACAACATTTTCAGAGTTTATAGTCTCTTTCATACATCCAGTAAAGTAGTTGCTTACCATCTAGACAAAACAATGAATTGGAGAAGAAATCAAAAGGATTTTACATTTGAGTGAGCAAGTTAAAACAAGGGATTGGTATTTATACCAAAATTATACAGAAATTAGAGTATATGGATGTGAACTCCCACCATACAAGCTCTCCAAATATGTTCCTATGAGAATATTTTCTCTAGAGTACATTCAACAAATGATAAATATGGATGACCTACAGTTTGCACTAGGTAAAAGGAAAGAACAATCCAATATCAAAGCAAGTATTGGATCTTTCATTTACAATACCAGATTAGCTGGTATTGAATATGATACACTGTTGAAAAAAACAAGTTTTCAACCAAGTTTTTCCTAGTCTCATGACCCACATGGTATCATTTATACTCTGAGAGTTGAACTAAAAACAACTTCATATAATCATACCTCTAGCCCAGAAATAGAAAAATTTATGAATCAAGACCAATGGGTTGAGGGAACACTTCAAGAGGAAAATGAACATGTTTTTTCAACTTCTAATGTGCAGACCCCAGTATCTGAGAGCAAGAAATAGAACAACATGAGGAAAGAGTCTCCACCTGCTGAAGAGATCATGAAGGAATTCATTTTGCAACAAAAGAAGTTGAAGATTGGCTCAACTATACTTATAGAAGGAGGACAACCAGAGGTAATTGATCTTGGAGATACTCAAGTTTCTACATTAGCAAATGTCTCAGTAACTCCTCCATTATCATCACCTACTAGAGAACCTCTGGAAATCATCCAACACTCAGAAGCTATTTCTTCTGATGAAAAAACATCTTCTCTAGGTTCCTCGACATCAAACAGAAGAATGAAGCTTTGAATTCTAATGTATACAGCCAGTTTTGGAAGAAAACATCAAATTCTTAGCACAAGCTTCTTACTTCCTTTGACAGTGAGAAAGGAAGAATGAAAATGGCCTTTTTGTAGGCAATATTTCCTTTTCCTAAGTCTCATTCAAGATATAAAAAGATTGTGTTTTCATTCGATGAAAATAAGATCCATCCCATTGATCAGATGGATATACACAGGCAATCTAGTGAAGTGATCTTTTCAACTACGACAACTACAACTATGTCACTCTCCAAAATCAAATTTGCATTGTAAATTGTTCAATCCTAGCTCAAGATTGAAAATTTTTCTTCATTGGCCAAAGATAATCGACTTAAATATTTGGAGGATCTTGTATTCAAGGTTGAATATGATCCAAAGGACTGTAAAGCAGTTGAAGAAATCATTAAGAAGAAAAATGTAGACATCTTTGCTGTGTGCAAACAGCTGAAATTTCCTTCAACTGAAGATCCACAAAAAAAAAAAAATTGTAGAAAATGAATATAACAAGGAGGAAATTCTTAAATTAATCATTGAGAAAAACATACAAATAAGAAAAATGGAGGAACAAATTGAAGAGTTGTTAAAAGAGAAACAAACAACATAAGTGGCTATTGCTCCAATCGCATCAGTTCCAATATCTTATGCATGTATAGAGCCTTCATCATCAACAACAACAACGTATATAACAAAGTTAACACAGGATTTGGCCATTCATAAAAAACAAAAATGAGAAGTTGTAGCAGAGATTTCATATTCTGGACTCACATAAAATCAGGAATGACACTCTATACATGGAAGAGATGAAAAATTCCCACAAGCTGGGACTTAAGGTTAAAGAACTGGAAAGTGAAATCTTTATGGCAGAGACATTGGCTGAAGCCAAGGAAAAATTTTTGGAAGACATAAGCAAATCCATGATAGAGGTATGACCATCCATACAGATAATATTTCAACAACAAGAGCTCATTACCAAGTGAAAAGAAGCCATAGAATAACATAAAGAAATTCTAAAGAAGAAGCCAAGTGAAGCTACTGATCAAGGTGTTAAAATCAAAGAACAAAGAATAATTGGAAGAGATAAACATACTTGATAGAACTACAAAAATCTTAGAAATCAAGAAAGTCTTACAAAAGAGGAATTTAATCAACCAACTGCAAACAAAATGTGAAGCTCTGCATATTGTTATCCAACGATTTCATACAAAGTTTAATGTTTTGAATCATAAAGGACTACTAGGATTGGTAGATCTAGATGAAAAATTGATTAAATTGGAGGATTATTGCAAGAAACTATATACTATTGTAGTGTATAAGTCTAAATTTGCAGGTATCAAGAGACAAATTACAGGGAAGGAATTTTTAGAGGCTTTGCAGTTTGATTTGATCACTCAACATCAAATCAAGAATTTGTTCATTCACAAGCCTACTTTCGAAAGATATACAAAGGTGGATGAAACCTTTAGAAAGATAATGAATGTAGAAATCCCAAGTGAAGAAAAGTGGGATAAATTTTGTGAAACTATTGAGTAAAATTTTGATATTAACAACATGTTAGCACAACATATTTTCAAGGGCCCAATCACCAACAACTTCCATCAAAAAAGGCACGGTCATCAACGACTTCCACCAAAACAGAGACACATCATCCTTCTATTTCCTTCTTCCTACTATTCTATTCTATTATTGTAAATAGTTTAGGATATTTCTCAGTTTTAAAAATTAGTATAAATAACTCTCATTACGAGTTATTAAAGGTTGCACCCTTGGATAAGAAAACTTCTGTAAGCAGCATTGTACAATTTTTTTGATCATCAATAATAGAAGAAGGATTCTTAATTTGTCTCATACAACTTTGTTTCTTCTGTAAGTTTTCCATGTTTTCATTACACTCTATTTTCACATATGTTTAGTTGTTATCAAGATAACGAGGCGAGATTAACTGAGTCTCGGTCATATTTAATTCCTCCTGAAGTTATTACTAATATAAAGAATGATTTACTCAATAGCATGTTTTTGTAAGCCCCTTTCATCTATAAATTATCAACATCTTGATAATGTTAAATGTATTATGTTTAACTTTTAGACGTTGTTTAAATGTTTTCAAAATTATGATTAATTAATGCATTCAATCTGAATATTTGGTTATCATATCTTCTTACATAAGTCTACTTAATCATTTAAAAAATCTAAAATCAATGTGTGAGATAAACAAGAAACCTTTAGTCTTATTTTCTGATATTATTTGAAATATTTAAGCATAACTGTTTGCAAAGGTTATTTTATACATTGGTCATCCAAAATTTCGAAACAAAACAAAAAATTATAGATTCTTTTGCATAATTATTGGCCCCAATTATCTCAAAGGACAACATCAATATAGCGTCATTTCTGGGGAATGAATTTGATTTTTTTTCCCTGTGACAATGATAAAACCCTATTCCTTTAAAGGTGATTACAGGTCTAGTTTGGTAAAAACAATCACCTGGCAACTTCACTGAACCTAAGCTGCCTCCTTCAAAGCATATCAGGTCTCATTCTGACTCTGAAATTGTTTTACTTTATCAGATCCAGAGAGACTGGTAAGACAAGATTCTTTCAGAAGAAGACAGAAAACCCCTTTTTATGTCCCTCAATAGGAGACCACAACAGTTTCTGATCCTTTCAGATCTGAACCTATTCCTCTAGAATCATAATATATATCTCTTAGAGTACATGAATTAGTATTCAAAGGAGTGGATTTTCAATATGCCTTGTTAGTTCATTCTTTGGAGTTTTATAAATTACTTTAGGCACCTTCTGAATCTTCTATATCAGAATAGGATTTGGATTTAAATTTACCTGAATTCAAACCTACCGATTTCATTTCCCCTGTCACATACTCTACATCATCTACTTCTGCACAACCAGAATATATCTTCTCTCTTTATTCTAATCCTCTATTTGAGCACAAAGAAGGAGAAAAATATGTTCAAAAGTTTGTAATTCGAACTCCTTTAGGATCCCTAATAATTTCTTCCATTCCATTTCATTCTCCACCTCGTTCTTCACCTCCTTCTTCCCCATATTCATCTTAAAATTCTACTTCTTCTTCTACAACCACCACTACTCAATCTTATTCATATACATCTTCAAGTATGGCTGGTTTTAGACCCATTGTACAAGAAAGATACGTTGCCTTGTTACTCCCTAATATACTCAATAATTTTCCTGATAGGTATCTAAAACATCTCCCCAGATTTAATGGAGAAACTGGTTTGTCAGCTAAAGATCATCTAGCAAAATTTATAGATTTTGTTGATAACATGAACATAGAACATGAAAATGTTTATATGAGACTGTTTGTGAAATCTCTAGAAGGAAATGTTAGGATTTGGTTTAGACAGCTACCAGCTCATTCTATTAGATCCTGGGAGGAATTGACAACTATCTTTAAAAATCAATGTGGTGTGAAAAAGGATCATGTTTATTTCTTAAAAGAGTTTGAAGAACTTAAAATAAATTATGGTGAACCAGTAGCTGATTTTATCAAAATATTTAATAAAATTTATCGCAAGATGCCTCCTGATTGTAAACCCCCTGTAGCAGCAACGAATGTTATATTTTCAAGAGCCTTTGAAGATGATTTTTCTGTCATGTTAAGAGAGAGAAAAACTCACACCTTAGAGGATATTCAAACAAATGCTATAGAGGATGAAGCAAATAGGTATGCCTTAGCTAAGCTAAAAGCAAAAGCTGAAAAAACCCAAAGAAAATTAAAATCAAATCAGGAATCTTCTTCTTCCTCTAAATCTAAAAATGAAGACTAAAAAATAGATGAAATCACATTAGTTCTTAGAAACCTTTCAAATAGGTTTTCTAATATTGAAACACAACCTAGAACATTCTAACAAACTGTTTCTAGACCCTAAACACATATTCAAGGTCAATTGAAAAAGGACCCTCAATTACATATTCTTCAAAAACCAAACAATGATCACAAGTACCTACACCGTTGTTCATTGATGACCAACCACCTAATGATAGTACTTTATCAATCACTAAAGATATTAATAACATAGACAATACATCTATTCAGACTACCATTTTCTATGTCCCTAAAAGTCAAATCTCTCAAGAAGACCAAGATACTTTTCAGGTCTCTAAATATCAAGCCTTTTCTGAGTTTTTGATTACAGAACTTAACATAAAGTATGACTTAAGACCTCAAGTAGGTCCTGGTACACCTCCTGAAAACCATATCATAATTGAGCGTCAAGTGCAAACTGTTGAAACTAAAACTACTTCTATTCAACCTCTAAATCAGCTAAATGATACTACACAAATTGATAAAATTATATTGATTGATTTTAATGTTGAAAAAGATCTAGAAAGGGTTAAAATTCCTATTCCACTTTCAGAAATTTATAAAAACCCCAGATATAAGAGTCAAGTTTCAAAATGGATCCAAAACTCTAGTGTGGATGCTAAAGGGGATATTATTATTTTGCAAAATGAAAGACCCACAATAGATTTTGGTCCTAGTTTTGTCATGATTGATGAATCCATACCACCTTTCTACATAACTCTGAAAGTACATGACTCTTTACTAAAAAAAATTATGTTGGATTTTGGAGCTTCACACAATCTAATGCCAAAGGTTATTATGGAGAAACTTAATTTGGAAATCACTCGAACTTATCACGACCTATATATGTTTGACTCAAAAAGAGTACAATGTTTAGGACTTATAAAAGACCTAGTGGTAACCTTACGCCAAATACGAGTCAAAAGTGTTGTATTAGACATAGTAGTCACTAATATTCCCCCTAATTTTGGAATGATTTTATCAAGATTATGTTTTTCCAAACTAGGAGGGAGTCTTCAAATGGATATGTCTTTTTCCACTATTCCTGTATATGGGGGAGAAAACCTTAGGTTATACAGGGAATTCATATTCATAAACACTATCTACAAAGAATATCAAGCTAGAAACCATCCCAATTATGTAGTTGACCAAGACTTTAGTTGCTTCCAACTATCTTCAAATACTGCACAAAATTCTCAACTTAAGATTGAGGATGTAGTTGAAACTCCTAAATCTGTTCAAACTCATATTTGGAAACTTTTCTTTGATGGATCTTGTACCAAAGATGGAGTTGGAGCAGGTATTGTTTTAATCTCACCTGAGAAAGAGAACATCACTCAATCATGCAAGTTAGATTTTGAGGTCACAAATAACGTTGTTGAATATGAAGCTTTTATTCTAGGATTATTGTTTGCTAAAATTTTAAAGGTCCAAAATTTAGTTGTCTTTACTGATTCAAAACTTGTAGTAAGACATGTTAGGAATATTTGTCAAACAAAGCATCTTAGGCTCAGGTCTTACAGAAATGAATTTTGGGATACAATTAAAAACTCCTTTAATGATTTTAATATAACTTTAATTCCTAGAAATGAAAACATTCATGCAAATTCCTTAGCTATTTCTGCCAGTTCTTTTAAGATATTAGACCAAATTTAGATACAATACCAAATTCACGTCAAATATAGGCCATCCATTCTAGATAATCTGAAGTATTGACAATTATTTGAAGATGATGAACAACTGAAATCCTTTCTCCAAGTTATTGATGAATATTTTGCCTTACAAATTGAAGAAAATAACCCAGACATGAATGAAGCTACTAAAAAAAAAAAATCATATCTAAGTAAAAAAGTAGTTGATCATGATATTATACAATTGTAAAATAATTTTATTCCTAAAGGCATTGTTCCTTTATAAAAACTATTTGATCAAAATGATGTTCCTAGAAATCTACTCCCTGCTTCTCCAGTTTTGCTTCCTACCATAGAAAAAGAGCTTAAGAAGCTTTTAGATGCCCAGATAATTGTTCTCTTAAGATACTCTGAATGGGTAGTCAATTTAGTTCCTATCAGAAAAATTAATGGTGAAATCAGACTTTGTGTGGACTTTAGAAACCTTAATAGATCATCTCTAAAAAATAATTATCCACTCCCAAATATGGACCAGTTACTCCAAAGGGTTTCGGGTGCTAATAGACTTTCCATGATTGATGGCTTCTTTGGTTATAATCAGATAATGGTAAATCCAGAAGACAGATAGTAGAAAACCTTTACTACACCCTAGGGTACATTTATGTATGCCAGGATGCCTTTTTTCCTATCAAATGCAGGAGCAACGTTCCAAAGAGCTATGGAATTAGCCTTTGTTGAAATGCAAATAATTTTTTTGTTTTTTATCTTGATGATCTAGTTGTTTTTTCTGAATCAGATCAAAAACATTTAAAACACTTGATGAAGGTTTTTGACAGGTGTAGAAAGTTCGGAATATCTCTCAATCCTAATAATTCCTTGTTTGCCATCAAAGAAGTAAAGTTACTAGGCCATATCATTTCAAAAGATGGAGTAGTTATATATTCCAAAAGTGTATTTTCTCTTCAATCATTATCTTTACCTAGAAATAAGAAAGAAATTCAAGCCTTTTTAGGAAAAATTAACTTCTTGAGAAGATTCATCCCTAACTATGTTGAAATAGCTAAAGACATTACATATATGCTAAAAAATAATCATGAAGTTAAATGGACCATTCCTGATAGATATGATTTTGATCAAATAAAGAAGTTCATCTCTGAAGCTCCTACCTTAGCCAACCCAAACTACTCTAAAACTTTTAGTATATTCCGCTTTTCTTCTGAAACCACCCTTGTTGCTGTCCTTTTGCAGAAAAATGAAGATTATAATGATCAACCAATAGAATTTTTTAGCAAGGTCATGTGAGATGTTGAACTCAAGTATGATATTATTGAAAAACAAGCCTTAGTTCAAGCTCTAAAATATTTCAAAATGTATGTCCTCCATTCTACAATTATTTCTTATGTCCCTAACAGTGCTGTAAAAATTGTTCTTACACAACCAGACACTGATGGAAGAAGAGGAAGGTGGATCACTCAAATCATTGAGTTTGAAATCACTATTAAAACCACTAAGTTAGTAAAGGGACAATTTTTAACTAAATTGTTATATGAATCCAATTTCAAAGTGTTAGGCATAAATTCTATTTTTGAAGTCTCTGAGAAGCATACACAAGAGCCTTCTTCAAATTTAGAAAGGGAGAATCCATAAGAACCTTTCTTAAATGAAGAAGGGGAGAATCCATAAGAACCTTCCCAAGATTCTCAAGGAAAGAACCCACAAGAACCTTCTCCTTCAACTAAAATAGTTCCTGTTCACATTGATGAAAAGTTTGTACTATCAGATTGGTATGCAGATATTGTACATTTCCTGATAAATTTTGAGTGTCCTACTAAGTTTTCAAAGAGCCAATGAAAAACACTTAAATTTAAATTTATCAAATACTGTATTATCAATTCCAACTTGTACTAGAAAGATCCTCTCAACACTCAGTTACTCTGCTTAACATAAACATAAAGAGAAGGAATCATTGATTAGTTTCATGAGGGATATGTGGGGTGGAATTATGCTTGGAAAGCCACATCATACAAAATAATAAGGGTAGGATTCTATTGGCCCACTCTGTTTTCACAAGAGGGAGAAAAGGTTAGAGCCTGTGTTCCATGTTAGATGTTTGCTGTTAAGAAAAAACTAGTAGCCCTTCCACTAGTTCCAGTGGTTGTCTCAACACCATTCCTTCAATGGGGACTAGATTTTATAGGGGAAATTCACCCAAATTCAAGTAATCAACATAGATATATTTTAACTACCACAGACTATTTCACCAACTAGGTGGAGGCCATTCCAGTCAAAAATTCCACATATTCAGTAGTAATCAAATTTATTGAATAAAACATTCTCTTTAGATTTGGTTGCCCTCAAAAAATAGTGACTGACAATGCCACAACATTTAGTAGTATAAATATGATTGAATTTTTCCAAAAATATCATCTTTTACTGTATCATTCAACCCCTTATTATCCTCAAGGAAATGGTCTTGTTGAATCATCTAACAAGAGCCTAGTTAAAGTGATCAAGAAAAATTTTGAATATCATAAGAAAAATTGGGACAATCATCTTATCTATGCAGTTTGGGAAAAGATGATTTCTCCCAAAAGATCAACAGGTAAATCTCCATTTCAACTAGTCTATGGAAAAGATGCCATTTTTCCCACAAATTTGGATTTCCTTGTGCTTTAGTTTTTACAAGAGTCTACTGATGAACCTGATGATTTATCTAGAAGAATAAATCAAATTATTGAATTAAATGAAAATAGAGATGAGATTCAATACAAATTGAGAAAGTATCAAAATAATATGAAGATTATTTTTGACAGAAAGACTAGGGAAAGATATTTCAGGGAAGGAGATTTAGTTTTAAGATGGGATGCTAGGAGGTAAGACAAAGGTAAACATGGAAAATTTGACAATCTCTGGTTTGGACCACTTAGCATTGTAGAGGTAAAGGGGAACAATACATTTGTTCTACAAAATTTAGAAGGACAGTTCACTACACTGCCTGTCAATGGCAGATTTCTGAAACATTATATACAATACTGAAGGAGATCCCAAATCATCATTGTACATTATCATTTTTCCTTATCATTTCAAATCTGTTTTGTTTTTCACATCAAAGACTCCATAGCCCGAGGAGAAGGCACATGGATCTGCTTGTTCTCTACATCCCACAGGGGGAAGCAGTCCCAAGCTGGAGCTGATGTTGTAACATTATTTGGTTTTGATACGTTAGAATATTAGTTTAAAAAAAAATAAAAAATAAAATGTTATGTTAGGATATGGATGAAAAAATAAAATAAAAAAATTATTAGGACAATTATGTATTGTATACATCCATGTCAAATAAAATGTTTGAGTTAGTTTCCCTAAAGAATGAAGGGAAAGAAAATAAAATGTTAGGGAAGAAAATAAAAAATATATATAAATGATTTGGTCTTGAAAAATAAATTTCACGGCCGCCTGTTTAAATGCGGAATTTTACAAAAGTTTAAAATTAATTAATGTTGATTAAATTCTGTAAAAAAAAGTATAAATTTTCATTAATTATTTGACAAAGAAATATTATATGGTGCATTATTCTTTTAAAACCTAATTCGCAAGATGAAAAAGGGTCTTATCGCGCTCAATAAGTTGACCACAGTTTGCAACGGTAAATCTTTCTCCTGCTTGAGATCAACGACGGAGATTGACTTCACCCTCCCCCCCTCGGACTGTTTCTCATTAACACAAGGGGGGGGTCTGAAATGTGGTTTTAATGGCCATCACCACTTCATACGTGTCAGCACCATATGATTTCGCAACCCCTATGCTCAAAACCACAAACCGTTAGGTACCCCCTATGAAATCAGCTAGCGGTAAACTTTTGCAATGATTCACTTTTCCCTTGCCTTAACCGTTGTCCATTCCACCAATTAAATCCTGCCACATCATATGATCGTTCTCCACTTGCGCACCTGCTCCATAACTGTTTGTCCCTGCTCCACTTTCTCATTAAGGTAAACTCCCAAGTCATTAAACTACTATGGTCATAGTCAAACCATTATCACATTCATTACCTATAAAACAAATTGCAGCCTACCTTTTGCCAGTTTACCTCATTTTCATTTTTGCATCATCTCAACATCTTCTTGGATTCTCTATCAGCTCCTCCTTCTCCTCTACCTTACTACTTCATTTCTGCATCTCTTACCTCAATCTCTAACTCTTTTTATGCATATCAATGTGATATTATTTATAGAAATTCCCTTATGACTGTTAGCATTCCACAAGTAATTTGAAATGGACAGCCATACCTCTTAGCCTTCTTCCTTGTCATTTATTTTCCAGCTCACTCAGAAAAATATAACTATATGTACTAATTTCGATATTACAGTGGGATTTTTGTTTTCTTCTGGAGACTTTCCAATGCATCACAAACAATAAAAATCAATTACAACATTTGCATTCACATTTTTAGTTACATAAAGACAATTTTACTCAGCCCATTTTCTGGCTTTTGGCTTTGCTGGCTTTGTATTTTCTGCTGCTGTCAGGTAATTGTTCTGCCTTCTTCTACTCACTGTCTTCTACATATTTTCTAGTTTTTTGTGCTAGTACACCTGTCAAATTCATTCCTGCGCATATTCCTGTTCACTGTGATTGTGTGTCTGTTGTATATATATAACTGTTGATCTGGAAATATAATTAAATACCCCAAATAAAATCAGATTCTGGCGAATTCAATGATATATCTGGCTTCCTTAAAATTTCAAGTCTGAGATTTAAGTTAAAACTCTCTTATGGTCATAAGGCAGCAATCTCCACTATGCCTGAAAGTGGACACACCCAACAATAATTTCTTATTTGACAACGTACTCATATAACTTTATAAGCGGAAGTTTTATGTGGCCTAACCTCTTTATGAAAATCCTGATATATATATATATATATATGTGTTTCCAAAAACAAAGGTTATAACATATTAATAAGCTGATGTATCATTCTGACCCATTTAATTTGAATATACGCCAATACAAAATCCCTTTCATGCGAGGTTAGGCTTATCATATAATATATATCAATATATATATATATATATATATATATATATATATATATATATATATATATACCGCCATACATATGTATTCACCAAACGAGCGTTATAAACATTAATAGACCGTGGATTACGTTAGACCCCTCAATCTTCAATGACTAATTATCAATGTATTAACACTTTGTGCAACCCACATGCGTAGCCCTATAATCATATGGTTCAACCATATTATAAGCTTCTCAAGCATACATATCGAACCAACAACGCTAACCTTTGAAAGGTTCGGGCCCCACAGCTTTATAAACCCTTCTTTTCTATTTGTTGATGCGATTAATCGCAACTGAATACTTTTGATTGCGATGATTCACTGTTCACTTCACTGTGTTGATGCGATGAATCGCTGTGATGCGATGGTTCACTTTGATGCCGGAACTCAAACATGTACGAATCATGGTTCATAAACCCATCAGGTCCGCATCTCAATCGGAACTTTTGTCAACATGTTCCGCTGCCATACTTTTCTTTGATGCGATTTGTGACTCGGGTCCCACCTTATAAAACTTTGTTTTTTGTAACCCTGAACAATAGAACCTTATAATAAAACCCACGTATTTAACTTATTCACAATCAAAAAACATTTTTCAATTGTCTTACCATAATGCTTGGCTAAATAACCCTTGTCAATTATGAATGCTTGACCTTCTTGTCATATATATATCAACGCCTAACTCAATCCTCAACCATGGTTTTAACACTCGGAATATTTAACATTAGACCATGCTTATAATGAAATATTTGGGCCCTTTGGTTTAATATCTCTTCCAACCCTCACATACATATATGTGCCGTGCCTTAGTTCTCCTCTTTGTTTCGCTCTTGACCTTGTTTAAACCCACAGCACAACACACACACACACACACACACACACACACACACATATATATTGACCTTTCAATCCGTGAATTAGCAATGATTAAAACCCAAATATGATGCAAAAGTTCCACTGGGGCCCAACAACGTAAAGCACCCTTCTCATCTGACAGTGGGGAATTTATCGTGTCGTCCAGGACGATCCGACGACTGTCATGCCATATCACGTTTTTTATTGAGCCGAGCTTTAACCGCTCAAATAAACGCGATAAAATTTGTTTTGGTAAACCGCCTTAGGACACGTGTCCATCAGTGACATAGATTGCATTATTTTTGACAAATATGCTTACCATTTAAAAATTTTCCGAACCCGCTGGTTTTCGTGGGTGAAACCACCGTTACTGTAGCTCTTCACAGTTCCTTTCCTTTGCTCAATTTTCCACTTCCCCTGCTCGATCACTGTAAATTGACTTCTTTGTATCATAATTCTTCATGACAACTTCTGTATGTTAGTGCGGTGGACCGATCTCTTTGTATCGATTCAACACTGCAGGGACTTCATTCAAACAATATATCCGATGCATAATTAAATATACCTAATCCCTCATATACTGTGACATTGCTTGCGCTCTTCATCAACAAATCAACCCAACATTTTATTTATTGAGGCTTGACACCAGTTCAATGTCGATTCAAGCGGGTCAAATCATTACTTTTCCATGTGCAGTCTTCGTAACAGGGATCACATACTAAATCAAGCTTCATCATTGGAACGCAGAAAGAATTAATCTAATTCCTCCATAATATATAAAACAAGGAATTCACACCAGATTCCCTTTGCACCCTTAAATTCGTTCTGCCTCCGAACCTTCAGACTCTTGAAACCCATATTCAATTTTTCCATAATAACGAAGACCCCACCTGGGTCTTGAGTCCCTGAACTTTACGCATCATAATACATAACAGAGTTTATAATTTTGTTCAAAGTGCCTTATTCAATACCCAATTCGAAATAGGATTAGTCAATATCATATATTCATCAATGCTCAGGAATTCCAGTTTGGATGCTATTCAAACTCCTTACAAATTACAAATCATTTTACATAACTCCTTTAATGACCTCTACTGGTATGGTCTGTGCATAAGAGGTAAATTTTCAACACTCTATTCATACTTTCATAGACAATTCCAGTTGTCAATACATGTTTCCTTTTTTCCACAGAACCTCGAATGTTCCTTCTATAACATGGTCCCACACTCAGAACCAGTTTCTCATTATATATATCTCAAATCAAATACCTCTGCTCCTTGAATGATGCTCCTCCTTGCTCCTGATGCTCCTCTACTGCCTCTCCAGATCTCCAATCAAATGACCCTTCTAAAACTGCCGCTGCTTCATGTCTTATGTTCTCTTTGCCTTGTTGCTGTTTCAAGTGCTCCTCCTTTGCCATCTCCTTTGCCATCAATGACAACATTTCCAATAGTCTCCCCCTTTAGCATTGATGGCAATACACTTCCTCTACTTCTCTCTGTTACTTTCTTTTCCTCCCCCTTTAACATCAATGGAAAAGGGTTGCACATCTCCTAGTGTGTTTTCTATCTCTTCATTTCCTCTCTCTGAGATGTGTTTAGGCTTTCTTTTTCTAACTTTGTACCCTGCTGCTCCAAACTGATGGACACGAGTTGTTGAGAGAACACTTTTGAGAATATTTGAACTTGTCTATACATAGGTGATGACAACCACATATAATCAGACTTGTATAATCAAGGATGCATCATTGGATCAATACTTAAGGATTGTGAATGCTCCATGTGACATATCTAGCTTGCTTCAACTATACTTCTGTCTATATTATAATCTTCATCTGAAATCCATATCTATTGAGGAAGTTGTAGTTGGAGTATGTCTTCTTCTGCAATACACATCTGCACTACCACACCTATTCAATTATGATAATGATGCCAATATATCTTTTATAGCTGTGATTCACTTTTCTTGCCTGTTGATCATGATATGAGCTAGGATGCTCATAATGATATTACAATTAATAGCTGAAAGGTCCTTGTTGCTGTTTTGAACAATGAATCAAACCAAAGTTTAAAACTTATTGTGAGATTAGGTGATATTTCAATTTAGCAGACCAAATACCAACTTTACTGCTTGCACATTGCACTTTCAAGAACAAGCCCTTGAGGCTAGACACATTCAATGTATTAGTCAAACTCACTTATCAATCATGTAATTTTCTTCATGACATAAGGAGGTATGTATATCAACGATCAATTTCTCTTTACTGATCAACTAGTCCTTCATACTTCAGATGTTTTAACTGTTCTATCATGATGATCTTCCACACAACTTAAAGTTGTCTGATTGAAATCCCAGTAACTAGACTTCACCCAGATATATGAATGTTCTTGAGAAGGAGGCCTTGAAAATATACATGTACTAACTTCAGAAAGACATGAAATTAAATATAGAAATAGATACTGCTTCAATGTTTAATATAATGTTTCAAGTGTAAACAGAGTATTGATCCTTTAGCTCTGTTATTGACCTTTTCATGATGAAAGCAGATAACTCTAGGACTTTTACCTTGATGCACTTTTCCCATAATCCTTTGATCCTGAGGACCTATACCATGCTGTTGCTGCTCCATGATAACACTCGATATTCTACTAACAGACATGCTACTTGTACCTAAACACCAACTGATATTAATTTGATAAACCATGCAGAGATTTCACTTTAACTTTCACATGAATCCATATATTCTACTATTGATCTTTCCACTGTTCACACCAATAGTCATCAATCTCCTGAATTTGATCTTGGCATCATTAACCATTCTCCTATTTCCAGTCATTCTATTTAAAGGAAAGCCATTTCATGTTCCTTTCTAGGACTGCTCTGGAATCATTGCTGCTTAAAAATTCAATTCAATTGTTCTAACATAATGATCTTTAGGAAGACATCTTCAATTTGTTTGCTTGGACTCTTCATGGGCAGATCACTCAAAGAACTATCACTCACTTAACTGTATTCATCCAAGAGGACTTTTCATAGATGAATGAAGTCATGACATAATGATGATAGGCACTTCTCTTGCTAATCCTTCTTAATGTGATTAATTGTTAATTCTAGCAGTATGAAGCACAGTGTGATCACCACTTTAATGTGCTAAAGTCTTCTTCTATGATCATGGCTGCTTGTTGCTTTCTCTCCTTCCTTCAACCTGCTAGCTATTGTGTGCTTCAGGTGATATTATTCCTCAATAATTCTTTGTTAGAGAAATTTTCCTTTTCCTTCCTGATCTCATAGCTGTTCTCATTACATGGAGCTCTTCTCAGACTGATTTCATGGGGTCTATTTATGAACTTCTCTCCCCCTGGGATGTTGCTTCATATTTGTCGCTGTTTGGATATTTGTTTTGTTTTCTAGAGCAGCTCCCCCTGAGACTATGATAGATTCATTATGTTATTGAGATGATAGGCTCCCCTTTTTTCTTTTCCTTCCATATTCTATTGGGGTTCATCATAATGTCTGTACTCCTTTTTTATTCATATTTTTGTTTGATTGGATTGGATTTCATCATCTGTCTGGAGTTCTTTAATATATATGGCAGTTTACAGTTCTTTGCTTTGAGACCAAGTTTGAGGCATACATAACATCTTATTTTATCAAAGTACATTTGAGCTAGAGTATAATATTTTGTTCCCCTCTTTGAACATAATTTACAATCAACAAGTTTATGTCCAAAATTATTGCATGCATAACAATAGCCACGGAAATGATTTGTGTACCTGGTGAAATATTGTCTTTTCCCTTTTATTTCTTGAGGTGTTCTTCTCATTTGTTGCATCTTTTGCTGATTTTCTTTGTCTTACAATTTGTTGCATTGTGTCCTGGCTTGTAGCAGGAAAAACAAGTGATACTTCTCATAGGAGGAAAGAACCTTATTTTACATCTTCCAAATTTATTCAATTCATATTCAGGAGTGTGAGAGCCCTTTCCAGCTGACTATTTCATCCTTTCATTCTCTATCCTACCATGTTTCTGCTTGATTCTATTTGTTTCTTCACAAATCCTGTTCTTGCTGGCTTCTATTTTTGTAGGAATCTGCTGAGCTGCTTCACTGTCCTTTACTGCCTTTACAAAAATGACATTCCTGTTATCTTCAACCTTGGACTTGTTGGTTTCCCCTTCATATCCTATCCCAGCCTTTATGTGAGCTGACCTTTGAGCATTGAGAATTTGGTCCAACTGTCCAGAGCTTTTCATTAGAGGTGTATTCATTAATAGTTCTCTTTGGGCTTTTTCTAAGTTCTTTCTTAGGCTCACTAATTCTTCTTCCAATCTTTCACATTCCAGACTTCTCTCTCTCATTTTTTCCAGAAGAGTGTCTTCTACTTTCTTTGATTCTTCAAATTGTGTCTTCAGGCCAATAATTTCTTTCTTATCTTCATATTCTTTCTCATCACATATTTGTACCAATATCTTAAGGTATTTGTTTTCATTCTTCAATTTTTCTATTTCAGTCAGGGCTGTGTCAAGTTTGGATTTTTCCTCGGCAGCAATTTCTTCATGGTTCTTACTACCATTCACACTAGCAGGTACCTCATTTGATTGGATATTTTCCTTTTGACATGAAGTTTTCTTCTTCTTAATTCTCTTCTCCTTCTTGACAATGCAATCCTCAGTGTCTACTCCATGCATGAAATGAAATCTGTCCCAGATTTCTTTTGCAGAGGTTAAATCCATTATTACCTCAAGATCCTTGTTATGAATATAGTTGTATATCACAAATTTTGCCTTGGCATTCCTCTGTTGTTCTTGCACCATGGGAGAGTCTTTGCAATAACCATCACATACAAGTTTCCATACCTCAGGTTCATAAGACAATAATCCTGTTTTAACCTTATCTCTCCATTCAGGAAAGTTTGTTGTATTTAACACAGGTACATTTTGATAGTCCATGACTCTACCAGATCTCCTTCAAGCTATTAGGCTTGCACCAAAGGAACTTGGCTCTGATACCAATTTTTGAAGCCCTTATTTAAACTGAGAGGGGGGGTGAATTAGTTTAACACATTCATGGACTTTTAAAATTTTTCATTAAAACTTATTTACACCTTCATTTCATGTTTAACTTAATATGTGAGTAATATTAGGATGTGAGTAGCAAGAATTAATATAATGTAATAGTAGACTTAATATGAGAGAAGAAAGTATTAAGAAAATGATATAAACCATATCAACACATAAACATCATGCACTGGGACACCAGATATAAGTGGAAACCCATAAAGGGAGAAAACCACATCTTATTATTGTTGTGATGCAAAGGCAAGCTCCAACTCCCTCTCACCACTGATTTTCTGTAGGCTCCAACCCACAGGAGGCTCCTACCTCAATTCTGCAAGCTACAACTTGTAAGGAAGCTCCAACTCCCTCTCAATTTTCTGCAGGCACCAACCTACATGAGGCTCCAACCTCAGTCAGCTACAACTGACATCTATCAAGCTACAACTTGATAGGGAAGCTCCAACTTCCTTACTCTTTCAAAATAAAACACTTGCTGGTTTACCTTGGATATCAACTCTGTTCTGAACCTTCTCTTCTGTTGTCCATCAGTCTTCATACCTGCCCTGCATCTTCTCGGATTCTCTATCAACTCCTCCTTCTCCTCTACCTTACTGCTTCATTTCTGCATCTCTTACCTCAATCTCTAACTCTTTTTATGCATATCAATGTGATATTATTTATAGAAATTCCCTTATGACTGTTAGCATTCCACAGGTAATTCGAAATGAAAAACCATACCTCTTATCCTTCTTCCTTCTCATTTCTTTTCCAGCTCACTCAGAAAAATATATCTGTATGTACTAATTTCGATATTACAGTGGGATTTTTGTTTTCTTCTGGATACTTGCCAATGCATCACAAACAATAAAAATAAATTACAAAATTTGCATTCACATTTCAGTTACATAAAGACAATTTTACTCAGCCCATTTTCTAGCTTTTGGCTTTGCTGTCTTTGTCTTTTCTGGTGCTGTCAGGTAACTATTCTTCCTTCTTCTGCTCACTGTCTTCTGCATATTTTCCAATTTTCTATGTTTTTACACCTGTCAAATTCATTCCTGTGCATATTCCTGTTCACTGTGATTGTGTGCCTGTTGTATATATATAACTGCTGATCTGGAAATCTAATTAAATACCCCAAATAAAATCAGAGTCTGGTGAATTCAATGATATATCTGGCTTCCTTAAAGTTTCAAGTCTGAGATTTAAGTTAAAACTCTCTTATGGTCATAAGGCAGTAATCTCCACTATGCCTGAAAGTGGATGCACCCAACTATAATTTCTGATCTGACAACGTACTCATATAACTTTATAAGCGGATGTTTTATGTGGCCTAACCTCTTTATGAAAACCCCGATATATATATATATATATATATATATATATATATATATATATATATATATATATATATATATATATATATATATGCGTTTCCCAAAACAAAGGTTATAACATATTAATAAGCCGACGTATCATTTCGACCCATTTAATTTGAATATACGCCAATACACAATCCCTTTCATGCAAGGTTTGGCTTATCATATAATATATATCAACACACACACACTGTTGTGTAACCAACTCCAGATATAGAAGAAAAGAGATATCAACGCCTTAGACATAAGCCACTTCGAGGGGGCAACCTCCAATACATTACATAAATGAACAATTCTTGGATGATACAATTTACAAAACCTCCTTTCTATATGTAGGAGTCCATGGGGCCATAATTTAATCCTAGTGGGCCACAATGTAATCCTAGCCGACCTAACAATAATAATTTAAGGGCACAATCATAACAAAATGGGGGTTACAAGGGTACAATAATAACAATAAGGGGGTTACACTAACAACAATAAGGGACTATACTAGTAATATAGGGACCTAACATGCCCCTCTCCTTCAAAAAAAGTGTTGTCCTCAACGCTTGAGTAGCTATGGGTGCTTTTGTATAAAATTCTCATCCTCCCATGTAGAATCTTCAGTGGGTAAGTTCTTCCACTTGATGAGATACTCTGAAATTGATCGATTCCGTAGTTGTCGAGTTCTTGTTTCCTTGACCGCTTCCGGTTCCAATATGATTTTTCCTTCCTCATCAAGTTCTGGAAATATTGTTTGAACTGGAAGATTTTCACCTATAACCTTCTTTAAGCACGAAACATGGAAAATTGGATGTACTCGCGAAGAAGCAGGAAGCTCCAATTTGTATGCCATAGTACCAATATTTTGCAACACCTTGTAAGGACCATAGTACTTTGGCGATAATTTATTATCCTTCTTAGCTTGCTTGAGGGACATTTGTTTGTATGGTTGTAGCCGTAAAAAATACCCAATCTCCTACATCAAAACTTCTCTCACTGCGATGTTGATCTGCCTGTTGTTTCATTCGATTTTGTGCCAAATTCAGGTTATCCTTTAAGAGTTGGAGAACTTCTTGCTGATGCTCGATGTGATCTTCAACTGCTTGAACCTTCGAATTTTCCCTTAAAGATGATGTGATGGATGGTGGATGATATCCATAAAGTGCCATAAATGGGGTCATTTTTGCTGCGGTATGGAAGGAAGTGTTATACCACCATTCAGCGAGAGGTAACCACTTGACCCATTGTGTTTGTTTATCGGATACAAAACAACGAAGATATCCTTCCAAACATTTATTTACTATCTCAGTTTGACCATCAGATTGAGGATGATAAGATGAGCTATGAGCTAATTGAGTACCCAAACAAGAAAATAACTCCGTCAAAAAATTTCCAGTAAAAATGGGATCTCTATCGCTCACAATAACCCTTGGGCTTCCATGTAGCTTTTGAATTCTGTCCATAAATGTAGTAGCAACTGTACTTGCTTTAAATGGATGAGATAATGCACAAAAGTGTGCATACTTGGTAAGTCTATCAAATACCACCATGATGACATTCTTTCCTTCGGACTTAGGTAAACCTGTGATAAAATCCATTGAAATCTCCTCCCAACATTGACTTGGAATGGATAAAGGTTGTAGAAGTCCCGGGGTCTTAATTGTCTCCACTTTATTCTGCTGGAAAACCAAACATTCCGCCACAAACTTTTTAATATCAGATTTAAGGCCATCCAAAAAAAATCTTTCTTCACCCTGTGGTAAGTTTTTAAAAATCCTGAGTGTCCTCCTAAAGGAGAAGTGTGCAATTCCAGAAGAATCTTTTGTTTCAGTTGGAAATTCTTACAAAGATATAAGCGATCTTTGTACCATAAGGAATCATTTTTCCAACTAAATGTATCAGATGTACTAGGATCTTGCTGCAACTTTTGAATGAGTGTCCATACATCTTTGTCCTTCTTCCGTTCATCTCTTGCTTCGGTTATCCAATCTGGTTGGATAATAGAAATGGCACAAAGCAATGCTTCCACCTCTTCATTCTTTCTTGAGAGTGCATCTGCAACAACATTAAGCTTTCCTTTTTTGTAGATTATTTCAAAGTCTTAACCCAACATCTTTGTGACCCATTTTTGCTACTCTTCGGAAGATAGTCTTTGTTCCAAAAAGTGTTTAAGACTATCATGATCAGTTTTTACCTTGAAGTGTCTTCCCATTAGGTAAGTTCGCCATTTCTTTAGTGCATGCAGTATTGCTAACATTTCCTTCTCATAATTAGGTTTTTGTAAATACTTTCCTTTGATTGCACGACTTTCAAAAGCAATGGGTCTTCCTTCCTGCATTAAAACTGCACCAATTCCATTTCCTGAGGCATCACATTCCACAATAAAGGTTTTTGTGAAGTCTGGCGTAGGTAAGACCGGTGCTAGGCACATTGCCTCTTTAAGATGTTCAAAGGCCTTAGTTGCTTCAGGAGTCCATGAAAATGCATCTTTCTTCAATAATGTTGTTAGAGGTGCTGCTATGCTCCCATAATTCTTAACAAACTTGCGATAATAGCCTATTAACCCGAGAAATCCTCGCAACTGCTTTATTGTCTTGGGGACTTTCCATTCCTTAATGGCTTTAATTTTGTTAGGGTCTACTTTAACACCCTCGTGAGATATAATATGACCCGAATATTCCACCTCTTGTACTCCAAAGAAACATTTGGATGTTTTTGCATATAATTGTTTCTCCTGCAATAGTTTGAGCACCCTGTCAACATGTTCAACATGATCCTTCCAAGACTTGCTGTAGATTAGTATATCATCGAAAAATACTAGCACAAATTTTCTAAGGAAGGGTTTGAAAATGGAATTCATCAACCCTTGAAATGTAGAAGGTGCATTGGTAAGGCCAAAAGGCATGACCAAAAATTCATAATGACCCTCATGAGTTCGAAATGCTGTTTTTGGAATATCTTCGGTCTTCATTCTAATTTGATGATATCCTGAACGAAGATCCAACTTGGTAAAATAAATTGCTCCATGTAATTCATCCAATAATTCATCAATCATAGGAATGGGAAATTTGTATTTAATGGTGAGCTTATTGAGCTCCCTATAATCCGGACACATTCGCCATGATCCATCCTTCTTGTGTACCAATACTACAGGAGCAGAGAAAGAACTTTGACTAGTTTGAATTATACCCGCCTCTAACATTTCTGCAATCATACCTTCAATTTCGCTCTTTTGGAAGTAAGGATATCTATAAGGCCTGATGTTTGGAGGAACACTTCTTGGAATCAAATGAATAGCATGATCATGATCACGAATAGGTGGGAGTCCTTTGGGAGTTTCAAACACCTTGGAATGATTTTCCAAGACTTGTTGGAGATCTGCCGAAATACATGATTTTGATGTCGGAACGTCTAGTGAGCATAATTGTGCAATTACGCCTCATTGTTCTTTCTTTAGAAGCTTTGTCATGACATTAGAGCTTATTATCCTTCTCGGCTTCCCTTCAATACCCTGTAATTCGACTTCCTTTCCTTCTGAAAAAAATTTCAAGAAAAGTTCTTGAAAATTAAAAGCTACCGTCCCCAAAGATTGTAACCATTGTACTCCTAGTACAACATCGGCACCTCCCATAGGAATGGAAAGCATTGGACTATTCAATACATATCCCCCCATGGTTAACTTGATATTATGGAATTTTCCAGAGCAATTTATAGTTCCTCCATTTGCAACCATCACTTGACATTCTGGTGCTGGGTATAGGAAACAATTTAATTCCTTGGCTACCTTACAATGAATAAAATTATGGGTGCTACATGAATCAATCAACACTATTACCCTTTTATTCTTGATCTGTCCTGCTATCTTGAGAGTTTGAGGAGTGGTAATTCCTGCCAGTGCATTACATGATATGGTCGGATTCATTTCTTCCTCTTCTATGGCTGGTTCCTGGTGTATATCCTCTTCTTTTTCATTTTCTTCTTCTTCTTCACAATCTATGTAAAATAATTTATTTTCAGCACACTTATGACCTTTAGTGTATTTTCTATCACAACTGTAGCAAAGCCCTTTTGCTCTTTTTTCTTCAAATTATTGTGGTGTCAACCTTGTAGGTTGTGGAAATCTAGGCGTAGCAACACTTCTTTATAGAATTGAATGGTAGGCTTCCTTGTCGCCATAATTTTACATTCAAATTTTCTTGCCAACCTGAATGCCTTCTCCAATGAATTAGGTTCCAAAACACGAACTTCATGTTGGATGTTATCCTTTAGAGTACCTATGAAGAGATCAATCCTGTGTTCCTCTGGAATATCAGTTACCCTTATATTCAATTTTTGGAAGTCCTCAATGTGCTGCCCCACTAAACCCTTTTCTTTGAGATTTATCAATTGGCTAAAGAAGGTGTTGCTCTTTGTATCCTCATAATGTGCTATCATTTCCTCCGTAAAAATTGACCAAGTGACAGTTTTTTTACGGGAGCAAAGCCATTGATACCATACAAATGTATTTTGTTCTAAATGTAAAGTTGCAATGCGTACCTTTTGTGTGTTTTGTACGTTATGGAGATCGAAATATTGCTCCATCTGTAGTATCCATGTTACAGGATCCTTTCCATCAAACTTCCTCATATCCATCTTTGGAATATGGTGGTTCTTCCCGCCAACATTAGAGTTTATGAAATCAAAATTAACATTTATTTTGTTCTCATCATGAGGTTCTTCTACTATCTTTTCACCATTAGGAAACCTTTCTTGTATCAACTTTGTCAAACCTTCCATGTCTGGTTTTAGAAAATTCTTCATGTTTTCCATTTTCTCATCGATCTTAGCTTCCATGTCATCCATCTTAGATTCCATGCCAGCCTCCATGCCATCCATATTAGCTTCCACGCCATCCATCTTAGCTTCCATGCCTTTCTTCAAACCGTCCATCTTCCCTTCCACGCCATCCATATTAGCTTCCATGCCTTTCTTCAAATCGTCCATCTTCACTTCCACGCCTTTCTTCAAAAATTCCATTTCATTTTTTGTTGCTCTTTGCGAGAGTGAAATTTGTTGCACTTGCTCTTGTAATTTTGATAGATCATGTTGCAATTCTTCATCTTCATGAGTCATGGTAGAGCCTTCTGAAGGCTTAATGGGTGTTGAATTATTTTTAGGCGCCATTTTAGAATCCAATATTGATACCTATTCTTTTACTTGCTTTGAGGAGCTCGATATTGAAATTGAATTATCTCTGTAATTGAAAATCTTCAATATCTGAAATTCAGCCCTGTAGTAGCCCTCTGAAGCTTCTTTCAAATTCCACAGGTCTGATCTAATTTGGATTCCCCAAGACAAATTTGTGTCCAATCTCCCACAATGACCTAATTCTAAACTGGTTTAGTAGAGAAAACTTGTAGGACTTGCCACGTGTCACTGTTTCGTCCTTTGTCTCTGAAATTGATAGCCACAAAAATGCAGTCTGTGTACTTGCAACCAATTTTTACAGCACTCAAATCCACTGCCCAGAGAGAGAGTTATTGAAATTTTCCCACGATCACCTCTTTGAGATGAAGTTTAGGAGCCTAAAAAAGCACTACCTTCCACAGATAATATCTCCAAAACTATTTCGAACCAAGCTCTGAAATGTTTTGACGACTTTCCTCAGGATTTCAGCTTCGCACCATACGAATTTCAGATTCTGAACCTTCGTAGAAAAAAAATTATAGCGAAAATTCCACGATGACCTGTTTAGGAGCTTGAAAACAGACCTAACTTCCACAGATGATATCTCCGACAATATTGCGAACCAAGATATGAAATATTTAGAAAATATTCCTAAGGATTTCAGCTTCGCACCCTAAAAATTTCAGCTTCTGAAACTTCGTAGAAAAAAAGTTATAGCGACAATGCCACGATGACCTGTTTGGAGCAGCGAAACCCTAGATTCCCAAGCCTCTGATACCAAATGTTGTGTAACCAGCTCCATATATAGAAGAAAAGAGATATCAACGCCTTAGAAATAAGCCACTTCAAGGGGGAAACCTCCAATACATTACATAAATGAACAATTCTTGGATGATACAATTTACAAAACCTCCTTTCTATATATAGGAGTCCATGGGGCCATAATGTAATCCTAGTAGGCCACAATGTAATCCTAGCCGACCTAACAATAATAATTTAAGGGCACAATAATAACAAAATGGGGGTTACAAGGGTACAATAATAACAATAAGGGGGTTACACTAACAACAATAAGGGACTATACTAGTAATATAGGGACCTAACACACACACACACACACACACACACACACACACACACATATATAGATACCG